>JAYKAV010000056.1:56723-105882 GCA_035582835.1 Phoebastria nigripes | reverse complement strand
GGAAACCTTCTTTTTGGCAGATATCTCGCTAGGAGCATGAACTTCTGAAGAATGAAAACTGCCTTTTGTTGTTTATTCCATCTCCGTTGAGGGACTGAGGAAATATTTTGTAAAAAAAAAAAAAAAAAAAAAAAAAAAAAAAAAACCCCAAAAAACCCACAAAAAAACCCCAAAAAAGTGAAACTTTATGAACTCATCTTGCCAAGTGTTGTCAATTTCTGTGATACTTTATTCAAAATTATGCAAAATTGGAAAAATTACAGTTTTTGAAAAGCCTAGTTTCAGGTGGAAGAAGTTTGTTTATGAAGATTGTATGTATTCTTTTGGAACATTACTTATTTTGTGATCCAAAATAGTAACTGCTTGCCTTGTTAATTACTTTTCATAGTGTGTCATCTAAGTTACTCCTTCAGCAGATGTTCAGTCGTTGCCAATGTATGTGAGACTGAGTAAATTTTATGTTTTGTTCATAACTTGGAACATGTCAAATACACCAAATGGACTATCTTTGCATCAGCACTTTGGCATATATGAAGCATTGACACTAATTCTGGTAATGCATATTATTATTCTAGCAGGTGACTGAAATAAGTACATGGTCTAGCCAAAATTACTGTTCTAGATTGGTGCAAAAGAAAACTCCGTTTTTGTCAATTTGCCAGTTATTTTCTAAATTTAAGTGACTTACATGTACAGAAATTGCAAATGTTGGTATGCCAGTTGTAACTACTACTCAGAAAATACTGCTGTGCAAAAGCCTGTCTGTAATTCTTTTCCTCTTCTAGTGTTCTAGTAAGTGGAAGCTTACATCCTTCTGTGTGTTTAAATTAATGCAGTTACAAAGATGCATTCAGTGCATTCACAAGGATTGCCTAAAATAGTGTTGAAATGTTATTAAAAAAAATATTCAATTGCTGTATTTCCATAATCCAAAAAGTAATTGTAAAGTGAATTAGGTACTACAGACATTGTTGGAACCCCTGTCAGTCAAGGCTTTAATTTACGCACATCGTTCTACATGGCACATCTTAAAGAGGTTGAAAAATAGCAAATCTTGCTTTTCTTTGTATTTACTTTTCCAACCAGCGATTTCAAATTTTGGAAAACACTGATTCTGTATATTATGCAATTTAGAGTTGTATTATTAATAATGAAGAACACWTTTCTATATGTATATTCTTAAATCTTGATCAAACATATATGATAATTAAAGGACCACATCTACTGCTTTGTTTGGTATGAAAAATGCAAGAATTGTTATGTTTTCATTGCAAGTGAGTTTGTTAGCGATTCAGATTTGCCCTTCAGTGATCTTTTCAGCTGTGGTTAAAGGTTCCTCTTTCATGGGCCTTGGCATGTTTTGCTCCTGATGGATGTACTGCCTTTTTTGTAGGAATTCCTTGCTGCAAAGCCATGTGCCAGTACAGAGGAGGAYGGTGCCTTTGACCTCATTTGCACCAGTGCTTCAGAGCTCGTTGGGGATTTCTGCAGAGGCCTGTGTCGTTCTGTGTGTAAATTATGCTTGGAAAATTTTTCGAGTTTTCTCTGTCATTTGTTTAAAGATGGAATTTGATGAAGTTTGATAACAAAGAAATACAGACAATTCTGTGCGCATGCTGAGGGAAGTTCTTTTCTGTCCCCATGGATGAAGTCAGTGGTGCATTTCTGCAGTGCTGCTGTTACCACTAGAAAGAATTGTGCCTCGTGGAGATTCAGGACAGTGCGTGTCTGTCTGAGAAGCGYGGCTGGGAAGCCCTGTTATCCCCAACTCCATTTTAGTTTGTGGTATTGCATGTAACAATGTGTTTCTGCCTAAAACCACTAGTATGTTTTGAAATGGAGTTATGAAAATAAGGCAAAAAGGCACAGTGACTTCCCCTCCGGACTAGGGACTAGTCACAGTGAACACAGTGATGAAAAGAATCTTTTTTTTTTTTTTTTTACTTTTCACTGTGATACTTGGAGTTTTTCTTTTTCTATTAAGTGAATGAAAGGAGCATGGATTAAAAACTTTCAGATACACAAGAGTGTTTGAGACTTGTTTGTTCCATTTAGGTTTTGCAACTCATGACGAGCACAGGTTGCATTAGCAAAGAGAATAAGGTATCTTAAGTCCTTTTGTTTTTCCCATGGGTATTGTTGCTAAGGCCCTCATATGAATCCCAGCAAAGTCAGCAGTGCTGCAGAGCTGCTGGCAGCATATTGTTGGATTTTTCAAAATATTTGAGTAATGAGACTGTAACACGATTAAAAACTCAGTTGCCTTTGTAGTAGTGGACCCAGGAACCAGAAGCACGTTACTTCACAGTGTTATAATGCTGAACGTTAACTTAAAGGCTTGTGAAAACTGTAAACTAAAATGGCTTTAACAAACAAACAAACAAACAAGAAACCTCTCAAGCAGAGGAGACAAAAAAATCTTGCTGATTCAAAGGGAAAGCGTGCAATCCATGTACAGCAGGAACAGGTGGATTGCCTTGAGTAGCAAGTAACAGGGACTGACTGTGTGGCGGAATAATGTAGGTGTTTCACAAYGTACTAAAAGCAGTGGAAACTACAGGACTGACTGCTCAAAAAAGTAGGAATGATGCCACTTAAATCAAAATAATGTGCAGTAAAAAGTAAGGGTAAGAGAAGGAGTTGTTGATCCATTTTATAGTGACTTAATAAAATCCGCAAGGCTAGTGTAAGTGCTAAAGAATGTAAGCAGTAGTTTAATAACATTGAAGGACAAATCTCTAACTTGATTATGTGGGAATGGAATTCCATAAGAATTACTGCCTGATGGAAAGTAGTTTCTGAAAGAGCAATAAATAGAGATTATTTGTCACTTTTCATGCATACAAGGTAGATGTGCTGATGAACATTATGCTGAAGTGGTGATGAGCAATAGTGTGCTAATGTGGGGAGAAGTTAATTCTAAGCCAAATCAACCAAAAATTATGATTTTGACCGTCAGTGTATCTGGCTATATACAACTTCTGTTGACAGTCTTGTTGTTCTGCTTCCTCTGTACAGCTCACTTGGGGCTCTGTAGTGGATCATCCTGACCACATTTTTTACTGATAATGGATTCACTGAAACTGTCACTTTAAACTATGGCACTGCAAAGGAAGTTTTTACTTTAGATAAATACGTAGCTGTATAGCAACTTTTAAAAACTAAAAATGGTACTCCTAATTATTCGCAGCATATCTTTTAGTGCTCGCGGCTCTTGAACTTAGACAAATTTAAGAATATTTAACCCAAATACATAGCTGTAAATCACTATTAAAAGTGCCCACATCTTGTCTATGTTACTTCCCCTGTGGTTGGTCTGTATTGGCGCTTAAAAGTATTTGCCAGGTAATTTCTAAGACTCATATTTACTGCTTGTGGTGTTGAATGTATAATGAGATAGGTTTCATTAATCAGTGAAGATGATGTGAGTGTATTCTGACTTTATAGAAATCGGAATTAGGTCAGCCCAAAAACTGAGTAAAAACCCCATGCTTTTTCCTAGCGCTTACTTTGACAGGGATCTCCGACATCAGTTGTGAATAAGTGATCTTTTTAGTCTTGCATGTGGGCACTGAGGATGTGCTTAAGGCATAAAGTCAGGAAGAGGTGGTAGGTGCTTGGTGTCCTGCTGAGGAGGCCCAATGTACTCAGCCGTAAAAAAAAAAAAAAAAAAAAAAAAAAAAAAAAAAAAAAAAAAAAAAAAAAAATTGAACTACAGTTTTAGACCATAGCTGATTTTTATGTAAATGGGTTTTCAGTAAAGCCATCTAATAAGCAGAAATCTCTGGTCATGGAAAATGCAGGAGGGCAGCTGGATATTCATGCATTATGCAGTGCAGTTAAGTGTTTTCAAGAAGAAAAAAATATTTAAATGTTTTAAGGATTTTAATTGCCTATTCTGCACATGCAAGCTATGATTTATGTGTTGACTGATCTCCCTTATTTGAAGAACTAGGATTTATTTTTTTGTTTCAAATGATGTAAAAGAAGTAACAACACTAGCATGTGTTACTTTAACAGAAAAATGCTGCGATTGGCTATTCTGTAACAACTCTTACCAAGTCGGACTTCAGACCAGACCCAGCTGCAGGGGAATAGACTGGGCTTTGGTTCCATGAAACCTTGAAGTATTTGCTCAGCTTTACATCCATGGATAGCTCTGGGACTGTTCATGCGCTCAAAGCTGGCTAGACCCCCTCCTGAGTTCAGGCCTGTGCTATAATCAGGGACGTATTTAATGTTAGCTTTCACAAGAGCCAGTGGGAGCCATCTTGCCTGAATAAGCTAGGGTAGTTTTGCCTGAGAAAAGAGTGAAGGATCCATTTTCTGGGGTTAATTCCAGGGCATTGTGCTGGAACTGGTCAGATAATCTTCTGGGAATGTGAAGTGCAATAGATTCCTCTTAGAAGCTATGAATCATAGTGCACTCTTCCAGAACTATGACTGACAATATCCCAACATTTTCTAGAATAAGGCAAAGCATAGATTTTCACTAGACTGAGTGACAATTGCTAGATGTCATGTGAAGAGGACAGAAATGAAGAGGTATTGAATGGACAAGGTAATGTAAAGCTTACTTAGTGTAGGACAGAGAGGTCATTAAAGAAGTCAGACTGCCTCAGCGGATGGTTAGATTGGTTTTTGTACGCATACCTTTCCACTGCATATGCAAGTACTATGTTTATGGAATTGCCTTTAACAGCTGGATGCCATCAGACTGAGGATGCTGTTGCGTGGCAACTTGCATCACCCTAAATCTAGGCCGTCGTAGCCTCTCTCGGCCCCCAGAGTAAGGTCCTCCCCACTTCTTGAGTCAGCTCTGAGTGCTCGTGTGATCACACACTAATCTGGCAGAGGCAGCTTACCCATCTGAAAACTAACCCAGCTCAAATGTGTGATTAGCTTTCAGGTGGATTAACTCACTGAAGCAGCTCACAGCATAGTCGCACGAGAGCTAGTACCAGTACAAGGGAAGTGGTGGGAATGTCTCGACAGGGATGAAAAGGATTTAGAGAAGGCTAAGCAGCTGTGGAAAAATACCTTAATGAATATTAGAATGTTTTGTCCACATTCAGAGTAGAATAAACCGTGCTTTGTGAGAGATTTGTATCTCATTGATGTTCTGAATGATTAGCCAACAAGAGATCTCTGCTACCAGTTCCCCCTGGGTTTAGTGGTGACTATCATGATTATGATAATAATCATGTGAGGGCAAACATGGGAAGAATACATAGGAAGAATACCGAGAAATTGTCCGAGCAGCCAGGGAGCAGGTTAGGAAAGCTAAAGCCCTGATAGAATTAAATCTGRCCAGGGACRYCAAGGGCAACAAGAAAAGCTTCTACAGGTATGTCAGGGATAAAAGGAAGATGAGGGAAAATGTGGGCCCTCTGCAGAACAAAACGGGAGACCTGGTTACCTGGGATATGGAGAAGGCGGAGGTACTCAATGACTTTTTTGCCTCGGTCTTCACTGGCAGGTGCTCGAGCCTCACCGCCCGAGCCACAGAAGGCAAAGGCAGGGACTGGGAGAATGAAGAGCCGCCCGCTGTAGGAGAAGATCACGTTTGAGACCACCTAAGGAGCCTGAAGGTGCACAAGTCCATGGGACCCGATGAGATCCATCCGTGGGCCCTGAGGGTACTGGCGGATGAAGTTGCTAAGCCCATATCCATTGTATTTGAGAAGTCGTGGCCGTCCGATGAAGTTCCTGCTGACTGGAAAAGGGGAAACATAACCCCCATTTTTACAAAGGGGGAAAAAGGAAGACCCAGGGAACTACAGGCCAGTCAGTCTCACCTCTGTGCCTGGGAAGATCATGGCACAGATCCTCCTGGAAGCTATGCTAAGGCACATGGAGGACAGGGAGGTGATTTGAGACAGCCAGCGTGGCTTCACCAAGGGCAAGTCCTGCCTGACCAACCTAGTGGCCTTCTACGATGGAGTGACTACATCAGTGGACATGGGAAGGGCTACAGATGTCATCTATCTGGACCTCTGTAAGGCCTTTGACATGGTCCCCCACAACATCCTTCTCTCTCAACTGGAGAGGTATGGATTTGATGGGTGGACTGTCTGGTGGGTGAGGAATTGGTTAGATGGTCGCATCCAGAGGGTAGTGGTCAACGGCTCAATGTCCAGATGGAGATCAGTGACGAGTGGTGTCCCGCAGGGGTCCGTATTGGGACCGGTACTGTTTAATATCTTCATCAATGACATAGACGGTGGGATCGAGTGCACCCTCAGCAAGTTTGCAGACGACACCAAGCTGAGTGTTGTGGTCGACACGCCTGAGGGACGGGATGCCATCCAGAGGGACCTGGACAAGCTGGAGAAGTGGGCCCGTGTGAACCTTGTGAGGTTCAACAAGGCCAAGTGCAGGGTCAGGGCAGCCCCCGGTATCAATACAGGCTGGAGGATGAAGGGGTTGAGAGCAGCCCTGCCGAGAAGGACTTGGGGGTACTGGTGGATGAAAAGCTGGACATGAGCCAGCAATGTGCGCTCGCAGCCCAGAAGGCCAACCGTACCCTGGGCTGCATCAAAAGAAGTGTGGCCAGCAGGTCAAGGGAGGGGATTCTGCCCCTCTGCTCTGCTCTGGTGAGACCCCACCTGSAGTACTGCGTCCAGCTCTGGAGCCCTGAGCACAAGAAAGACACGGACCTGTTGGAGCGGGTCCAGAGGAGGGCCACGAAAATGATCAGGGGGATGGAACGCCTCTCCTATGAAGAAAGGCTGAGAGAGTTGGGGTTGTTCAGCCTGGAGAAGAGAAGGCTTTAAGGAGACCTTATTGTGGCCTATCAGTACTTAAAGGGGGCTTGTAAGAAAGATGGCGGCAAACTTTTTAGCAGGGCCTGTTGCGACAGGACAAGGGGGAATGGCTTTAARCTRAAAGARGGTAGATTTAGACTAGATRTAAGGAAGAAATTTTTTACGCTGAGGGTGGTGAAACACTGGAACAGGTTGCCCAGAGGGGTGGTAGATGCCCCATCCCTGGAAACATTCAAGGTCAAGTTGGATGAGGCTCTGAGCAAGCTAATCTAGTTGAAGATGTCCCTGCCCACGGCAGGGGGCGTGGACTAGTTGACCTTTAAAGGTCCCTTCCAACCCAAACTACTCTATGATTCTATGAAACAAAGGAGACAAAAACATCTATCCATATTCCAGCAAGCCTGTAGTCCAAACAGGGCAAATGAGTGGTTTAAGTAAAATGGTGGTCAACCTGGATGTAGGTAAAAGGAATGTTCCTGGTGAAAGCAGCACCTCAAGCCATATAACCTGCAACTCCTGTGAGTGATAGGGCTTACACAATGAGATCTGAGAGTCTTCAGTCTGACTTCAGTCGAAAACTGAGAATGCTGTTGAAGGAGGCGGTGGGAAACATAACATTTTCTGGGTGGAGGAAAGAGGGCCCTTAATTTGACTGTGAGGAGTATCAGAGGAAGGAAGTTCTGCTCAATTAGAGTAAGGGCTAGTGTGACAAATGATGTAGAACAGAGATACAAGTTAGGGTAAAGTTGTAAAAGGATGTTAGAGGTAGCAAGAGGCAAACTAACCAGTAAAAAATAAATGTGGTATAACTTTTCATGTTCTCTCAATACTCTTTGGGCAAAACAGAATGTCATAAGGGACCACTTCGACGATTACTTGTTAGCATCTGTAAAAGCAATCCTTAAATTCAGTCATGAGAGACGTCTAATGTAGAAACATCTTAAATCACACAGGAGTTGGAGTAAGAAAGAAGATAATATGAAAGGTCCTCATATTACTTGGAAAGGAAGCATGTAAAGGGGGTTATTTAAATCTCTAATTTTAAGGGTTTTGTTTTATAGCATAATCACCCTTTCTCATCTTCGCAGTGGGCATATATGAGTATGTCAAAAGGAAGCCACACCTTTCTTAGAAGCACAGAGAACACCTTTAGAAAGAGGGATTGTTTTAAGGCCAAATCAGGATTGTATTGCTGCCAAGTGAATTTTTGCACCAGGAGCTTGTGGAGGGAGGAAGAAGTGTTAATGTGATAACAGCCAGCGGAACTCACTCTGTGTGTAACTTGTCATTCACAGCTCTAGCTCCTCTCCATGCAGAGTAAAGGGGACAAAATATTGCCGGGTTGTTATACCTGAAACAAGATGCCTAAACAGAGGCAGGAAATGGTTCTGGCAGAGTATGTACCCAGCACTGAGTCTTGCTGCTCGTCCTTTGTCACCCTGCAGAAGGACTGCCTCTGTATGGTGTACCCACTACCGCCACTTGTCTGCAGTGCTCATGCACATGCTGTCTCATTGTATTCTGGCTGGATAAGCAAGTGCCAAACAGATCATAGTTTGGAATAAAAATCCCCACATTTTAGTTTTCAGGGAAATTCAGAATGTTTTCTTCAACAAAAGTTTCGAACTGAGCAAGGAGTCAGTGAAATTGGAAAAGTGAGGAAGGATATGAACTAAAGACTTTTTTTTTTTTATATGGCCCTTTGGTGGCTTTATACTTCTGCTTTTAGGATATGCTCACTTCCACAAGCAGCAAGATTTTAAACAGATTAGGGAACAGTAGTCCAGATTTGCAGATTGAAATACTGAAGTAAAAGAGTGATTCTGTCTGTGTGGAGCTTTATGGTTTCATGTATGTCATCGTTCTCTGCTACGTGAAATTTCAGATCAATGAATTAGATTGAATTTTTGTCAGAGACTTCAGTGTAATCAGGTTTTCTCATTAAAAGCACTTGTATCTTCTCTTCTGAAAAGTGGGCAGTCTTGAGTCTTGCACTTTATTACATAGTCTTTTAAGTAGGCTTGCAGAGAAAATAATTTGTCTGCATCTAAACAATTAGATAGGTTAGTTTATTTTATTACATTTGAATTCTTACGAAGATGTTTTCCTTTTGAAATGCGTACAATAATGATTACTTTCAATTTACCAATTTATAAATGCATGTGTAGGCATCAGTGTTGAGTTCTTTGGGAAACAGTGGAGGTTTGTCAGGAAAGTGTTCAAGGTTTTGCAATACAAAGTAGTTTTTGTTGTACAATGCATGTGCTAAAGAATAGCTTTAGCAGACAAGTTTGACTAAAATGCTCAGTAATACTGTGACGTGTCACCGCCTGGTGCGAAATGAGTCACTCTCTATAGAAATGCAAAATCGCATTATAGAGTCCAGAGTCTTGTACTTTATTCATATATGGACAAGAATGTCCTTTGTCTGATACTGTTTTTCTTCAATATCCGTATGCATTTAATTTAAGCTCATAGACAGCATGCTGAGTATTGGTGTATGCACCATCACATGCTAATGATCTGTTTGATTTGTATCATTTGCCTCCGTTTTCTATGGGTTCAGTATCTTACTGTCCTTTTTCACTGCTCTTTTAGATGTGACTGAAGACAAGGTATGGTTGTCAAACTGGAACGGCTATTTTGTAATATGTAGAAATACTGGCCTCAGAGCTGTGTTTATTTGGGCTTGTCTAGAACAATTGCTCATGTTCTGTCTGAAGAGTTGCAATGAGTAGGAAAGATCATTTAGTGCTACTTGGAAGGACCATAGCTAGAAGTCATCAAAGGGCAGTCTGAAACCTTTCTGTGCAGAGATCTGGAACAAGTTTGGAGAAAGCATGAGTGATAGTTACATAGCTCTGTGATTTATACAATGGCATGGAGATGAAGGCTTTGTTTAGGAATAGGATTTTGCTCTCTGGAAGGGGGCTGGATTTTGCCACAAGTAAGTTGGATTTATTGGCAAGGAGGAGTAGGAGGCATGTAGAAATCTTGAAAAACGATGAGTTTGCAATGGGATGGACTCAGTTTCTGGCATGTACTTTGCAGTGTTTTTGCTGCCTCCGAAGTTCAGTAGCTGCCAAGGGCATCAAGAATAAAAGCACTGTGGTTTAGAAATTCCTATGTGAAGCCTGCGTTGCTTGCTTTTTCATCCCACTGGTGTGGTCAGTTTAAGTGAAAACTGCAGTGTTAGTGGGGTGCACTGAGAAAGCCTATCTAGGAACCTGGGAAGGATGTCAAGTCTGATACGGATTTCAAGTTTAAAGCATTTGAGATGGTAGATCACCATGTCCAAAGGAAAGACTTCAAATCACAATGTGTCTCAGAATTGTAGCACTAGAAGCAGTGGCTATGCCCTTCAGCTGGTGTAAGAGCCTGTAGGACCCAAAGGTGAAAGTCCGTCTTCAGGATAATGGTATTACTACAGCAGATTGTCTGGGTAAGTTAATAACAAGCTCCATTAATCATTGGGTGGTCCAGTTAATTTGTGAGAGACRGGGGGAACAAGGGGGAAGAATTGTGTTTGAATTGTTATTGGAGTTCAACTCCTTTGGCCAGAATGGCTTGGAATAGCAAACGCCAGGCCCCTCTGCAGCTGAGATGTTGTGCTAGCTCTCTGTTGCTGGAATCAAGCTTCTGCTTCGTGACAGCTGCTCTTTTTTCCTTTAAATGTACACCACACATTTCTTTTCACGTTACTCAGCAGCTAGTGTTTAAGCTCTGTGCTAGTGGTTAAAAAGAATAAAGAATGCGTGTAATTAGGAAGCTGAGAAAGCTGCTATATGTTGTGGGAAAGAAATAAAAGATGGCGCTTTTACAACTACAGTTGAGGGTCTTGCCAAAATTATCTGCATATGGTTACTGATTGCTTAATATTTTCTGTCAAAGAAGCTTAGTAAAGAAAATTATCTTAAACATGTACTATATGCATTATAGGAGAAAGGACTTTGCCTTTTAGGTTTAGAAGTGGTGGAATACATTCCTTTAAACATTTCCTGCTAGAATAACATTAAACATTCTGTATGCTTCTAGCTTGTGTATTTGTCTAGTAATCTTACCTCGTAGAGATGCAGGGTCTGACCTGGAGCTTAAATCAAAAAGTGTTTTGCTGCTGACAGACCTGAAGGCAGGAGGAGGCTCAAGTCTCATTTAAAAATTGAAGGATTTAATACATGCTGATGACATTTTGTCCAAGTGACAGACTTCTAATCGGAGACCTTTACTCTTGCAGATGATTTAGAACTCATGGTGTATTGCATTTTCTGAACCTGGCATTGCAATACTTTATAAGCCATTTGGCAAGTAGCTGTTCACAGTTAATATAAGTGGTGACGCTTATCTGTTGTGTTCTTAAGTTCAAGTGTCCATGCATCTGTGGGAAAGTGCTTTTGCAATTTAAAGGCAGAAGGTCAAATTTAATGAAAGAGAGAGTCATAAACAATGCATATCTTTGTGACGGAAAGCGAAGCTGATAGGAAGTAGCTTTTCAAGCAAAGGTTTATTGCAACTCTCCTTGAAAGCAAAGGTAGTTATATCTCTTTCCAGCTGTTTTGCCCCCTCTCCTTTCATTATTATCTGTTTCTCAAAATAACAGCAAGTACACGATCTTCTCTGGGATGTTTGCTACAGTATTTCTGTCCTAGGACTCTTCATTCTTTCAACCTTGAGTTAGAGACTATATAAATTAACAGTATAAACCAGTCTTGCACTTTGATAAAAGAACATGAGAGTGTACCAATAAATGACTCCTGAGCAGAGTACTGAAAAGAACAAAAGTATATGCAGCTCTTGCTGGGAACAGAAAACAGAGACTAGCAGGGAAAAAAAAGGTGGGGGGAAGGCTGGCTTATGAGAGAGTATTTAGGATGGAAGGCTGGATGAATTATCATCATCTGTAGATGCACAAAGTAACTGGTCATTCTAAAATGTTTCATTTCCTACATAATTATAAATTCTCTGAACAATTTATCGAGCCAGTGCTCGTAGCTGTGGGAATATTTTTTTTTTCTTGACACTTATGCAGCAAACTGGAACCATAGCTGGGCAGTTCTTTGGTCCTCTGAGTTGGGCTTAACATCGGAACTAACATGGTAATTAGACCTTTTTCTGGTAAAGTTTATCTTTAAGTGATTTAATTATGAATTGTTTCATAGGACCAATACATACTGATGACGAGGCCAGAGGGGACACAAGTGCATCTGAAACAACTCCATGAGACCCCCATTCATAAAAGGATCTAGATGAGAAACTTGGCAATGGTCCTGTCAATAGGCTTTCCTTTCGTGAGCAATCAATTTGTTTTTAAATGGTAAAGAAACTCTATTCCTCAATGCAAAGCACAACAGGCTCTGRCTGTGTGACTGTAAATCTGAAGTCATGAAACTAGTGACTTAAGTAAATATACAATTTACAAACTGTCAAACGAATCTCTAGAGCTAACCTGTCTAACGGACATGGCATTACATCAATGGGTGCCCTTATTTCAGATTGACAAGGCTATATCAATCTATATCAAATTCCAAGRTGGGAGAGACCTTAGAGATAAAAGCGAAGTTACTTTATCTTCTCTGCTGTTTGAACTTGAGTTGACTAACTCAAACAAGGTGAACTCACATTAAAAATAGACTTAAATGCAATGACATATGCTCYAAATGAGTTTAGTTTGTATCAGTATACATAAATACAAAAAAGCTATTAAAAAAAAATCTATATATTACAGATTCCCTGGGTTCCTTTGATTTATGTACATTCATTGTAATTTAAAAAAGAAAACAAACCATAAACTCTCTGTTTATATTCAGGTCAGCAATGGAACATTTGCATCWTGCTAGTGGGAAAACGATTGGACTACTTGAAGCTACTGTCAAATGCAGAAAATAAACACACTGAAGAAGAAAAGACTTCTTTTCCTGTCTACTCCCTATTGCGCTTTTAAATCTCCTTAGGAGATCATTCCCTAATCATAGGAAAAAACCATATAAAATCATTTAAATAATGACACTTCCTTTAGTTATTTCTTTTCTTTTAAATGGAATCAACCCCTCCCCTCCAGGCTAGTTGAGATAGTAGTTAAATTACTGTTTTCACCRGCTGGTAAACAAATAGCCTATCCAGGACTTATCTTTCATTCCCATGTGTATGCGTGTGCAGATGCAAACTGATATCCATAYGGTCTGTAATAATAGGTTCTTAAGAGTTAGTTCAGTTCATCTCTAGTTACTGTATGTCAAGGAATATACTAAGAGCAATATTTTCTATGGCAAAGATGCTGCTGTAGAATGTGCAGAATTTTGAAAGTTACAAAGGCATTTGTCTGACTAAACTTGAACATATCTCTAAGGAAGAAATGAACAACGGGCAATCTGCTGTCCCCAACAAGATACAATTAGGAAATACTAGAAACCATATAATAGCGACAGCATAATAACAACAAGCAAGGCACTTGCTTACCTTCCTGTGCTTCCTGTATCACCTTCATTAACGTTATTGACTGAGGCCTGTGTGCAGCCATAGGAAATGGTATTGCTGTATTTGCAGTGGCAATATACTGTGTAGGAAGAAGATACAGAAAAGGAACTTTAAAAGAAGTTTAGAAATAGTAGTTGACCCGTTTTGCTTATAGACTCCCGTAGCTGAGCAATACTTGGTTTGGTTTCAGTTCACCGTGCATGCACATGCATCCCAAAATGAAATGGAACCAGTTAGAAAAAATAAAAACATACCTTGCTGCACTGGCTTTAATCTCTAGTTGTTTTTGGAAGGTTAATGGAAAATATAAACCATACAAAAACATAAGCCCTATGCAGAGGCAGCGAGTAGGCTTTCCTCATTTGTCTACAAGGGTGAAAATCAGCTTTGTTTATTTAGGCTTGGTTTTGAATCTCGGTCTGAAGCTGAAGTGAAGAACTCTCCCTCACATCCAGGCTTGCACACTGCAGAATTGCTTTTATCTGACGTCTGAAGCCTCAACTTGTGTAGCAGGGCGTATTGCTTGAGTGCCATGATGGGTAGCTTGGCCTTAGCTATGCTGATAGTTTTATTTTTGCACAATGCAAGATGGAGATGATAAATGTATGGTAATAAGACCAAATGCCTTGCTGTGATCAGAGCCAGCATTTATATTTTACACCACTGCCTCTTTATTCCATCCCTGTCCTACTGACTTTAGTAGAAAAAACGTTTTTCGTTCGAAATTTCCGTGGTTCAGCAGTGTCAATATTTTGCATGTGAGTGGTGCTTTAGCATCAATGGAAAATGGACTCTAGATGAATGTAAATCTAAAACCACAATATCCTGGAATCTGTTTCATGAAACCACCTATTTGAAGAGCTATTCACGGAAGAAAATTAATAGGGAAGATTGATGGAAGAAATTGCCCCTCTTTTCTCTCCCTCTGAGGAGCTCTGAGCTACTTGTTGGCAGYTGCTGGAGAGTGCCAGCTCAAATGCTGCTGCTCTTTTTTCCTTTTTCTTTTTTTTTCCTTTGTGTGTGTGTGATTTGCTCAGGTTTTGAGCAGGGTCTTACATACAGCAGAGATGGAGAGAAGTGTGTGTCAGAAGAAGATAAAGGAAACAGAAAGAAACATAACTCAAAGAGAGATAAGTCATAAGGAGGGGTGAGGCAACTGAGAGAAAAACAAACTAAATGAAAGCAGTGGTAGTGAAAAGARACTAAATTGAATTGACTGAATTGAAAAGAAGCACAGAGGTACCGGTGATTAGTGCATGAGGAGAAAACGTGTCTCGGGATGCATGGTTGGCTTAATGTTTCTGTGAGAGAGAAAATCTACAAAGCTYAGTAGAAATACTCAAGAGATGGGCGAAAGCGACAGCTCTGCACTTCTGTACTGTAACGTGAGGTAAGCATGCAAACAGGACTGCCAGGAAAACCTGACGCAGTTTAGTGCCTCAATAGAGCTGACTGCCCCTGGCACAGAGCTGTGGGTAATACAAAAGTTGTCAGCAGTAAAGTGATTTTCTTGCTCTCCCCTTCCCTGCTTCTTGTTTCAGTTTTTGAACACTGAGCCAAACTCTTATTTTTCTCAATTTCCTGAAGACGATGATACTCTAACAAAGACCAGACTTTGTCCTTGGTATTTGAACTTGTGGCATTGATTTAACCTTGATGGTACGGAGGAGCATCAATTTTGCCGTCTCTTTCCCAGGAAGGCGAGCAGTGTTTATACTTCAGCCTTGCACTGTGTCGTGGTTTAACCCCAGCTGGCAACTAAGCACCCCACAGCCGCTTGCTCGCTCCCCCCTGCTGAGTGAGCCATCACTCCGAACGTCCCCCTCTTCCTTCTTCTTCCCCCCGCTTATACACTGAGCATGACTTGTTATGGTATGGAATACCCCCTTGGCCAGCCTGGGTCAGCTGTCCTGGCTGTGCTCCCTCCCAGCCCCCCGTGCACCTGGCAGAGCATGGGAAGCTGAAAAGTCCCTGACCAGTGCAAACACCACTCAGCAACAACCAAAACGTCAGTGTGTTATCAACATTACTCCCATACCAATCCAAAACACAGCACTATACCAGCCACTAGGAAAAAAATCAACTCTATCCCAGCCGAAACCAGGAGACACTGAGAGCTTCAGCAAGCTTTTAATTGTCACTAGGGCTCTGGGAACCCAGCTGGTAGCGGCTGCCTAGGGAATACACTGAATTGCCACATCCCTTCTTGCTAGGGACAAGTTTCCTTCCTGTGCCTCTTTTCCAGTATCAGAACTGTGTTGGCTGTCAGAGAATGATTGGTACAGCTACGGGCCACCTCTCGCCAAAGGCTCTGAAACGGGGATCCTCAGGCTGAAAGGAGAATTTACAGCAAACCTCTACTGAAAGTAGAGCTAAATTCTCAGATTCACAAATGAAATACATAAATTTAAAGTGCTAATGTTTTAAATAGGATTTCAAATGAAATTATTATGAAGCATTAAATGTGCTACCCTTTCAAAAGTAATAATTTCTGCCATGGTTTCCTTTAAACCTTCATTATTGCAAACTCTGGCACTAGTGCTCCAGGTGAGAGAAGTGCCAGCTTGAGCTAATTTTGCTAGCAGAAAGGACTAGGATTCGAGAGGTAACAAAAGGAGGGGGGTAGGGGACTCCCAGAAGAAATTACTGAATCAACTGCAGAAAAAGAATGCTGTAGAAAATGGGACTTCTGTTTATAATTTAATATTATTACATGTGCCTTTTGGGTAGGTAGGATTGCCATTGCTTTACAAATAATCACACAGTGTTTCTTTGTATAAAGCGTGTCTGTTCATTTGCACTGGCAGAGTGCTTCCAAGCCAGGAGCCGTTGATCTGAGCTTTGTTGTGCAAGTCTGCCTTCTTTCTAGAGTATTCAACTTTTTGTGTAATTTTTAAACACATAGCTTATTTTTGTGGAGAAGTATTTGCTGGTTGTCAGAATTCTTAAGGGCATTTGAAACGTATTAGGCCACAGTGCTATGGATTTTTATATATACATGGTAGTTTGCAAATAGGTGTTGGATCCAGACATGCACAGGTAACTCTGTAGTCAAGCAATAGTTTAAATATTGGTAATTTCTGAAGTGTTTCCTATGTGATAATTGTAGACCGTACACAGTCCTAAACTGTATGTATGCCCTAAGGCATACTGATGGTTCTACATTGTGGATGCATAGATTGTTTAAGAAAATACTCACCACCTATCCAGCCATTATTTATGAATGTAAATAAGAGAATGCTGTGCTAGAAGAAACACAAGGACAAAATATTGCTTGAAAAGAAGGCATTAAGTAATAATAATGTAGTAGTAGTTAGTTTAGCTGCTGTCAGCTGTTTACGACTAGAATCTGAAATTAAACAGAGCTCATATTTTGGCAGCGTTGAGTCCTGTGTGCTTCTCTGATGAGTCTCTTGGGCTAGACTCTTAAGAAGTGTTTACATGCCTAGAGATTTAGGTAAGCACTTGGCAGGGTTTTCAAAAGCATCCAGGTCCCTGATACCTCTTGAGTTTCTTGAGGGGATGGGGGGGGCGGGGTGCGTACATGCCTATGTATACGCACGTGTGCGTGCATATAAAAGCTGTTGATTAATTCTATTCTTTTGAAGCAAAAGCATATTCAATTTAATAGGAAATAGCATTCCATCCCAGACTGCTGAGCCATTGAGTTATTTCACAAATACTGTTTTGCTTGTATCTTCCTTTCCTATCATTTTTTGTTTTATTCTTCTTTTCCCTCACTTGCTGTATTTGTGAGGCAAAGGAGGAACTTGTTAATCCTTGTATCTTCTGACTTGCATGGAAAAGAGTATCCTTTGACACAGATCAGCAGGTTTAATGGCATGATGTTGTTATGTGTCATATTTATTGTGAAGACATCAATTTTGCAAATCCCAGCTTAGCATGGTTTTGTTGCTGAGCTCTGACAGATTTACATTTAAGAAAGAAAAAAGATAAAAGTGACTGAAAAAAAAAAAGTATAAAAGTGACTGAACTAAGGAATATTTTGTAAAATACTGCCCTTATGTTTCTGCTAATTGTTCATTAATCTCCTAATCAGCACAAGAGAGCAAGTCTTTTCTATTTACTTGCACAATCAGTATTTAACATGTTGGTTACTGATATATTTTGAAATGTTGCCTCACTGTAACTGTATGTGGTGTGATTTATGATCCTTATGGAGGCTCTCAACTTCATTAATAATAGACCTGTGGAAAGCTACTTCTGCTCATCAGGACTGCAACTGGATGTTGTAGGACCCTGTTGTTTTCTTTAAATTTAGTTTTAGCAGAATTTATTCAGTTAGCCCAGGATCTATTATTTAAAAAAAAAAAAAGTGAATCCAGTAATTGCAGAGTTAGTTAAACTTATGTTAGTGTAAAATCAGTGATCACATGTTCCTCACTTTGTGTACAATTTCAGATAGCTTTGATATAATGTTTTCTGAAGTTTGGTTTTAAGACAAAGGTGTTCAGCTGGACAGCACGGAGTTTTTTCAGTTCCTAATTGGGGTCTCATATAATCTTGAGCAAACTGGTCAACTTTTTGCTAACCAAATGATTGCATATTTGGACCGAATGCAGATTTTTGTATGTATTTTCTTTTTTGTAAGGTTGCAGTTATTTAGGAACTAGAATAATCCATGATTGCATAGATCAGCAGGAAACAAACATAATTTTGCAGATTTTAAAAGTGTTATCACTCAAAATTTGAAAATTTGAAACATGTATCGTATCAGTTTGAACATGGAAAACAGGTGTAAACACTTTTCATTTCACTTTTCTAACAGACTGTCTACAATAAAAATATCTTTCTTGCATAGATTGTACACTCGTTTTTTAATTTTGCTCTCTGACAAAATCTGGAATTGCATTCTTATAATAAATTTAATGATTGTGCAGTAATTGACAACTCACAATTTGTATCACATAACATAACTTGCGCTTGCTTTGCTTGTTCAGAAATACATATAGAATATTTTATGTAAGACAGCATTCTTCCGGGCAAAGAGTGGAGATCTGGGGCTCTGGCATTCTAATTTCAGAGTTACTACTCGTTTACTGTGTGGCCAAGGACAAGTCAGTTTAACCTAAATTGAGTCAAGTATTTAGGCTTCCGGTTTCAGCCCCCCCTAAATCACTGGCATATTAGGAGCTTGGATGTGTGGTTCAATCTGTACCAATTCGTTCCTCATTTTCCTGTAGCATGAAAAGCTACAGCAGTGGCTAATAAGTAGCTCTTGCTGAGAGCGGAAAGTCTGGAATCCAGACCTGTGAACAAGCCATATCAGCAGCACAAGTGGCTTTCTTTTAATGAGAGACTCGAGACCTTTGGAGTGTCACAGAAAGAGTCAAACTGTCCATTACATAGTGAAGATAAAATATTCTGAAATATGTTAAGCACTTTAAAAGAGCATGCTTTCTTAGAGCAGTCTAGATTACACAGTCTATATTTACACATACTTTGGCTGGATTTTGTTAATAAGGTTAATTGAAAAGGCTGCCTGATTGTGTACTGACTGGGATCAGCTGGGTACAGGATTTTGAGTGTTGACCAAGTAACAGCAAGTGCCCAGCATTCCCAGCCCTGCTTAGAATTTACTTTCTGGCACGGACTTCTTGCATCTAGTTTTCTGCAGAACAACTTTAAGGAGTATCGGAGCTATAATGTAATGTCTGATGTTTCCATTACTAAATTAGTAAAAAACATAACCGAGCCCTAAATTCTGGCAAAAAAATTACATATGAGAAACATAGTAGAAAGAGCATAGGAATCATATGGGGTAGGTTCTGAGTATTGCTGTCCAAGAAAGATTTAATTTTTTTTTTCCACCGATATAGCAAATAACAAATTTAGTCATAAATAATGTTTCTCTAGATGTGTCCTGTTCTTACAGATGACTAAACTGTTTAATGCCAGACACTTCATCTTACCTTATCAGCTGTAGATCTTTTCTTAGAGCACAAGGTGTTACTACATCGTTTGCGGCTTACTTTTAGAGATGATGAGTTTCTAAAGCACACACAGAGAATCTTACAGGTCTGTCCAGACCTTTGATATACTTCTGTCTGTTTCCTGTTTTTTTTTTCCCTTGAAAGAACAGGAATCAAAAAATACTTCATGCATCCCAGAGTTATGTCAATAGAAAGTATTGCAAGAATGCTAGAAACTTACAGAAATGGTCAAACACCCACATCATATACACTGTMTGGCAGATCTTTATGTACAGCACTCATTAGCTTTGCCAAAATGGTGTGCCCTTCTCTTTTGAAAAATATCTGTTGTGATAATACTCCCGACTGGCAGAATCTTTTGTTTAGATTACGCAAAATCATATAGGTTGTTCAACTAATCACACTCTTAACGTTTTTTTTTGTTGATTGTGTAAGTCCTTCCTGAAGAAAAGGCGGCACTCAYCAACCAGTAGCCTCGTTTATGTCATGTTCTTGGGTTCTGTGCCTTTTCCTTTTTCTTCGATGTGGTTTCCCAAGCAAAGGCTGTTAGATTGATTAAATACATTTTGACATGTACYAAGGTGTCTTCAGCAGTCCTTATTCCTACAAACTGATTTAAGTTAGGAGAGATCACACTAAGTGGTACAGAAGAACTGTACATAAAAGAATTGAAATCAGTGGAAATTCTTGTCTGCATAGTTATGAGTTTCTAACAGCATCAGTTTGAAAGCAGAACCTCTGGTTGATGAGTTGGTGAGATTTTTTGCTGAAAGACAGACATCTTGGATTGTCTCTGTGAGGTGTGTCTAGATTGCCTGCCGAAACTCCTACATCAGCGGGGAGTTCTGTCATTGCTCAAACGTTCCTGTATGTACCAGTGCTTGTAAGGGCTTTCTTGATCCCAGAATACATGGCTTGCACTGTTTGAGCTTCCTTTCTAAATAAAACTAAGCTGCCACTTCTGAACCTTTGCCAGAACCGTGCTGTTGCAGCTCAACAGCTGTGGCTGTTCGTTGATTCAGCGTGGTAGCTGCAGACCTTACGTTCCATGATGTGAATGGTTATTTTTTTCTTTATGAACATATGGGRAGTTTTGATGGACTGGGTCCGTTCTTGTTGATACTGGCAGCTGTAGAGTTGACTGTAGTGGTCTCAGCTGATTGCCTGGCTGGACTTCTCTACGCTTTGGGTCATGCTCAGCTGTGAAATATTTGCTCCATGTTAGAAGGTAGGCTTGATAATAATGCTTTATGTAGATCTGCATGCAACTCGTTAACAGTGACATGCTTGAAGCTGAGTTAATGTTACACCAGCAGCTCACAGAACATCACCATGCGGGAAGTACGCATATGGGGACACCCTCAGATCCCTACTTCCCAGGCAAGTCACGTTGCAAACGTATTTCTCTTCTATTCCTCTTTATCTGGCGTATCCTTTTATAACTCAGTTCATCTGTCTTCCTAAAAATAATCTACTGTGATCTTGTTGCTCCTGTTTGTCTGAGAAGTTACAATTAATGAAATAAAGGGTTCATAAATAATAGTGAGATAGAAATGTTCTTCATGACTATAAACACTCTGGCAGTACTTTCATGCATTTCTTTAACTTTGTGTGATTCAGAGATCTCTTGGTAGAAGAAGTATGGTTTGCTTCTTGGGAAACAGGCCCTTGAGATTCCTGATGTCCTTCAGATGGCCTGGGGTTTTTTGTTATGCAGATGGAATTTCCTACCTAAATCTGTGCTCTGAAAATAAAATGGGGCTCAGTTCTTATTTTTCATGTTTATAAGTTGTATGAAATTTTTAAAATTAGAAAATATTTAAGAAATATTTTAATGATATTTATTTTAGTGTGTCCTCAAATGTAACACATTTCTACCTATATTTAAAATCCTTCATATTTTTAAAAAATACAACTCTCTCTGGTATTTTGGTTTTGTTGGCTGCTGGGACAAGATTTGCTATTGGGTCCATCAGAAATCCGTGAAGGAAGTTTAGATGTAGGGCATGCCCTTTCTTTACTCAAGATAGTGTGAGCATAGTCATGAGCTGTCTTTGAAGTACAGGCACATCCTACAGTCCATACTTTATATTCCTACTTTAAATATCTGGGAATACAAATCTTTGGTGAAACACTAGGATGTGAATTCCTATGGCTATGGATGTGGTGTTCTGGAGTTCTGGTCCAGTTGTTTGTGATGGTAATGAATTACAAGAGAATCATCCAATTATACTTCTTCGTCTCCCTGCATTTATATAAAAATATACTCTGCCATAGGTACTGCCAGAATGCTGTTTTAATTTTTGTATCCACAATATGATTATAATTTTTAATCAGTCTTAATGTATCACATAAATTCCAAAATATTATATTACATTTTATAATTATGCATAAACTGTTAGCAAAAGAGAAAGCTTCACTTTCTTAAATACCCATGTATAAGTGTTGTTGAATTCAGGATATTTTATACCACTTATGTAGCCATGAAAGCAGTAACAAGTATTTGATTTTTAGGGCGCAGCTTCTTGCGTTCCATAATTTTGATTAAATAGCAGTAGGACCCAATTCAGCTGCTTGATTAATTTTATCAAAAAAGCCCGGTTCTCTCTGTTGCTGTCAGAAATCTTTTTTACTGTTTCCCCAAGTGCTTTGGAGAAATCCATGCTACTGCTAGCTGAACGTTTAGTAGAAGAAAAAGTTATAAAATACTCCATGTAAACGTGATGACCCTTTGAGCTTGATACTGCGAGGTGCTGAGCACTCCGGTCTTGATCCAGCAAAGCACTTAAGCACCTACTGAAGTATGAACTTAAATGATTTGCTGGAGGTAAGCCAGAGTGTTCCGTATTTGCAAGACTGAAACATATGCACTTTGTAGTAGACCCCTTATTTATTTTGGGGGGCAGAATAAATCTTTTTTCTTTCAAGTACATCAAAGCAAGAATATTTTTGTTTTCTTTGAAAACACAACGTACTGAGGCAACCAAGGAGTTCTTGCCATCGTTCAGTGCTTAACCTCTAAAATAAGAGGTTTGGATTTTCTCCAAAGCATTAGGGTAGTATGAGCTGTGTCAATATAATTAAAAGAACAGCTTCAAGTACTGGTACACTTATAATTTGACTTCTTCCCTCGTTGTATTTTTTTAAGGAGCCTGAGAAAAATCTCTTTTTAGGTATATATTACCCATTTTCATTTGCAGATGATTTTCCACTTCTAGTGGCTCTGACATCCTTGTCTCTGCATGGCTCCAGGCCCTGTCTTGGGACATTCTTGGTGCAGAAGGAGAGAMCTGAAGAGGCTGCCATTCTCATACCTGGTTGGTTTCAGCATCCTCTGCAGCTGTTCCAGGGGCCAAGYGCTGTGTTTCTTTAGTCTTTTGTTTAGATCTGTGTTTGAAAATGTGCATCTTAGTTTAGTTTCTCAGCGTGGGGCACTTACTTTTCTTCTGAGCACTCAGACCTTCAGTAGATCTCTAGAAGTCAATCACAGGGGTGTCTATAAGCTGCCCATTCATTTTGGATGCTCACCTAGTCAATGAAGAAGAATATTTTATTCTTTTTTTAAAGAATATTTTTCTATCACAGTGGCAAACTTTGTGCAGATGGCTCTGCCAGTGTGTACTCCTTTATGTTATTAAAGATGTGCTAAGATGCAAGACATTAAGCAAGCTGTGTTGTAGGTTCAAGTTCTTGGTGGTCTGCACTACATGAACTAGTAGTAACCTTCTTTTTGAGTGTGGGAATTGGCGATCTATATGAAATACAGCAATCAGAAAAGAGGAAAAACAGGTAATATACATAGCGTTGTAGTAGAACTGAGATGCATGAAACAGGGAATTACATATACTTGAGGTTAAACTACTTTTAATCTAGAGACAGGCTGGCATCTTGATTCTCTAATCTGATGGAGCATTCTGGAAAAGGACAAAAAAGAAAATCTCTCTCTCCCCTCAGGAGGTTGAACGCTGCAAGGAAATTCTAATTTAGCCAGAAGACATCTTGCCAGCCACCTTATTCTTCTCATTGTTTATGGTAGGCTTTAATAAGATTCTTCAGAAAGCTATTAGTATTGTCACATTGCATTAAAACCTCTRTGCATAATAATTTAACACCAAACGAAACAATTACATGGCTGCAGGGCAGTAACTGGAAGTTTTAATGATTTATTAAGAGAAGCGTAACTATTATGCATTAACCATACTGGAATGTAGTATTTTGTACTAAGTACTGTATTTAAAGATATATCTTAATGTATTTGTGCAGTTTGGCCCAGTTATATGTTTCTGTGGGAAATGTAGCCATATAGTTATATTATTTCCTGGCTTTCTATGTGTTAACTTTGGGATGAATCTATTAGTTTTCCCAGTTGATTGCTTACTTTTTAGAGAGAGGGAAATCAATTTAAAGTGTTTTCATAGCTTTGGCTTTTTGTTAAAAGATTTTTCCTATAGTCTAGGTTTTGCCTCATGGGTTTGACAGTGTGCATATTTATGACAAATGTCGGAATTTTCCATCCCATTAAAGTTTCAACAGATAATTTCAGCAGATACTCCTTCAGAACAAAATAAATGCTGTTACTTGGTGAAAAGTCATTGAAAGCTCTTAAGTCTTTAATAGAACATGATACCTTTCATTCAGTCATTAAACAGTATTTGATGATTTCTTGGCCAGTTATGTACAAGAGAGTTTTGCTGGCCAGTTAAGGACTTCTTCAGCTCCACTTGTTTCAACAGTAGCTGAATAACAACAAAAAACCGGTGATGGTTCAATCCCAGCTAATGACTGTTGCAAAAGAAAGGCAAAACAAGTGCAACAGAAGGTCAGAGCATGTGTGCAAGTATTGGCTGGCAAGAATCCTATTGACTTGTATTATAAAATACCCAGTGGATATATAAAAAAATAGGGTAATTGTTTTGAGAGTTTTATCAGCTCTCTGTTGATCTGGGATATTTTTGGCAGTTTCTCATGTTCAGTAACCTTCCTTAGTGAAATATGAAAAAGTACTGTAATTTAGTGGAGATGATGTACAAAACATTAGTAGAAGGCAGCATTTTTCTGAAGTTCGTTTTTATAATCCATATGAGAATGGAGAAATGTACTATTCCTGTGCAATAAGAAGGAAAAATCTTAACATACTTAAAATAAAAGTACTGAAAAATTACATGAAAGCTTGAGGCTTTTTTAGTTTAGAGTTTTGGTGAGCCATAGATTTTAGTTTAAACTGTAGACAGTTCATGTGCTGTGTTCATGCTTCATTACAACAGAACAAATCAAAAGAAAATTACGTTATCTCAAAGAAATTAGAGTAAGAAAGAACTAGTGTGAGAACAAAATCTCAATATTAGGTTTATGGAAAAAATGTTTTCTCAGAGAATTTCTTGGAATATAAATTCCTTAGCAGATAAATATTTAGTCTTTTAAGACTGTATAACAAAATTGCAATTTGCATTTTGAACAGTAGCTGGATATACAGAACTCAAATAGAAATTACAATATCTGGAGTTGTTTCTTTCAAAACCTATTTGTTTTTTTTCCAGATTTGTCTTCCTAGAAGATTCCACATAAGCCCACCAGAGACTTTTAGATTGTCTGTAATACAACATCATATTTAATTTTTCAATATTAAAAAGAATAGTAGGATCTAGGAGGAAGTTACAAGTGTTTGTGTAAAAACTGCAGTATTTCTTCAGGCAAAAACGTCTTCTATTATATAAAGCATGCAAGTTTTACAATAAAAACTTGTATATAACTACAAATGAGAGGTGATAATACAATGGCTGATTTGAAAGTGTTTTCATGTTTGTATGTAGGGGTTATTTTTTTTTTCTCCCTGCTAACTCTGATATGTCATGTGTGATGGAGGGAGTTGCACAGACACCCRAGAGGAAGAAATCTTTCTCATTTCACAGCTATTCTCTGGGTGTAAATTTTGATCTAGAGGAAACCTATTTAGCTTCACCAGAAATATGACTAATGAATGGCTTTAGCTTCTGACCTGGCAGTGGCATATTAAGGTAGTGGTGGCCCCCATGGCGGGAACTGGTTTTTTTCAGAGCCCCAGATTCTGGCTCTGGCCCTGCCTAGTGAAAAGGTGCGGAATCCACGGCACATAGCTTCCAAACTTGGAGATGAAGGATTCCTCCTGTACAAGTAATTCCAAGCTCCCTTGGAGTACATGCCTTATGTGAAGGTAGCAGTTTCGCCTTTGATTAGCTGACTTGTAAAAACTGATAGATATTGCCACATAATTACACAGCCCCGCAGTTGGGCATGCTTCTATTTAAGTTCAAAGCATTTTGCAGCTTGATATAATGCATGTAAATGATACTCAGCAAATAGTCAGAGAATTAAAACTCGGCATCTGTCTCCTTTGTGCATCCATTTTCAATAATTAATTGGGTATCCTGTGACTTTTAATTGGGAGAGTGGTGATGCTAGTTTTACAACTCCTAAATTCAGTATGATCGGAACAAAAGCTTTTGTGTTCCTAAATGCGAGAATAGTAAAGCTGATCCTGATTATACCAATATGAAATAAGCTACAGTGGTGTAAAATTTAATGATAACCATTAGAACTTTATACCAGTTTTTACTGTCAGGAGCGCAGACAGCTTATAGACTTTAAGGAATCATTCTTTATGGTATCTCTCTGAGCRCTGAGGTAGTCTCCTTTTTCAAAGGAAATTAGAGCTCAGACTAAGTATCGTTGAAGAAGTGTCTCCTTGGGCTAGAAATTGCAGTATCATTAATGTTTGCATAGAACCGGGAAAGTGTGGGAATGAAACTTTTTCCTATGGTCGGTGCTTTTGCTCCTAGATGTAGGTGTGTGTTAGGTTGTTTTCAGTGTCTGCAGATCCTGTGGCTGGCTCTATGGAGTTGCATTCACATGTCACTGTAAATACGGAATTAGAATTGGAGTCAGGTAGGTCAGAAGGGCCCTCCAGAGAGCATCTACTCCAGCCTCCCAGTTGAAGCAGGTCCTCAGGGTTGCTCAGGGCCTTGCCCAGGCAAGGCTTGAATGTCTTCAAGTATGGGAGCTCCACAACTTCTCTGGACAACCCATTCCAGTGTTTGACCACCCTCTTGGTGTTTTTTTTCTTCCTTTTGCTTTCCTTTTTAACAGGTCTGAATTTCTTGGTTTCCAACTTGTGACCGTTGCTTCTTGTCCTTCCGCAAGATTCAGGCTCCATCTTTTCCTATGCTCCCACTAGGTAGATACCCACTTAACCTCTTCTAAAGGCTGAACAAACTCAGCTCTCTGTTTGTATGCCATGTGCTGCAGTCCCCTGCTCATATCAGTGGCCCTCCACCAGACTCGCCCAGGATGTCAGGGTCTTGTACTGGGGAGCCCAAACTGGACACATACTGCAGATCTAGTCTCACAAGTGCTAAACAGAGGGAAATTATCACTTCCCTGGCCCTGCTGTCTACGATGTTGCTAATAAAGCCCAGTATGGGGTTGGCTTTCTTCACCTCAAGGGCACACTTCTGACTTACGTTCAACTTGTTTTCCACCAGTACCACAGGTGTTATTCTGCAGAGCTGTTTCATAGGCCGTTGGCCTCCAGCCTGTACTGTTGTATGGGGATATTCCACTGCAGGTGCAGGACTTTGCATTTGTGTTTGAGCTTCATGAAGTTCCTGTCAGCCCATTTTTTCCAGCCTGTCATGGCCCTTATGAGGAGCAGCCGCACCATCCAGTGTATCAACTGCTCCCCCCAAGCTGGTGTCTTCCAGACTCCCAGGGAGTGTACTCTATCCCATCATCCAAGTTGTTAATTAAATTACCCCATTATTCTCTGCAAATTGTAGATGCAGAATCTCTCTCTCTGAAAGCTGGTGCTTTGAAGTCTCAGTTGTTCTGTGACCTTCTGGATCTAACTTAGATGCTTTCCTTACTCCCTGCTGCTTCAGCAAGTCCAGTGATCCCCTTGCAAGGAGTGACTCAGTGTTGCTGCAAATAGTTTCTCCCTCTGTGAGTGGCATCAAATTTTATCCATTCAAAACACAGTGAGGAGTTTTGCAACATTTCAGAAGAGAAACCAAAACTAAACACGGGTGGCAGCATTTGAGCAGACGTGCAAAGAGGGCGAGCAGGCTGCAGCCCCGTGCTGAGGCGCCTGTCTGTCGGCACTGGGAGCGCAGCCTCACCAGCCAAGTGCAAACGCCTGGATCAGCCGCTGCAATCCTGGCAAAAACAGCAACAACACAGTAAGCCTAAGTTTCAGACTATTATTCGAGGGAGGTGTGTGTGACCGTGTACGGCCATCAGTAAGCCAGGGAGAGCTAAGGGATGACAATGGATAAATAGTGCATGCCCTAAGACATTTACCGAAAACCTATCAACTTCCAGTGTATCTGCTGATGAGAAAATGCATTTTTCAGACTATCTTTGTCAGCCTTGCAATGAGCCAGTGGAGGTTTTTTTTTCTCTCTGGCATTATTGTTAGTGTGTGAACTTTCTACTCATCCATTTGTGCTTCTTGTTATAACATTCGGATCTATTCTAAGTGTGGGACACTTAGTTATTTTAGTCATTTGGTGCAGTAATTTATTGTTAATTATGCTTTCACAGTTGAGCAATCATGTTATTTCATTGCATTTATTCTTTGCCAACATATAAATGGATTATTTGTAATAAGCTATGGGTTGCTACTAAACGTGGATTTTGCAACTTCCGCCTGAGAAGGATAATTCCCCTGCTGCACTCAGCCTTTGAAAAGGGATCACCATGAGAGGTTTCAGGAAACCACAGATCTCTTCATTGCCTGCTGGAGAAAGAAAACATGTGTGAGGCTGTGGAAAATGGCATTGATTATCTTAGGAATTAACATTGCACAGAAAGAAGACAGAAGCGGCCAGTTTACACTGGCAGCGCAGAAGCTGCACGATTTCCGATAGGCTGTTTTTCATGTAGCCTTTTCATGCACCTTTCTCCATCTGTGCTCAAGGACTCCTCAGATGTACCTGCAGAGACATGGGCAGTGTCCCCCTCCATGCGTGGCCTCAGCTTGCTTCTCTGCTGTGATGTCTTAGAGCAGCAAGATGATGGCCCACAGGAACTCACTGGTACTTGGGCTTCCCCATCTYTGTTTTATCTGCTTTTGTGCTTGTTCTGACCGTGCTCTGGAAGAGAAGTAATCTTGACCAGTTTGTGGGCTGCTTGGCATATTAGGCATAAAGGTTGCGAGTCCTACTGTAAAGCCAATAGAAATAATTAGCAGTACGGCTCTCTTTGAACTCACATTTTCCCTTAAGCAGGTCTGTTTTTCTGGCTGTGTGGTAGCAGTGATACTGATGCAAGGTCAGCCGCCACGGAGCTCCCAGCTCTGCTTCATCAGCTCATCGCTGGTTTTTGGCAAGGCAGCGCGCTCCCTCCACACCTGTGCGGCGCAGGCCGTGACCGAGAAGAGGGAACCATTGCACTACAAAGAGCCGTGACCCATTTTCAGATTATGCAAGTCTCCGAGGCCCTTTTAATTCAGTGAGATGAATTCCCTTTTAGAAGGTGCTGAGGACGAACAAAACGCTTTGTTGGGGGCAGGTGTGGGGAACACCAGCAGTCAGTGAGCTAGGGCCTGGATTTTACATTACACTGTTACAAGGTTCAGTGATAAAAGTCAATTAAAACAGAGGAATGCGTAGCATTTTTGCGGGAATTATCCTAGGAATTTATGTTTAATATTTGTTGAATATGTGTTAAACCACTTCTCTTGTAGTGGAGTGATGCTTTCAAAGGCTGTTTCACGCTGGATGAGGATCTGGCTTTCTTTTCATGCTGTTGCAGTGCAGGTACGATGCACGGCAAGAAGCAGATAGCTGAGTTCTGCTCAGGTGCTTATTCCTAGCCGTGACTTACTCAGTGAGGACCAAACTCAGGTCTGACAGCCTGGAGTTTTTACACAAAAGTTGGATAATGGTTCAGCCATCTTAAGAAGATTTACTGAAATCCTCTATTTAAAACTGGTGCTTTGCATTTTTGAAGAATGCATGGCATTTTTGTTTTCAGTATCATAGAGATGCTCAGTCACACAGGTGGGTCACAGTGCAGCATTTTTCACGAGTCTGTTCCTTCCACAGAACTGCACACAACTCCCAGCATCAGGGGTGGGAGCTGTATCCCTGAGCCTAATGGCATACAGGACCAGAAGGTACTCAGAAGTACAGAGCTGGAAAGACATCCTTGAGAGGGTTACTCTGGATTTACCTGCGGTCAGACTCTGGTCCCTATGCCTGAAGTCTGCAGGGTAGGCGTGCCTTTAGGGTACAAACTAAAGGTTTAAGCATGAGAAATYGTTTTTTGTTTGCCTGTTGTAAATTCATATCAGGTATCTTTGTCTCTCTTGAAATGAGCGCTTCACTTCCAAGACTAAGGTTACTCTTCTCTTGCACAGTTGCCTCAAATGGTTGCTGCATATTTTCTAATCTGAAGTGAATTCCTGTGACTCTCAGAGATAGTTATTCTGTAATTAAATAATCATGCTTTTTTTTTGTTAAATTTGTCTTTTTACAGTTGTTCAGTGAAAAAATAAGTGGAGCAGAAGGAACAAAGTTAGATGAAGAATTTCAAGAGATGGAAAGGGTAAGGAAAGCAACGTTACGTTTTTCAGTATTAAGCTACTGCAGAATCAAAATGTTTCATGTTTCAAGCGATAGAATGGTACTGTAGATTTACGTGGGGGGGGAGCCCCCTCCATGTGCTTCCAAACAGAATTATTAAGGATAAGTGCAAATTTATCCTTGAGCCTTGTCAGCTCAGCCAAGGGAGAAGAGACATCCACAAAGGCTGTCTGAGCAGAGGAAGCAGGTTCCACTGACACCTCTTGACAGTGAAGAGAAACTCCTCCAAGAATGGTGCAGAGCATCAGGAGGGGCCTTTCTCCTCTGTGTGGGGGATTAGAGAGAGAAGCCTTCAGAGTTCAGTGAGCCTTTGTAAATATCACGAAGCCTTCCCATCTGATATTATTCATGATAACAATCTAACTACTAGGGTCAAAATTTCTCTTGATACAGAATTCTATTTCTTACTTTAAATCCATGTTCAGAAATTTACATGAATTGTTGTGGAAATGGAGATGTCAGCTCTCCACTTATTAGCTGTTGTGTTGCAAATTAAACAATGTTACTGCCAGTTTCTGCTTTTTCAGCTTTTATGTGCTTTTTTTTATTGCCCTTGTCTTTCTGTGTATTTTTTAATGTTCATAGTAGACCTAGGTCACAGCTTTTATTGTTGGCAGATTGAGGAAAAAGGTCTTGCGTGAGTTGTTTTTTTTTCCAACATGCACTTTTGAATTTATGATCTAAACAGGTTTCTAGGTTTCAGTTTCTTTGGCTATAGAATAATTATTTCCTTTCTCTGCATTATAAGAGGAAAAATAATGTGCAGGCCCTAAGGGAGGAAAAGGGAAACAAACCAGAAATGTGGTTTTTATAGCATTCTAGAAACTATTAAATGGGAAGATAGTGCAAACTACTGCTTTAAATGGCCCTGACCTCAAGATTGTGAGGGATATGTTCAGTCTTTTTCACCTGTGGAGAAAAGCAGTCTTTGTAACAACTGTTGGGCTGGCCGGAAAATTGTAGTCTAGAATGTGTCAGCAGTAGTCAAGACCGATGGGCTGGAGAGGCAAGCCCACACTTTAATATAAACCTTCTCTCCTTCCCAGTACTACCTGCCAATGAACATGTTTTTGGTAAAATCCTGTCGTAACTATGACATGACTATTTATTTTAAGCTACAATATTTGCTTTATTTTAAATAATATTTCATAATCATCTAGAATAGTATATTATGTCTAATAAAACGTTAAACTTTCTAGTAATTGATTTGCTTTTTGCTAATTGTGTTACTTTTCAGAAAATTGATGTTACTAATAAAGCTGTAGCAGAGCTTCTGTCAAAATCCACGGAGTATCTTCAGCCAAATCCAGGTAGGATAGTAACAATAGGTGTTGGATTTTGCTGAACTTTGTCTTCTTACTTGGAAATTCATCCTAGGTAAATAAAAGCTAATTAGGTCATCATTGTGAGGCTTATGTGTGTCCTAGAGAACTTTACCTGTGTGTGCAATGACCAACTGTGAAGTTTATATACGGTAAGTCTGATCTGGGATGCATTCAACTTGCAGCACACAGTGCATCTGGTTTACTGGGCCTGTGTAGGTTGTGCGTGCATGACATGTCTTGGACAGCTTGGTCCTGTGGTACAGCATGTGTGTTCATGTTTGTGCTGGATTTCCTGGAGTGGGATACGGATCGCTAAAGTGAAGAGAACGCCAACGTGTTTTTTAGCAGAGATATAAAAAGCCATTGAATTTAACTCAGATGCTGCTGCCATCAGAGGTACTGGTGGTTATGTAGCCATGGGGTAGAGGGCTGTTACTTGCTTACCTGGTATTTGAACGAGGTTTTGCATTTTCTGGACACTGCTAGGTCTCAGTGGATTTTGGATCGTCAGTTAATAGAGGTTTTTCAAATGTTGTTTTAAGAAACAAGAAAGGAGACACGTTTACATTTGCAGTCAAGTCACAAAATTTATCTGTTACGACCTTGATTCACTGTCCAAACCAGCTGTTGGAAGAACCTTCATTTTTTGCGAACTGACTGAATTCCTGTTTAGTCAGCTACACCAGTGACTTCAGAGATAGCTGTCTCTTGTGGGTACTTTATGAGATGCACATCCCTGAAGAAGTTTAATAGGTTATGCCTACATAAGGATGGTAGGATTCAGTCTTTACCAAGGCCCAGCTGGTATGTTCAAGATGAAGCTTGTCACCATGGTCCACATTCCTCAGGAATGCCTTGCCTATGGCTGTTACTGTGTTGAAGAAGTTGTTGAGTGATAATAGTAAGGAGTAGATTGGAAGAAGTCTCCAAGAATAAATGCGTGGTTTTGTCATTGTATGTGCAGGATAACAATAAATTAATTTGTATGTACCAGACCATTCTGCAGAATAAATTTCTACTGTTGTGATTACTGGAACCAAAAAAAAAGGGTGCGAGGGGAAGTTCTGCAGAGTTCTCACAAGCAAGAGAGAGAGCGCATGAAGTTGGCTTTGGCTGCGCTTGTATCTATTCTGTGTTTGCTTTCTGCAGTACTTCTAATCAAGGCGTTCACAAGCAGGAATATTCAAAGGAATGTGAATACTGATGTATAACCGCAGAAGGTGACAAGCGCTATCTATCTGCCTGGAGAAATGATGCTCATTCATTTGGGAATAAAAAACAGTTTCATATGACCCATATTGTTGAATGGAATCTTATTTCAACTTTTGACTATGAAGTACTGACAACAAAAAACTTGCGAATCTGCAGACCAGCGTAGTGACTTGCTTTGTGAAATTGCTTGTTAAATGATTTATTGTTTTAAATATATTAGTTTTAAAAGTGTTTTTATAACTTTTGTTCTTTTTTTACGTCCTTCTTAGCATACAGAGCCAAACTGGGAATGCTGAACACTATGTCAAAGATCAGAGGACAAGTTAAAACCACAGGCTATCCCCAGACAGAGGGAATCCTAGGAGACTGCATGATACGGTACGGCAGAGAGCTTGGCGATGATTCTATGTTTGGTGAGTTTGTGTATCTCTTCTGTGAATATTTCAGCATAAAGTTCCTTGCAGAATATTACTCAGTGACATAACCTATGTAAATAGCTACTGCAGGTAAGAGGGAAAGTTAAGTACAGTGATCAGGGGGTGGGTGATATAATTAACAAAACATGGTGCTTCTGCGTATTTGTCCACCTCTATTGCAGGTGGATTTGATAACATTATTACTGATGCTGATGATTCATATTATTACTAGAACCATTTTAGTTGTGAAGTTGCCAAACCTAAATAATTTAGGGTAATTCTTAGGGGCACTGTATTTCTTTTAACCTTTAAATAAAAACAGTTACCTTATATTTGAGAAGTAAACTAAGGGAAAAAATTCTCATGGAAAAAACTAAACAGTAACTTTGGGTGATTTTTTTTTTTTTTTTAAATGATCTGGTATTTCTGTGCTTTGGAGCAGTGCATCTTAAATACGCATTTTCTTGTTTTCATGAAAATGAACTCTAGCTTGGCCATGCTGCAATTCTTTGGTAAATCTAATCTTACCTATTTCCTCTCAAAATATGCTGGTACTTCACAGCCAAAGTCTCGATAGAGGCCTTGCTTGCTGAGCATGCATAGTGTGTGGGCTTGACTGGAATGGATTTGAAGCATTGTCACAGTGGGTGCTTTTTGATATGGCTGGGATTAAGAGAGAACTAGGGAGAAATACCTGAGAAAAGGAGAATCCTGGTTTGGGGAAAGAGAGGCGACTAGGGCTAGGAGAGAGTGGTATGGGCTGGGACTGCGTGCAGAAGCCAATACACAACTGGCTGGCTTTGTTATGTACTGTTGTTAATATCTGCAATTTTACGCACAGTGGTTGTCTCGAAATAGTAACAGCTATGTAGGCGTAGGGACCTCACACTTGAGCCCAAGTAGGCGCTGCGTAGGGAAAGATGCTGTTGATAGCCAAAGACTGATTTATTCTCCTCACGAAGAGTGAAGTGGCACAACTCATCTGTGAGCTGGCTGTATTTGTGTTTTTGCAAAAGCAACAGGGATACTAAATAAAACTAGAAGAGGGGAGAGGACATTTCAAACACTGTTCTGCCTGCTGATACTTTGATGCTTAGTAAAGTATACAGCTATGTTAAATAGGTGGTTTTAAAGAAGCAGCAACAATTTTGACCAAAAAGAGGTTTGGAAAAAAACCCACGCTGTATGTGAGGAAGCCATAAAACATGATTCTGTGATTAAAAAGTTACTCACTTTTTGTGTATTTCATAATATCACTAAAGTTGTACAAATTAATCAGCTTGGTTTGCACTTCTCAAAGTGGAGGAGGTTTGTAACCTATGCAAATACAGTAGGGAAAATAGTATTTTTTTTTTTTTCCTAGGGCATCAGGGAAAAAAACAAAGTATACTTCGGAACAAAAATTTTCCAGTTCTAGTTTTCTGTAGGGGACAAGCAAGTGCATAGCTTGCATTACTTTTTTACTCTTCAAGGGCCTGCAGCAAATACAAAGATACCTATTTGAAATAGCTGTTTCATAGACAAATTTTCTGGTTTTACATATATTGCGATATAAGTAGCCTATTCTTTACCATAGGCCTTGCACTACTGGATGCTGGTGAGAGCATGAAGCAAATGGCAGAGGTGAAGGACTCACTTGATATTAATGTCAAACAAAATTTTATTGATCCTCTACAGTTATTGCAGGACAAAGATTTAAAAGAGATTGGGGTAAGTTTTCCAGAGTAAAGCTTCACTTATCAATAATCAGAGTCAATCAAACTCTAGTTCCCTGAGATATTTTTCTTGAAAGCAGTAAGGTAAATAAATTTCACTGCATTTAAATTTGTCTCTCTAGCAAAACAGTGGTGAAATCTGCTTAAAATCAATGCCTGGCTATTTCTCACTTGTCTAACTTACTCAATTTGCTATATTGCTGGTACATTCAGTACAAGAAGGATAGTGAAGAAAATTATATTCCTTATTTTTCTGCTATCTTATTTTAATCGACATTTTTATTAATTCTTATGAACGTGTGAGTGGGCTGTGATTTACTGTGACTGATTATCCTATCTTGCCGTCTCTGTCAGCCTAAAGCTGTTTATAATGGAGGATGAATATAACTGTGGAAAAAGGCCATTCAGGGCAATCACAGAATGATCTGAAAAGTGCCATAAAATGTTGAAGTGCCATATGCCACTATAGGAAAAATATAGGAAGCTGAGGAACATATTTTTAACCTTTAGAGTTCAAGTTTTTCAGTGCTTTTGTTTACAATGTGACAATTCAAAGAAAGCCAGGCAGTCTCTGTCTGAGTCTGTTGATTCCAGTAGACTTGGGTAATAAGCAAGTTAAAACCCTGATGAAATGCAGAAATGAAAGTTATTTTATTTGTTTACACATAAATGGATGTGGAAAGCATAGCAAAAAGATAGTAATAATGTTTTGATGTCTGTAGCTGTCTCCTATGATACGTAACTGTTTTCAGTTGTAGTTCTTCTGAACTGATGAAAAGAAATTGTTTGACGTTAGCTTTAATGAGCATTTTGTACTGTCACTTTGAGTCCATTCTGTAAGTCTGTCAGTCCCATGATTTTTGGCAACAGAAAAGCTCATGTAGTTATATCAGATAGAAGTGTCAAGTTGACACCTAACAAAGAAAGCAAGAATACAAGATTTGTTGGAGCACTGCTTATGGGATGAGAGGGGAAAATAACCCTTTAACTTTTAGCTGTCATATTGCAAATAATTCAAGATGTAAAATTGAATTAAATGTAGAATATGGGGACATACACATATTTAGATTGGATCCTGCTTCTCATTTAGACAAGCTGAAGTGTTGCACATTTAGTGAAATCCATGAGTTGGATGCCTAAGTTTAGCAAATCAAGGTAGCCAATTCCCCAAGTGTTAACAAAGGGCTGTTTATTTAAACTCTATACAGTTTAAAATTTCATTCCTGTATATAGTCCTAGACTTATCTGATGCTGCCATAGATTGAAGGGATGGACTGGATAATCTCTGAGCCTTGTATTTCTTCGATTCTGCGTATCTCTGTAATTGCATCCATAACTGAAATTTCCTTAAATCACAGTGTGTTTGTTTGAACCTCCTCATAAATGTTCTGTCTTATTTAGCATCATTTGAAGAAACTAGAAGGACGCCGTTTGGATTATGATTATAAAAAGAAGCGTCTTGGAAAGATACCAGATGAAGAAGTTAAACAAGCAGTAGAAAAATTCGAAGAGTCAAAGGAACTGGCTGAAAGAAGCATGTTCAATTTCTTAGAAAATGATGTAAGTCTGTCCTGCATTTTTGTTTGCTGCAGTACATCCAGGAGGGCAATGTGTGTGGGATTGGATAAAGCCTGTCCCATCCTTCATAGGAGGTAAGGTCTGAAAGCAGAAAGTGTGCCTCTCTCCTCTTTTAATCTCTCCTGTGAGAAAGGAACATAATGCCCAGCAGTAAATGGGAGAACTCAAGAATTCAGGAATTTCTTCAGGAGATACAGTGGCTCAGACAAAATTGTCACAGAGGCCTTGAGTAGTTTTATAATCTATAATCAATGAACTATCTGAGAGTAGAATGCAGTTTGATCAGCGGGAGGGAGAAGGTTGGGAGATTAACATAGTCACAGACTGGCTGCTGAAACTATGAGCAAGGGTATGTACCCTGTGCTTTCTGAATTGTAGCTCACTTACATTCAAAACTTTGCTGCTGATTTGAAGTCTGTGGATGAGTTTACCTCTGAAAATCATTATTATTACTATTTGGCTCTGAAAATTACTCCACAGAGTTTGTTTGTGGCTTGGGCTCAGGTACCTGGACTTTGGCTCAGAGTCCCAAGTCCATCATGAAATTATGTCTAAATAAGGAGCAGCTGTGGTCATTCAGAATAATCCTCTCTTCTGTCCATACACAGAGAAACAGCAGGATGTGCTTTCTCCCATGTAATCATGGAATTGTAGGAAAAGAGAACTGGACCTATTTGGGCCTATTCCGAAGCTTTCTCTTCTCCTGTAGATGCAGCATCACAGAAAACACACTTAGAAAGGATGAAGTGTGCTGTCTTCTGTGAGCAAACTGCAACAAGGAGGAGCTGTTAAGTGGGAATATTTAACTGCAAGCAACTTCTCCCTCTATGCACACCCGTGTAATGGCCAGTTATAAACTAGCTTGTAGCTCCTAAACTGTTTGTGAGTGGGACACGTTTGTTACAGCAGTGTATAAGTCAGTAAGTCTCTTGCTGTTTTACCAGTGCAAGTTATATGATGGCACCAAAAAACGTAACATCCTCTATCAACAATTTCAGCACACTGTTCCGCTGTAGGCTCTACCAATTGCCTGGTTGCAGTGTATGTGTTTTATAATTCTGCCTTGCATAAGCAGCTGAGAAATGTTTCAGATGGTGTTTATCATTAGTCAAAGCACCAAACTGAGGATAAAACAGTGCATGGATTAAAATGATTTAGCTGAGCCACTAGAGAGCTGATGAGTTATACTTTCTAGTATAACTAATTCTGCCTTAGGGAGGGGGTGAACTGAACATCCCTTTGAGGTTTTTTCCGTATCCACTTTCTATTGTTTCTGTTTGAAGAAAACTCAGTGCTCCTTCCCTTCCATTTTCCATGCTGACCCAGTCTGTCTGTCCTCCTCAAACTTCTCCTTACAGCCTTGTTGTCTAAACCCAGACGGTCTTGCTGGGTTTGCAGAGATCTTAACTGCAATTGCTTCCTTCCCATCCTTTCCAATTCCCCAAATGTCTCCCTTTCTTGGTCTCCTTGCCCTGCAATCTCTGTTCTCTGAGCTCTGGTTCCCAGCCATCTTGCCAGGTGACTTTCCCAGACTCAGTCCTGATCCACATCTCTTCTCAGGTTTTTGCACAGCTAGTTCCAGACCTCCCACGTAGACACTGTTGCATGCGCTTCTTATCAGATCCATCTTCCTGCCTTTCCCACTCAGCCAGTCCCAGGCTCTTCTTCTAAGTGGCTTTTAGTCCCTCAAGTTTCTCTGGCTCATTCCCAGTCTCTCTCTCTTCTCCTAATCCACAATTCCATATCCCTCCTGGCTCTTAGTCATCCTGTTTGGACAGTCCTTGTCTATGCATTTTCTCTGACCACCCCATCCAAACCCCAGGCACTTTGTGCATTGTCTTCAGCTGGTTTACATTACTCTCTTTTGACTGTGATGGAATTGTACCAGCTGTTGATTTGGTTCTGTGCATTTCATTTCTGTATGCTACGTGACAATGTTTGGCTCTCTTGGAGTCCCGGCAGAATTTCTAATAATCTTTTTAACCGAGTAAAAGTAGACACAGTATAGCACAAAATTGCCATGGGTCCATAAAACATTCGCAGAAAGTTTACTCGGATACCTTCTTGTGATCCAATGTCTGAAGACATCATGATGGAATGGAAACATGTCAGACTTCTTGGGGTCTGTCCTCTTAATGCTGTCTTAAAGGAAGAGGACAAATAAATATCTGTTACTGCTCCATCCCCAGTACAGCTTGAACTTTTCACTTTGTGTTAGGGGAATGAGATTATTTGTTACCTCATGAATAAAAATATTTTGATTTTTCTTTCTCCTTCACATTCTCCCTTTCCTCAGCATTCATATTTTTGAGTGATTGGCTGATACTTTTTAAATCCAAGTAGATAAATCATGTTTCATTTATTGGTTTATAAATGCTGCCATCTAGTGAGGTAAGTCCAGATCATTTCAGAACTGCAGTTTGTAAACATTGCTAATAAACACTAATGGGTCTGAGTAATAAGAGCTGTCACAGTGTAATTTCTTCCAACATTGCTGATCAGAAAAGCCCCACTTTCACCTGCTAAGGGGTCATGTCCTTTTAACTGTTTCAGGCTTGGGTGTTGACAGACAGCTGGCTTGGAAGTTGAAAGCAGAAGGGATTTGCACATTGTGAAAGGAAATGACTCAAGGACCCAGCCCTGAGTTAGTGAACTAGAAGTTACACCTCAGTTTTGTTCCGTTTCCAACTGGCAATTTCTTTGATAGAATCACATATGCTCTTTTTCAATAGCGTCCACAAGGTATCATGGTCTTTTGAGATACCAGGTCTGTTTTGAATGATCTRTTTGTTTATCCGTCAGCTGAATGTACTGCAGGCTCCTTACAACTATTTTCCTCTCTATATTTCAGGTAGAACAAGTTAGCCAGTTGGCTGTGTTTGTAGAAGCAGCACTAGATTACCATAAACAATCCACAGAAATTTTGGAGGATCTGCAGAGAAAGCTGCAAAACCGGTAAGACTGAACCCATCAGAAAATTTTGAACCTCTTTTGTAGCTGAGGTTCATGAATGTGAAAAGTCACTGAAGCAACAGATCTTGTAGCACCATCTCACAGATGCACATTTGCTGTGCTCTGTGCCTTACTGGACTTCATTGCTTTAAACCGTTGCCACCTGGCAACTTCTTGCTGCGCTGTGAGCCTTTAATGTAATGCAGGATCTGCCCAGAAAGCTTTGAGTGTGTGCAGAATCTCTCACACACATCTGTGGAGGTTAATCAGGACAGCCTCCATTTGTTTGTAGGTTTATTTAAACTTGCATGCTTCGAGTTGTGTTTTGGAGGCTTTGCTGAGAAGTTGGCCTATTTTCATTGAGTTTAAGGGGTATAACAAAGTTCTGCAGCAGAGTAAGGAAACAGCCAGCTGGCTAGGAACACAGCTGTGGTGTAATACACTTATGAAAGGCCCAGATACTTTGTGTCATCCTAATAGAAGAAAAAAATGCTGCTGTCATTAGTTTGTTATACGTCACTCAGAGAACAGGAGACCTAAATGACTTGAGTGCCACCATAGCGTAGGCTAACGTTACAGTTGCAGAGTCGAGGTAACTGTTTGGGGTTTTCCTGAGATCAGGGTGGATGTGGTGGCTGTGAGTATTAGCATAGGGGTAGCTGCATCTGTAGAAACCCTGCACCATCCCAGCTGGAGGGGCCAGTGAGACAAGGAGGTCTCAGCTGGGCCACATGCACATACAGGAAGAAGTATTGAGACAGTTGTGCTGACCAAATGGTTGTTTCCCATTTTCTCTAATAAAAAGGCAATGTGTGAGATGCAGTCCCTGGGCCTCTGTCCTGGCTGGGTTTCTGCATATGTCATTTGCAGTTGAGCTTTCCAGAGAGCTCATTCCTGGAACTTCTGCTGAACTCAGTGGCAGCTGTGGATGCTCAGCACTTCTCAAACTCAGGCTGTTAAGCTTTATGCCTCTGTCAGCAGGACCAAAGCATTAAATAAAATAGGGACTTGCTGAAGTTCAAATACTGCATGAGAATTGAGCAGCTTTTAGTGAATAAACCCATGTTGTGTCCCCCCCCCCAAAAAAGCCTAAAAACAAAACCAGCGGAAGGTTTTTTTCCCCACCTTTCAAACACCAAAGCGTTGAACCTGAGTGGAAGCTCCATTTCAATATTTCTTCCTTCAAGTAAATCTCTTGCCACTCTTCTCTGTGTTCCAGAATAAATGTAGCATCTAGTCGGCCTAAACGTGAATTTAAGCCAAAGCCTGTAATAACTACAACTCTGGAAATTGGTGATAATCAGCAGCACAATGGGATTGCCTATAGTTCTTCCATAAAATCATCAGGTAAGTCTATGGCCACAGAATTAACATGTCGATAGATGTTTTGCCGGATTGTTGCTTGAGGTATTCTGTGTACCATGAGAACAATGGATCCATGAAGCATCAGTATCCATGCAACTGACTCCAGTTTGTTTCCCAGATTTGGAAATGGAATTGTGAAGCAGGGTTCCTCTTGACAGTCTCTCACCCATCTGAAATTTAGGTGTGGCATTCTGCTTGGTCTTTTAGGTTCTCTGTATTGCCACTGAGGGTGGGAGGAGAGAGAGGGAAAGGCACTTGCAGAAAACACTTCATTTCTTGCAAAGACAGATGCCTAAGGTGGGTGTGTTAGATCACTGTCTGGAATATCTCCAGATGCTAATTTCTCTCCACAGTCTGAGACCATAAATGATCGGTACAGGATCTAAACTATTAGCCATGTAAAATTCAGAGAGATGACTCCCACCCTTGCTGATTTTATTAACATATTTTACTTTACTGTCCCCTAAAGTATGCACCAAAGTGTGTGCATTTATGAACTGAAGTACTTGGGTACCTATTGGTATGGGAGTAGGATCCATTCCTTTGATTAGGCCCTGATTTCACAAAAAAAATCAACTGTTGAAAGCCCTTGAAAGTTGTGTTAATGATAATAATTAGGTTACACTACTCACTGAAATAGCTTTTCCTCATCTCATGAATAAAATTATTTTGCCCTATCTCCTTAATGGTTACAGTGGTGATAAGAGAAGACCAATTAAAAAAACAAAAAAACAAAAAACAAAAACAAAAAAAACCCACGCAAAAGACAACAATATGCAAAGAAAAGAGAATGAAAAAGCCAAATTTTTCCATAAACATTATTTGTAAGGAAAACAGAGGGGAAGCAGTGAGCCAAAGGTTCCCTTCTCTATTTGGCATGCTATCTAGGATCTTTTTCTGAAGCTTTTTTCTTTTTATTTTTTTTTCCTCACTCTCCAATTCCCTCTTCCCTCCAGTCTTGTTCCTTTTTAAAGGTTGTTGGGAGAGAAATGAGAGAACTAAAGGTGAAAGAATAAAGCTTGGAGCTATAACTTCATGCTCCTTCTAATGTCTCTCTAATTTTCTTGCACTCTGCTACAAGATGAAGCTATTATACAATCCATACTGAAGGGGGTTTGCATAAATCCACCCAGCAAGATCTTATTCCTTGATTTGTTTGGCAGCATAAATCCACCCAGCAAGATCTTACTCCTCGATTTGTTTCTTTTGTGCTTGAAGCTACTTGAGAGTGTGTTAGTGAAGCTCCCCATGCTGCCTGAATGCTAAGAGCAGTTTTGTGTTGCTGTCAAATGTGGGATTGAGGGAGACAACTCCCTCTTTGCACACTCCTCTCAATTCAGACCACCGGTTCCTAAGACATGTGATGCAAGGACACATTTCATTCAAAGCCCTGGGGATGTTTGCAGCAATCAATAAGTTTCTAGTTATTTTCACAGCGCATCTGGATGAAAGTAGCAAAAACATAGCAACCTTTATTAAAAATTCAGCATAAAATTTCTAGGCCCCTATCAATTACTTGTCAAGTTATATAGGCTTTATTTTTTCTGCTTTGCATGTGCAGTGGAGAAAGGAGATTCAGATTCAGCATTTGTGTATAAACTAGTGTGTCAAACCAGAGATAAAACAGCACACATATTACAGTGGTTTATCATTGCCATGAAGCAATTGATCCAAGGTGTCCTTTAAGAGTAATCAATCCTACCTTTGGGAGAAAGACAGACTAGATGACTTCTCAAGGTTGCTTCCAGCCCACTTAGTTTAAAAAAAAAGCCAGTTTTAATGAGCTAAAATTCAGTGAATGAACTGAAAAATAAATGACCACTCATCACTAAGATAAGGAAGGAGTGAACCACTTCAATTCATTGATTCCATTCATGGACTATTGCACCAACTGCTTGCGTATCACTAAATGATGGGTTTTCACTTACTGCTTGGCTCATTCAGTGCTGTCAGAATGGAAAAGAAATAAAACAACCATGAAAGAGATGGAAAGGAGAAATGGGATATATTTAATAATTGTTGCTATGCTTAGTGTTGCTAATAATATCAGAAAGACCATTTATCATGTTTTTTTCCTCCTGAAGAAGCTATGGATGCTGTGCTTACCTCCCCAGCAGGTACAATCATCAGTGAAATCATTGTTCATTGTCTTCTTTCTCTTCCTGTTCCATGTTCAAAAGTTATCCATATGGATTTCTGTGGAGCTGCAGTGGGGTCAATATGCCCTGCTTGTAAATGGGGAAACCTTTCTGTTCCTGTTTAAAATCAGAATCATGAAACAGATTAGATTTATGGTCTGTGTTTTAGAAATGTGAACCAGGCGGCTCTAAGCAAAACTGCTAAACGTTTTAAGGTCTCCATGTGATAGGGGGGATAGCATCATGATCACTCTCTTCTTTCATTTAGAAAACTGACCTCTTCATCCTACACAAAAAAGCACTTTCATGCTTAATTTCCCCTGTTTACACATTGACCCTATCAAAATGTAGACCTTTAATTTCTCTGATACTGTCACTCAAGGTAAGTAGTATCTTAGTATTCAGTGAACCCATGGAAATCAACAGGACAGTTCAAAGTAAGCTGTGATACATTCAGCACAACTACCACAATTCAGTTCTGAGTGTTGAAATGGCTTTTCCTGTGTTTCACCATAGCTTTTCAAGTTAAGTATCAGCTTCTTGGAGCAGAAATAGTATTTTCCTTTGTACGGTCCCTAACACATGGGGATTATTTACTACTAATGACTTGCACACATTTGCAGGGCTAGATTCAGAGAAACCTCATTTTAACATTGTGAATTATTTAGCTGCTTTGATTAAGCACAGATAACAAATCTGTGCTTTTGTTCTAATTCATTGTTATCCTCGTTAATCAGCGGAGGCTATGAGCATCATTTGGCTCATTTCAGAACTCTCTTTAAATGCTGTGTTATGTCATGCCTTTCATTCTTTTTGTTTGTCAGGTTTGACTATGATATGAAATAAATGGGTCTGGTTGCCATGTGCTGGAATTTAACATAAGCATCTAAATATTTACTCACTTCAGCTGTGAGGGAGACTTGGATTAATTATCTTAGCAAGCTTCCAGTTTGTGATTATTAAAGTATTATTTTGCTGCCATATGTATACAACATGGTATACAAGACAGAGTAGATGCAGGTACAGGCAGTAACTCCCTTTAGGGGAAACAAACAAACAAACAAACCAACAAACCAGCATTGAATGGCATTCTGGTTTCATTCTCTAACACTCCAGAAATCATAGACAGCTTCTTGCTTAGCCTGTTTTTGTGGTGGTTTTTTCCATTTGTGCTGTCCAGGTTTGAGTGGTCTAGAGATTAACGACAAGTCATCTTTGAATGTGACAAATTCAAAGTTTAGCTCCACAACTGGAGAAATTAAGGATGCGTGCATGGTGTTGCAAATTAACATAAACCCTGTTTGCAGAAAAAAAGAGTGCAATTTCTTTAGCTTAAATCTCTGCAACAGGAAAGGGTGTGCAAGTATTTAATAGACAGGAAAAGGCTGGAATCATGTCGCCAGTTCTGTGATGTTAAACAGTGTGTGTTGCAGACTGTCAGGCAGTGCTGCCCCCATTACCTTYGTCAGGGAAGCTTTGTCTCACTGGATTATACAGTAGCAGCAGCTGCCTGACTCTAATGAAGACTTTGAGTGATCCTACAGCCTGGAGTGAAACCGGTTGTACTGGCTGTGACCATTATTTAAAAATCTTTCCAGGCTGCCAGACATTTCTTTTCAGTCTTTTGGAGCTTAAAATGAACCAAATGTGATCCGTCTCGTATCAGGTACCTTACTGTCAGAAATTAACTGGCTTACAATAATAAATTAGCCCCATCAGAGCAGCTGGTAAAGCAAGGAACTTTGTCAATTATTCAGAGCGCGCTGCCTTCTGCTGTTGACAATTCCAGTGAGCTGGTACCAGTTCCACCTTGGCAAAGACTGAAAATAACTCAGCTGTTTTTTGAACACAATCAGTCCATTTTTGTTGGGAAACTGTGGCTCATCTTCTTTTTTTCTGCTTGGACTTTTGTTTCAGCAAAAATATGTCCAGAACCAAGCTTTCATGTGTGTCATTGTATTAGACTAGCCGTAATTTAGTTTGTTCTTGTAAAACTTTGTCACTACCCCATGCCTTCCACAGGCAGAGGACTAGTCCGGCGTTGTTACAGCAATGTTCTGGGGAGGTTTGCTGAGGGTGATCTCTGTGTTGACAGCTCTCTTCCATTGTTATAAATAAAAGCTCTCTTCTATTATTATAAAGGATAAAACATACCCACAAAATAGAAAAGTAATTCCTACTTCCCAGTTTTAACACCAAATATTACACCTGATTGTATTATTGTCAATTAAAAAGATGCTTTCACCTGTTCTCATTTACTGATCACCAGAATAGTTGTCAGCTGGTTTCCTTAAGAGACTTCTCCTAATTCCTTTTACTAGAAAATGCCTGAACAGTTACTTTTCAGTAGTTTCCTAGACATTATCATGATTAGCAGATTAAAATGCATTTTTGCATACATTTTTAACATCTTAGCTATTATATATGTATTGCATTACCAATTGTGTGCAGATTTACCCAGACAAAAATTATTCAAGGTGATTGCATGATTAGCATGTGTGATAGCTGGGAGAGAGAGTCAAGACTAGAATATTTGAGAATTGTTGCAATGTTGCAAATAAGACAACCTAAATAACTTAGTATTTAAGAGGTTTAACTGCTTTAATGTAAGTACTAGAGTGTTCTAGAGTTGTCATGCTATAATGTGTTTTACTACTGTTTACATGGCAGCAGCAGCATGAAATCTTTTCTCCTATTCTTCCTTTATAAATGTATTTCAAGTTACCAGACTTTTACTTGGATATGCTGTATATGTTTTTTAAAAATCTGTTAYGGCTGAACTTCAGTTGAACCTCTGGCTAGTCCTTGGCTACAGGGCTGAGCTTTACAATTTGAACATTAGATTACATTTTATTAGAATAAGTTATTATTCATAAATATGAATGAATGAATGTATCCATACCATAGATCCAAGCCAATTAACACCCCTTCATGAGAATATCTTTAAAAAAGGTAACTGCGTTTACAAGGTTAGCTTCTTTTGCTAATGGTGATTCTGTTTTGTACTTTAATTTCTGTTTATATTTACTTGTTTTCCTGTAAATATATGTACTTACTTACTACTATGTTTGCATATGGTACCATTAATATTTTAAAAGAGTAATTTGGAATGAAGATCTTTATAGCAGGGCAAACAGCGTAAGTCACAAGAACAGCCTGTAAGTCACAAGAACAGCCAGATACTGTATCGGAAAACTGTTTTCATCTGTAAAGAAGTTTGACAGGGACCATTGTTCCTAGCATAACCTTTGCTTTAGTTCAGATGAAGGATGTGTACGACAAAGGATTTGAACACATGAACTTGGGGAGTGGTAACCCAGAAATGACTGTCACTGCTCAAGTGAGGTGAAGGTGGAAGCCTTAATGTAGGAGCAGCTGGAAGTCTTGCTCCTGCAACACACATGTAGCATGACAATCCAGGTGGCTGCCTCCAGGCTGTAAGTGTGTGTTTGTAGGACTGACTCTGAGCCCCTGCCCTCTGGTACATATTCACACAGTAGCAGTGTGCTGCAACGGAATTTGTTTAAATGATTACTTGTCACTTCTCCTGTTGACTCTTCTACTTCCTCAACTCCTACCCTTCCAATTCCTCTAGCCGCCACTCCAAAGAGACCACACTGATTTTGACAACTGTGATTACTCAAACGATCAGTTTGAGATAAACATCCTTTTGAAAGGGAAAGCAACTAGGAATGAAAATAGAGTAGCATCTGAACTTAAGGGAGAAACACAATTATGCTTTAAACTAATTATCACTAGTATTATTTTTTGTATGTAGAAGGACCAGATGTTAATGGGTGAAAGCAATGGAAAAACCATTGGAGGGGAATTCATGCCAGCAGGGCTACATGTTTTGACCCTTGTTTTATGCTTAGTTGCTGGTGGGATGCTGTGAAGCTCTATTAATATGTTTTGTCTTTTTTTTTTCTGTCACTGGGGCAGGTTCTTCAATGCACATGGATCAGCCATGCTGCCAAGCTCTCTATGACTTTGAGCCAGAAAATGAAGGCGAGCTTGGGTTTAAGGAAGGGGACATCATAACTTTGACCAATCAGATTGATGAGAATTGGTATGAGGGGATGTTAAATGGAGAGTCTGGCTTCTTCCCCATTAATTATGTTGAAGTGATGGTTCCCTTGCCTCAGTGATTGTGTCATTCAAGCTGTGAACGTGATTTCATGACTGAAATGGATTCACAAATGTTCTGTCAGTGTGGCATTCTGTGAAAGCCTTGCTATTTGACTGACTTACTGACTTTTGTATGCGTCTTTTTAAAATGTATTTATTTTATATTCAAAAAAATTTTACCTTCCCTGACTCCATCAACCTGCAAAAAAACCCATGCCCAGTTTTTTTGCTTTGTGCCTTGAAGATCACTGTATGAAGTATTTACTGGTAGCTCACTGTTGCTCCAAAAATGCATTCCTTGCTATTATTGTACGTGGATTTTTTTTTTTTTTTTTTTATCTTTGGCTGCAATGATTTTACTATTGAAAACAATTTTTAAAAATACTGTAAGTGAAGCTAACTGTAACCAGTTCCTAAGTTACTGATGTCATTGAGCTTTTTTCATCTATCACACTGTAATTTATTGTGAGCAAGTTAATCCATGTTTCACATTGTATGTTGACAAAAGGCAAAGTGGTTGTCAATATTATGATGTTGTGCTAAGTACAAGTTCTCAGCATTGAAAATTCCTATAATTTACTGACCGAACTGAATAAATATTTCTGTGGGATAAGAACAGTGGTTGCTGCTTCTATTCCTATAGTTCTGGCATTTGTTTTTGAGCTGGAGGTTGCTTTTGCTAAATATATCTGCTTTCAGTGAAGAAAACAATGCAACATTAAAAATGCACAAATAAAGCCAAAGTATGAGTTTTATGACGCCTCAGCCACTGCAATTTTAATAATCTTGCTCTCTCCCTACTGATTTTGTAGCATTTGTAATGTGTTAAAATTTTCTTCTAGCAGGAGGATAAGAGAAACATTCCTTTGAACTAGCTCTGCAGGGTTTGTGTAGAACTCCATTGAGATAAATAGGTGAGTATCACTGGTGACTACTGCAAACAAATGAAAAGTCAATACACTTCTACTTTTTTTTTTTTTTTTTTGAAAGGGATGGAGGAGGAGGAGGAGAAAGAGAAGACTAGGTGGGGAAGTAAAGACATGCTATAACTAAAAATATGCAAAAAAAGCCTCAAAATGAAGGGCAGAGTCAGGCATCTTAAGTACTATCAAAATGAAGATAGAATTAATTTGTTTTTCTGTTAGCCACCTCCTGCTTTGCTTAGTAAATGCAGATGTAGTAATGACCAAAAAAATTCAGCAGCCCCAGAGGAACATGTAATCTTTTGTCAATTGCTCTCTGTACAAGACACAGTGATGAGAAGGGAGCTGAACTCTTTATGGGCAAACTGGCTTGAATCCAGCTTCAGAGTTTCAAGCTCTACTTGGTTCTGTAGTCCAGTTGAAAGAGCATTCCTAGAGAGGAAAGAATTTCATGTGTATCACAGGTGCAGTAACTTTTCCATCTAAGTACCATAAATAGCCCCTAACTGGCTCTCAAAACCATGGCTTTCTGGTTTCTCTCATCTCTGCTCTTGGCTTGCACAATGACCACAAGAGACATAGAGGGTTAGTCTTTACAGCTTTGGCTACAGCCTGCTACTTAGGGCACATCACAGCAGAATTTGGACATGCTCACGTAAAGAAGAAAATTCATCAGCCCTTCTCCAAATTCATGGAGAAGTACCTAATAGTTATTAAAGCAGCAATATGGAAAGTAACTTGTCTTGACATAGTTTTTGAATGAAAGTAGCTGTGATGTTCTGAATACAAAATGTATGGGACAACTTTCAAAGTTTTAAGTATTGGGGATGCACAGCTGCTTTTGCTTTTTCCCCCCTTTATCAGAGGGTCTCACCAGTCATACCTTCCCACAGCAGGCAAGAAAAGAGGCATTGAAATCTCTCTTTTACCTCACCAGAATTCCCTAGAGGAAAGAATTACATGTGCACACACACACACACACATATATATATATAAAAAATGGTTTGAGTTCTCAATACACTTTACAGTAGGCAGCTTGCCATTTAGTATAGAGATCCTAGTCAGCTGCAATAGATGTCTCATGTAACAGAAGTAGCTATTGCAAAAGTAGTAAGCTAGAAGCAAGTCAAGAGAGCTATCCTGTTATCAATTAGAATAAAAGTATATAGAGAGGTCACAGGAAACCAACCATCTTTAAGGTTTGCCACGAGGAAGACAATTTGCACAATAGGATCCATTGCACATCAGAGAATTGATTCTTTAATATGTGCCTTTTTATGATTGTATGCCAAGAACAAGTTTCATAAAAACTGTCTAGTAGGTTGTATAGTTGAATAAATATATCTTGTTTCCTGCCTGCACCATTGATGGCATTACCAAACAACATCCTGTACCACTGCTATTTCCTATCAAGACTTGTACATTAGTTCAAATCTTTCATGGTTGTTGCTAATACCATCCTTCCCTTGTGCTATGAAAAGGTTTCATTTAAAATAGTGAAGATTCCTCTTAAATCAAGTTCATAGCAGTTTAGCTTTATTTGAAGAACTGAGTGATAAATATAAACAGGGGAGTGATAAATATAAACAGGGGAGT
>JAYKAV010000056.1:0-56573 GCA_035582835.1 Phoebastria nigripes | reverse complement strand
GAGTGATAAATATAAACAGGGGAGTGATAAATATAAACAGGGGAGTACAGTATATTTCTGAAGGTTTCTTCACTCTGCAGGGAATCTTCCCTAAACTCACCAGTTTTATTGCTTCAAAGTCTTTTGAGCCACTCAGATAAGATCAATGAACAAACAAATTTATTATTTAACCTGCAAATATTAAAGTCAAGACTGCTTTTATATACATGAAAAATATCTTTAATAGTTAAAAAAGTTAAGAAATCAAGATAAATGTAGCAAGGTTATAGCAGCAGCTATTTCTATGTGGGCCATAAGGTACAACAAGAATTCAGATCTGCTAAAATGCAAGTATTAAACCAGCGTCTACTCTTGATGTCTCAAAACTAGAAGTTTTAAATAACTTAAGAGTTTCAGCTAGTATAAGGAAAGCCTCACCTTAACAACTGCATCCTAACACAGAACAAGTCTTAAATTCAGAACTGAATACTTTGGCAGGGTAAGAGGCAGTCAAAAAACTATTCCAGCATTTGGAAAAAACTGCAATCTCAGCTGCTCCTCTCCCTTCAGCTACTCCCCTCCCCTCATGCTCTTCAAGAGAAGCATACTTTATGTGGCTCATCAAGGCCCTTTCTTTACCATAGAGCCAGCAGGTAAGCATTTTAGTAAAAAGAGGCTAAAAATAATTAAATGCAGTGGTCCCAGAGGCTGACTGCCTGGTTTCTGAGGGTTATAGGTCAGGTTTTACATGGACCACAGGGCTATTAAAGTTACAGTAAATTACATACTGGCCAATAGACAGTATTCCCCCCAACTGCCCCATCAGACATACACAAAGCAGTGCTCAGAGATTTAGTACATAAGGACTCTAAAAGCACTATTTTTGATGTACCTTTACTACAGTTGGTGCTTTCCAGTTTTGATTTTTGTTTCAGCATGATTTTTTTCTAGCCCCTTAGAAAGGTGGCTTGTTGGGACCATTCAAACRGAGTGCTAATATTGCTAATTACAGTACCTTCTCTGTTGGAATGAGATGCTTTTTCACATTTACAGGATACATCTGTCCAAGTTAAGGTTAACACAGCTATGCTGTGATATACTGTATCTAGGAACATACAATACTGAAAATGGTGGATTTCCAGGTGCTAGAATACAGAAACAGTACATTTAATAACAGACAAGAATATTTTTTACAACTTGCTTTTAATTTTAAAATGTTTCACTCTAGGGAAGTTCTCTAGCAAGTGATCTAGACCAGTTTCATATATTTCAGCATCAGGATTTGAGCAGGAAACATTTCAGACACTCAGCACTCTTCAGGATAATATTTTACTTCAGCCAAGTTCAGACTTGCTCAAGGTGCAAGCTAGGGTGTGATCTGGCCCATGTAGTTTCCCACTCAGGCTTGAAACAGAAATTACCTTTGGAGAAACACCATATCAGAATATTGARAAAGCTGAGGCAGCCTCATGTTCATTGTCAAGTATTTAGCATCCTTCTAGGGTGTATGTTCAGAAGCTTTGTAAACTGTGTACCCTCCTCTGTTTCAGCAGGTCATGGAAAACAGATCCTTGGGTTAAAGTAAAAATAACTTCACATGGAGCTTGTATTCTACTGCTCTTTATATCAGTGAATCCAAGGACAGGGTCCAGTATTAGAAGGTAGGAAATTTCATCATGTTATGGACGATGTTTCTTACAAAGAGGTCAGATRGGAGATGTGAACTCCAAGTTTCATATATTGCAGAAGATGCCAAGACACATGTAGTCTATGTCACCTGGGATTAAGAAGTGTTTTCAGATAATCATCTCTTTGTCCACATTACATGACAGAACAGCTAGGATCCTCATTTTGCTGCAGAAATAAAACATCAAGACATTAGGCTAATTAGCAATGTACAAACTTAGTATTTATTGCTGTTACCTACTCGATCTTCATATAGGTGTGCAGGAGTTTAGTGTTTTGTAGATTTAGTTACTTATTAATAAAGCAAAGCAGATTTTCAAGAGAGGCAGTACCTTAACTATACTAGATGGTTTGGGGACAGGGGAAAAAGAAAACAGAATTGAGTCCATGCAATACATGAGCCTATGCCTTCCTTAATGAAAGGCTATCAAGCTATCAGTACCTCAGTTCTGAAGCATCAAAACTTAACTGGCATGCAGATTCATGCTACCCTAGTTAGGATGGTAAAAGCAGAAGCAAAAACTATGGAAACACTGCCTTCCTTTGAAGCACAGCATGCTTTCTTTGCATCATTTTACTGCATGCAAGGAGTTAACTGTTCTTTACTGAGCTGCCTTTATTTCAGTACTACCCATGCAGCAGAAGCATATAGGTACTAATGACAAAAGTTTGACAGGAATTCAGCAGACAGGAAAGGCATTAACATTTGAGTGGGAGTATTAGAATTGATTCTTACCATAAGTGGCACAATACAACTGTATTGTAAAGTTGCTGATAAAACAGATTAGAGGTGTAAGGAAAAAAGTTACTTTTGCTTTCCATCACTGATTGCCAAACAAGCCAATATTATTAGTCAATTCAAATAAAGAGCCTTTAAAAAAAACTTGGAGAGGCCCTACTCCAAACATGAAAAGAAGCTTGTATCAGTAAGTCTCTTTATAAGCCTAAAGTTTCTACTGGTATTACTTCAACCATTTTGGTGAATGCTGGGCATTAGGAGCCCAAAGGCCAGAATAGCATTATAGAACCTTTCTCAATAGCCTATTTAACAGGGTCTCACCCTCCTTCAGTGGGAGACTGAAAATATTACAAGAACGTGCATACAAGTCAGGAGACTTTGATAAACATCCTTTAAGCTAGATGGTATTATAATAGATATTTACCCAGTTTTCCTGTTTGAAAGAAGGACAAGGAAAGAACCAAGCAGCAGGCAGAAACTGCCTGTTCTTAGGTACATTTTCTTCAGAAAGACAGTACCAAGGTACTTTTAAGTTAAGTTTTCAGACAGGTATATTATGAAAATACCTAGGAAATGGTGGTGGTTTAAGACCTGGTGCAATAAGACACAAGTTGTTGTAACTGTAGGATCAGTTTTAGTAAGAGCTGTGGTAGCTCAACATGCTGTGTCAGCAGGTGGGAGAAAATGAATTTTTAGCTAGGCATCTCCTTGTGCTTAGGGCCTTGGCAGTTGTACTAGCAAAGGCRACTTGGTGCTATTTCAAGTCAAGAAATAAACCAACTCAAGAGTCAAGTACAGTCCATAGTTAAAAAGCCCTTGTATTAGTTCCATTTTAGAATACTTGAGCAATTAAAGATACCTGACTACTAGTACATGAAAGCACACTAGGAACATTCAATATGCAGAAGTTCAGACTTGTAATATGGTCAGTCAAAAGCCATTTGGAGGGGCTAGAGAGTCTTTCAGAGGGCATTACCACATGCAAGTTGTAGCCAAGGGATTATAAGTATATCAAAGACAAAACATGCTTATTCTGTTTGACTATGTTAATTCCATTAGCATGACCTGCATCTGTGCTGAAGTTCTACCTGGAAAGTATTGAAGGGAGTATTTATGACTGAAGCAAGGCTGAGATTCTTATTTTGCACAGCAAGATAAGAAAAAGTAGTTCCTGGAAATGAGCTGGAACAGAAGCATATCAAACTCATGCTTGAATTTAAGAGGGACTTAGGCAATCAATACACTAAGAACTTTGATTTCAGCCTTTTAATACTTTTGAATGGAAATATAGGTTTCTTCAGTGTGAATTCAAGTTATCTTAAGAGCAAGTCAGGGACACTGTTTGGAGTGTCAGGTAAGTCACTTCATCCCACAGAAATATTTCTAGTTAGTGTTTGCATTCTGTTCTTGGGGTAACAGCTTTTAAGTTTATTCATAGTCAGATGCTTAGATAGAACAGACATAAAACCTAATATTTTTCAGTGTGTCAGTATAAGAGACCAAACAATTAGTGCTACTATTTGATCATATTCAACCAGAGAACAAGCAAAACATTGATTCCACTTCTGATGCAAAGCCATGCAAGCTACACCCTATGTGGGACGACTGCAACACTATTAATGAAGCTAGTTTTCTATGAGATAACACGCATGATTCTCACCATCTCACCTGCTTAAGGATGCTCACAGGAACCACTATCATGAAACCAAACAACATTTCTTTTTTCTTCTTCTTTTGGTCTGACATCAAGAAAAATGTTAAGAGTTGTAGGATACGGATAGTACTTGGGGAAGTATTTTTATACAGTAATGAAAAGAAATAGCCATTGAATGATTCTGTTGATAGCATGTATTTAAACTTCAGGCAGCTTACCTGAGATGGAAACTCCATTTCACTTCCAGTTATTTCTTCATAATCATCATCTTGGTCACCACTTTCTTCTCCTCTGGGTACATGCATTATCTTCCTCTCTGCAAGTTCCTAGAATACAATTGAATTGCCACCAAGAACTCTCAGGAATTAAGCACATCAAACAAGTTTAGTAGTAGGACAGTAGAAGCTATTTACTATCTCACTTACCTCACCGTCATCTGTGATGAGTGTAACACCAATATTATCCCCAGTTCCCCAAGACTTCTGAGACTTCCAGACCAGATCACTAGGACCTGGGCTTACACCAGCAGCTGCACCCCAGATCTGCAAAAGATTTAGACCGAGCTTCTGAAGAATCTTATTTATAGTTAGATTAGGATTCAGTCTAACATATACAACTCTTAAGTACTCCAATACTAAAGATGTCCAGTAACAGAAACTGAATTACTGTGATCCCTGGCAGGTTAGTTCTTTTCAGGACTACCAAGAATGGTGGTAATGCTTTTTTAACTGAAGACTGTAAAACAGTTAGTGCAGAGGAGGCTGTTAACAGCTTCTACCTGATGTAGAGGTAGCCTTGCTTGGACATGCATACTATTTGAGTCACAGAGCCAGGCCATAGTTAGACATACTCATGGCAGCAATTTGTGTATACAAGATAGCCTCTAGCCTGGGGTCACTCACAGATCTCTTGAGCAAGCTTGTACAGAGTTTGGAGTGCAGAGTGTAGAATTAGGCTCTTTGATCGCTATCTACATGTACTTAGAGTATGATTTTAGAGCTAATATTTAGCTTAGTACCATAAACCATGAGCTCAGCATTGCTGAACTGTAGTGGACTAAAGCTTTTAGCAACGATGAAAGTCTTTGCACAACTTGTATCAAGTCACAGGAGTATGGGGAACCCTCAGAATAAACTAGAATATTGATTCTGTTCATAACAGCACACCCCAGTCTGGGATGATCCAAGTTCAATCCACAATCTAGCTTTAAAGAAAATTTAATTGTCATTTCAGATCAACTTGTTGGAAGGATTTTCCCATCTCCCTCTCCACATAAAATAAGGATTTTAGTTCTTTAGGCATTTCCAGTATCAATTTAGTTTTCCATATTACATAAATCTCTATTGCCATCTAACATAACAAGAACAGAGCTCTGAGTAAGTTTTACAAAACCACTACCTACTGTAACTACTTGGCCCGCCTGAAGAGTGAACCGTGAAGGAAATTTGTATGTTACATCTGACACACTTTCAAGATGTCTTCTTAATACCCATCCATGTAGCGGTTGATCCTGTGGGACAATAAATTTCTCTCAGCATTACAGACCAACACCATATCATACAAGTGCAAGGTTCTTTCCAGACTCAAGGGTCAGTTTTAGTCCCACTTCTGTAGCGTACAAGAATCTAATCAATTTTGAGGAAGCCTTCAAGTTTCCATTAAAGCCTCCCTGTGATTTCTCCCAGTACTTCCTTAGGATTAATCTTAGTCCCACAAGTTTAGGCACACCTATTCTTGCCTTCTGTTGAAGGGGGATCATGATGGTCTTTACCAGGGAGATTCTGATAAATCAAGTTGGTCATGCCCATTTACCACCTTGGGCCATATATATATAGCACATACACAGTGGCCTGTGAAGGTTTAAGACATCTCAGGCTGAAGTGGCTAAGCTACCAGCCGCAAGTTTTGGAGCTCTGAGGATTAATTCTAATAATTCTGGATTTGCAGACTAAACTAGTCAAGGAATTATCTAATTGTCAGATAAGCCCTCTACATGTATTAGATACTGTCAGCTCTATTCACCCTTTTAGCTGTTTTAAGCATTTCTAAGTAATAAGCAGCTGTCAGTATCCAATTTACTGAGCACCTCATTTAGTTTGAGGATAAGTAGTACTTCTGATGGTGCTAGCCTGAATCTGATGAGAAACAACTGAAGGTGTTAGATTTCTGCATCATAGAACCCAGTGTACCTCCCCCCAAAAGCACCTCTCAGACATCCCTGTGAACAAAACACCTGCAGTACAAAAAGAAAAGAATCAGTCTCTAGTCTTCTCTTGATAGCAGCCAGGTTAGCTGAGAAGTCCCCAGTTTGTATTTAGTTTGGCAGTACTCTTCCCTCATCTCTTCATCCTTCTCTATTGTCATCTCTCACTAAGCTACAAGTCAGTTCACAAGCAGTCATACTTTGCATTGAAGGCCATGCAGACTTGAATGAATAGAAGTACCTCATCAGAGTTGTTTTTAAGCCTGACAAATTTCCCATCCGCATCGATTTCTTCAATAGATACATTTCCAGAAGATGAAGCATGCTGAACAGTCTTAAATCCAGCACTATGCCCTCTCTTTTTAGCTTCTTTCATTTTCCTTTTCTTCCCATGCAGGAACCGTCGCCCTTGACTTGTTGCTTGAGTTGCAGTGCTGTGTGGAGATGGGCTGGGTGACAGCTTTAGCCTAGAAGGGAGTCAGATAACATTCACTTGAATATCTGATGTGCTTATTTCTTCTCACTCCTACCCTCCCACTATAGCCAAGCCTAACAGCTTCTTATATCCAAGCTTTCCATGAAGTCTTGAATATAAGATTTTATTTTTACTGGCAAGAGTAGCTAAGTAGCTTGTTAAGTTTGGAAGACAGCCCCAGCCCTAGAGTTCAGAGCAAGCTTATGTCGATAAGAAAAGATTCCCAACTGCAATAAGTATTCCTTTAAGTCTCTACAGACACAATCTTTAGTGGAAGTAGTTTAAGGTTTTGACCCTTCTTGATGTGTATTGACTTCGTGTTCTTCTCACCAGGCAGTGTCTGAATAGTTGGGAGTTGACATAGTTTCCCAGTTTCATTCATGAAACTTGAGCACTGTCTTTGATATACCTCTAGGATGTAGCACCAAGCTTTGAGGAAGTTTGATTCTATGGAGGGATGTCTAACAGACCTCTAAACTTTATCAGTTGGGTTTATCAATTTACTTCATCTTACTACACCATGTGGTGGATGTGGGATATAAATGCCATTAGAGAAGATTATGCTTCAAGAACTAAGTTGTGGCACTAATTACATACTTAATATATTTATTTCTTGCCTCCTCCACATTCTGAAGAATATATGGTTAATTAGCATATAGATCTTGGATAAAGCAAGTCCTCATATGAGGATCTTGTCATAGCCTACCTCTGTTCCTCTCCTTCCAGCATCTTTCTGTAGGCATTTATTTCCAGATCTAGAGCCAGTTTCACATCTAAGAGATGCTCATATTCTTCCAACTGTGCTTGTGCCTGCTGCTGGGCTTGTGCCATTTCTTTCTCTTTTTCAGCCATACGCCTTCGATGGAGATCACGATCATAATCTAGTGTCTCCTGTAGCTCCCTTATTCTGTTCTCCAAAGCAACATTCTAAAATTAAGGGGAGGGAAAAATCAATTAAACCATAACTGAAAATTAGAGAGGAGAGGCCAGTATTTTGAATTGGGTATCTAAATTAAAATAATTCTAAGGATTACAAATAAAGGTAGTACCTGGCTTTGATATTGATTAACTTGAGATGTCAGAGTATCAACTCTCAGCTTTGTTTCCATCAGCTCCTCCCGAGCAGCATTGGCAAAGTCACTGTTTCTTGCTGCAGATAGCTGGGCATTCTCCATCTATGGATAAGTCACTGTTAGTAATGAGTTGCTTATGACTCTGTATTTTAAGTAAGGAAGGAAAACCAAGTGATTTCCAGCTGTTACATCTGGAAATAGTTATGTTTTACTTAAGTGTGCAGATACCAATAAAGTCCAAGTCAGAAAGTTTTTCATTGCTTTTCAGGGAGGTTTACACAAATTTGACATTCATGTCAGAAAAAATCAGCAATAATCAGGTAGTGAAAATTGCTGGATTAGGATATTTCAGTTACAGATGCATGAAGACTTTGTATAGATATTRAATAAATTGATTCTCCAGAAGAACGATGGAGAATGTTTAGAAGCTGCTTGTCAAAGCATGGGGCTATAGGGTATTAGGTATGCTTATCAAACAATTGCTCTTCCCCAGAAGTTCTATTACTAAGCAGTTCCTGCATCACTATAAGAAGCACTGAGCTATTTCTAGAGCAATTCAATTTTGAGATGTTCCCAGAAAAGATAGAGTAGAGCCATGCTCCTACAAGAGGTGCTCACAGAATTTCCAGTGGAAACCTGGACAGAAGTATCCAAAGGAATTCACTGACTTGGCATATAAGTTGGAGTATAGAGAAAGCCAGAAGAACAGAACACATTACTTGTTGAGAAAAGTAGCAGATCATGTGATTCTGCACTGAGTATTAAGAAGGCTTAAGATACCAATACCRTACACTGCAGACAACCCAGAAACCCCTGGGATCTTACCTACCAAGAGTATAAGCCTAAAGTATTACTTTTTCCTGCATATGTGGCTAATGCTGGGAAAGAGGTGACAGACAAGTTCTGGAAGACAAACTGTCAAGCTACTTCCATAGCCACCCTCTACCCCTTATCCAGTACTAGCAACTGGAAAGGGATATTTGCACTCATACATTTAAAAGTGCTCTTGTAGAACTGTAAGAATACCTTATTTCATGCATTTCAGTAACACTATAATCAGTAGATCAAGTTTTATTCAATAATACTGAAATTGCTCAAACATAGTACATTCTTGGTCCTGAATTTGTCAGACAAGCTTTCAGATTTGTCAGAAGTCTGAATTATGATCAACTTTATTACATTAGCCATTCCTAATTGCTCCCCAAAGGGACAGTATTTATGCTTGAACCAGTTTTGCTTGGGACCAAGTGTTCATAGAAGTTCTACTATCAAATTTGACACTGCTTCAAAATTCCATAACAACTTATGCCAAGAAGCTCTGCACTGAATGCAAGGGCTCCATCAGTCAGCTATTTATGCTAGTGTGACTTTAATCATATCAAGGTGCAGAGAACTTAAGCTTTGTTTTATTGGCATCTTCTACAGACTCACTTTTGCACTGAATGTTCGCTCCAGCTCCTCTTTGTATCCTTGAATTTGTTCTTCATGTTGTTTTCTGAGCCCCTGCAGAGCATCCGAGAGCTTACTCTCAAATTCTCTCTGACGGCCAGATTCTACTTCTGCTATCCTGCTCTCATGGACTCTTTTTGTCTCCTTGAGCTCCTAGGAGAAGAAGAAATTTCTCCGAGAATAAGCAAGCCAATACAGTTTGATCTGAGACTGGACTTACTGTACCAGCTTAACAAGTCATTCAATATTGAAGGAAGCAGATTTATCATTGAGTGCATGGTAATTCACCTTTATTCAGATCTTAGATATTCATCCATTAGGTCTGGTACTTCCACCTTGCTAGGCTGCACTGGGTTGTTTTGCTTCCTCACTGCCAACATTGCTTAAACTAATAAATGCAGTAGTTTGTATTTAATTTTAAGACTAATTCTTTGAACTAGATGGATTTCTCTGCTTTTCTTTACTTAGAGCACATGCATATACACTTCAGTTTCTTTAAGCACTGTTACTTCACCATTCTTGTTTTATTCAAAAAGTAATAGCAGTTGCTTAGAGAAATTGGAGTTCTCTCATTTAAACCACACACTTCAAGATCCCTTCCAGTCAGAAGGAAGTTGGTTTACATTCACATGTTTTTTAGTTCTATGTAGTGACTTCTCACACAAAGGTTACCAGACACCTTTGATAAGTATTAAGGAAGTAGGGAACATAAGTTGCTTATTAAAGGAGATTTAATTTCTTTGATTATTTTAGGTTTCTAGCAGACATCTGGAATAATTTAACTTTAACTGTAATATATGCACTTTCAGTTACACAAAGTAGTATATTGGGATTGTAGTTACCTTCAGAAGTGCAGCCTGAGAAAATTATCTCATATTCCAGATACCTATTGGTACTATGCCAGTTAACATGAGGTTGTGTATTTTCTTGAAGTCTTCCTAGTTAGATGGATTTTATTGGCTGGTGGACAGTCATAGGTTGACTCAGCTAGTTACCTTTTTAAGGATAAAGCACATCTTAACATTGCTTTTAAGTGTATCCAGGGATCATGGACACCTAAAAAATCCTTGTTAATAAGCTAAAACATACATCTTCATGAAGGCGCTTCTGGAATGTCATTTGTTCCTGCAAAGTTTTCATATGATTTTCCAGGTCCACCCTCCTCAACATTTCACTGTGGAGATGCTTTTTGGTATCTTCCAGTGACAGCTTCAGCTAGAAAAGACAGACATCAGGTAATCAAAATTAAGAGGTCATGTTTCCAAACTAAGATAGTCAACTTATTACAGGTCATTCAACTTCATTCTCACTGCAATCTAAACACACTGCTTAAGTGAAGTTGGTTACTCTGTTTAAGTCCTTATTTTGGTGGGATCCAGCATATTAGCAACAGAAAGAATCCTATTTAATTAGGTAGACCAGATTTCCCACATGACAAATAGAGCAGCCCTTAATCCCACCAGCTACGTTTGATTCCTCAAAGTAGACTTCTGATGAATCAATTGTACCATCCATGTACATTCTTCCCCTTCACAACACTAAGTATTCCAGACTTCTCCCTAACTTCCAGTATCATTTGTTTGATGCTTAACAAGTGAAATCCTCCAAATATAGCCTATGTTGACAAACTATTMTACACTTCCAGTGTTAGAGTGTGCTGCTTTAATGACACAAATTTGCTTGTTTTTTTTTTTTTTTAAAAGTTTTCATCCTAAAGATTTGAAATTAGCTTATTCAATGATCACATTAAAGCATGAAGATACAAAAGCTATGCTCTTAGAAATGCATTGATAGAGCAGCAACTCAAGCAGAGTTCATTTTGGTAGCACAAGAGCTTACTAAAAAAAGTAGTCAGAACTTATCTATTCTACCTAGATTTAAGCATAGTGAAGCATGGTCCATCAAATGCTCCCTTTGCTGACATGTTAGAGAATGCTACAGGGTCTATAGCAGTACAAGACATTTCAACTTACTTTGTCCTTAGAACAAGGAACATTACATATTGTGGTCATAGAATAGAATTAAAGGTACCTACAACTGGTGGAAGTTTTAACAGAACAACTATCAGTAGCATTTGCTTTCAGCAAGATTGCAGAAATCTTTTTGTCCACCTGTCATTGCCATAGATAACAGTCTTTCCCTGCTTTTAAATCTCAGTAACTAGTTGGGGAAAAACAAGCAATAGCTTCAGGGAAAAAAGCAAAGTTGAAATTCCAGGAACAAGTCTTACAGTGACTACTTGATCCTTTAATTCACGAAGGTCATTCTCCAAACTTCGGTTCTCATTCAAAGCCGTTGCTAATTCAGCTTCCTTCGCGTTCAGCTGAGCATCAAGGTCTCTCATACGAGCCTGTGCCAGGTTTAAATCAGCTTCTTTTTTTGAATTCCTACAAGTGAAAGTTTTACACTCAGAAGTTGCAGCTGGTGAAGGACAGTTTGTTTTTAATGTGTTTACCTTCACAGGGGTCTGTAGCAGAACTGAAACAGAAGAGAGGTTAGTTAACACTTGCAGTGAGAGCACAGGGTAGGCTGTAAAACAAACCAGACAGGCCCCTCAGACAAGTATCATTTGTTTAACCAGAAAGATTTCTGACCCAGTTTCCAGCTTGTTTTGTGTGAATCCTACGCAGAAGCCAGCTATTTTCTACGGCATTACCAACTGGAGAGGGAAGGGACAGCACTGCACAGGCCACCGTCTCCACAGGGAGGGACTACTCATGCTCAAAGCCAAAGTTCACCAGACCACAGTGCCCTGCCACCACTGAACAAGCTGCTCTCACAGACACCTCCTTTCAGCAGCAAAGGCCGCTGCCAGCTTCCTGGCAAAGTGCCTATTGGTCATTAAAACACACCGCTGCTGTGGCCCCCGGGGCTCTGAGCCCCAGACACCCCTCTCGCCGGGAGGGAGCAGCCATGGAGGCCGCCTCCACCCCGGGGAGGCCCCACAGCCCCTGCAGGCGGCCAGGCTGGGTGYGAGCAGCTCGAGGCCTGCTTTCCTGGGGCAGGGTGGCAGGCGATGCTGGTCACACACGGGGGCAAAGCACCCCCTCCTCCGCAGGCAAGGGCGGAAAGCAGCTCTGGCGGTCAGGGGGTGTCATTCCTCCTCCTCCCCCTGCGACACTTCTGCCCACAGCACAGGAGGAGTTTTGTCCCCAGGAGGCCACTGGCCCAGCCCAGGCAAACAGGCCTTGTCAGTCCACATGCCCAGCTGGGGCTTTGCCTCCTACAGCCCCTCAGCTCCTGCCACAGGGCAGTGAGCCCCCACAGCAACCACCCTTCCCTCACAGCACCCTTGCAAGGGACTCTTCTCCCTCAGGAAGGGTCACATGCTCTTCCCTCCTTCACACCATGGCAGAGTTACAGGGTGAGAGAAGCTTTGCCTTCAGAAGAGGGCCATTCCCTTGTGCAAATACCCAGGTACAGAGCCCTCAAATACCACCCGGACAGCCAACGTGGTTGTTTAAGTTGCCAGTTTTACTTGGCACCACAGTAGAGAAGTGCTGGGCCCACAGTGAGTTCCTGTCAGCAAGATGGGTGCTAATTTCCCAGACTGCTCTAACTTCTAAAATCCTTGCAGTTGCCTAACCACTATCCAGAGTCTGACTTCCTGCTCAAAACTCAGATTTGAGATTGCAAAGAGTAAAGCATTCAATTTATTTTAGCAAAATCCGTTCTGCCAAGTGGCTAAGTTGTGATAATTCATACAATGAATTTTCCAGTTGATAACTGAGCAGACCAGTTGGAGAGAGTCCAAAGTCATTCTACAGGAGTGATCAGCTCTAGAACACTTGGACTGCAAGGAAAGATTGGAAAAAAAGTAAGGGTTGTTTAGTCTAGAGAAAAGAAAAGTGACAGGAGACATAACAGTCTTTACATACATGAAAGACTGCTGCATAGAGGAAGGGAATCTGTTTCCCATGTCTGTTGTGGAAAAGACAGGAAGTTGCAGGCTTAAATTGCAGGGAGGAATATTTGGGTTAGATGTTAGGGAGAGGAAACTAACAGTAGTGCAACACTGAAGCACATTGCCTGGGGGGGATATTCTAGAATCTCCATCATCTGGAATTTTAAAAAAAAAAAAGGGTTACACAAACACCTGCTGGAAGGGATGCAGGTATGGTTGGTTCCAACACAGGCCTGGGGCCATGTGGCTACATCAGGTTCTTGCTCAAGGCCTTTTCTAGCCCTGCTATTCAGAGACATTTGTTGACTGTGTCTCATACTTCATGACCATGATGCAAAACCAAATGTTTTGCTAGCAGAGGTTATTTGTTCTTTACTYAGACTCTAGGAAAAAAGTAACTCTACTGGGGTAACAATGAAAACCAAGATAATCTGTTGTAGTTTTTTTAGTATTTACAGGTTTCTTTTCTAGGTATTAATTAGCCACCCTTCTTTTGGGATCTCTGCTACCACTACCACTTACTGTGAGTATTAGTTACAACAAGTACATCAATAACACTACTTAACAATAATATTGACTGTTTCATCCTACAATAATATAAATTTCATTCTGCAATCAAAGTGTGTGCAAGACTGAAATTCCATTAGTACCTGTGTTTTAACCCTGTGGCTTCATGGTCCACTTTCCTGATGCAGGCCTCTGACAGCCAGGCACAGGTTTCCTATATTTTTTCCTGACAAATATTATTTTCAGAGAACCCTGAAGCAAGTTGTTTCATCTTTAAGAACAACAATTTAACAAGTCTGGCTTTGACAAGAGCATTTACTACCCTTTTAAACCAAGTGTGGGATTCAGAACACCACTTCACATTATTATGCAGCAAGCRGTGACAGTTACAGTACTCTACAACTTTCCATATACCAACCATTCCAGAACTAAGCATGGCTTACTGACTATCAATTGCAAGCAATAACTTTGAGGCACTGCCAATCATATTCCTTGTAAATCAGGGTGCCACTTATGCTTGACCCRGAGAATTTAAATAATTTTACCAAAAGAGTTCAGGTATGTTTGAAACAGACTCCAGTTTGTCAAGACTAGAGGATATTAACAGCACTTGCAGAATTCATTCTTACAGCTTCAGCTTGCTACACCACATACTTCAGGTTCAGTAGCAAAATGCTCATCTATACTTACTGGTGCAGAAACAAACTGGTCTTGTCTTCCTCTGCTGTGCTACTGTAGTTGCTTTGACCTTCCTCAGGCTCCRAATTCAACCAACTGATATGCTTATCCACAACTCCTCCTCCCCAAACATCTTTGGCCTACTTCCAGTTACCACTATTTAAGTAGTAAGAAAAAAGCTGAAATGCAAGCACACTTCATTGTTGCTGAAGCTTTAAGGCTCTTTACCAGTGATTAGTAAGAGCCAATGGTTAATGCTGTGTGGAAGTTATCTGGTGACATTCCATCCTATAAGAGTTCCAGGTTATTTAAAGGGTGTATATATAAAGGGCACGATACCCTCAAAGTAGTTTGTTCCAAGTCATCCGAGACATTTGCAGTTAGTTAGCCCAGATTCAAAACACTAATTAATAACAGGACTTCAGTCTAGTCCTTTCAGAAAGCAGCATGTATTATGTATCATTTCCCATGGGCTGTAAAGTTAACCACTTCTAAGACCTAGTTACTTTAAAGAAAAAAAAAAATCAGTCCAGAAGATTGCATACCTGCCAAGCCTAAAGCTTTGTAAACAAAGCCACAGAGTTATACAAACACAAAGAGCAGCAGAAAAGTTTTAGAACTAGCATTACCCCTCTCCTCACTGTCCACTYGAGTGGCTGGTTAGATTTATGAAAACAGATCTACAAGCCAAAACACAGCATGAATGAGACGAGCCCAAGAACTTCTAAGCAGCTGAAAACAGAAGCTTAGAGTAAAAACATGTTTTATTCCCAAGTAGAACAGCTACTTAAGTCCTACTGAGCCTATGAGGAGGCAGTATTTGCTCCAGACAAGTGTTAAAAGAAAAAGCTGGTGCCTGAAGGTGGCGTGATACAAGTTTATAACAAGATTTAGGGTGCCTGTGGACACCCAAATTATTGCAAGTCTGTAATTGATTTAGCAGTAGAATGGGGCATTACAATAACTAGCAATACTAGCACTCTGTATATATCCATAAAGGAAGCTTGTTGAGATTGGACACTTGTTACCTCCCCTTCACTGCCCACCTTCTTCCCTCCTTCAGGAGGATTTAATTGCACTTACATTGGGCCATCCCTTTGTTCCAGGCTTGGCGAGGCTAGACAACAAGATGATTCCAGGCCCAGGATACACAGCTTGCAAGAAAGTCAAGCCTGAAACAGCAGGCAGTTCATCCCAGTAGCATGTAAATCAAGACCTAAAAGCCACTAGGACAATTTCTGTGCAGTACCAGCCTAGACCAGGTAAGCTATACTGCTTACAGGACTGCCTTCTCTGTGTGTTCCCCTCTAGGCAATGTCTGAGCTTAAAGGCCCAAAAAAGATGTGAGCRGACTCCATACAGAGACTCCTTCCCCTATCCCCATAACTTTCTAGATGCTTTCCAGCATAGCAGCTTCTTGAGTGTTTATAAACACTGATGCAGTGCCAAACCCAGTCAGCTATGCATTCATGCAATACTATTCCCAAAGGCCACCCAACACCTCAAGTTCTGGGGGAGCCCCCATGCCCATCATGGGGAGGTGCTGAAGTGGCCCAGCAGCACTACAGCAGGAGGCACTCGCAGTAGTGTCCCTACAGCACATCTTCAGAACAGACATTAGGATTTCTCCTAACCCAAGACACTCCAACCTAACAGGGCCATACCTGAGGGGTGTCACCACAACCTGGACACCCTACAGCACTGAGCACTCCCTCCCCAACACACAGCTGCTGGCGAGCAACATCCCCTTCCCCTCACCCTGCAAGAGCCCCGAAGAGGAGGCWGCCCCAGGGTGGTTCCCAGCAGGGAGGCCTGCTCGGGGCCGGGCAGGTGTGGCAGGAGGGCTGGGGCACCGACCTGCTGTGCAGCTGCCGGTGCTCCTCGCCGATCTTGCCCAGCTCCACCTGCAGCGCGGCCCGCTCGATGGCGATGTCGTCCAGCGCCCGGCGGGCGTCAGCCAGCTCCGCCTCGTAGCGGAGCCGCAGGCTGCCCAGCTCCCGGTCGCTGCCCGCCTCCTGCTCGGCCAGCCGCTGCTGCAGCACCGACTTGTCGGCCTCCAGCGCCCGCACCCGCTCGATGTAGGCGGCCAGGCGGTCGTTGAGCTGCCGCAGCTCCTCCTTCTCCTGCAGCCGGCTCAGCCGCGTCGGGCTCAGCGGCGAGGCAGCGGCGACACGGCTGAGGGAGCGGCTCCCACTCGCCGGCGTGGAGGAGACAGCCGTGGCCATGGCAGCCTCCGCTCTGGGCCCGGACCCGGGCCCCACMACAGCTACCGGGACCGCCCCGCGCAAGACACCTAGCGCCCGCCGCCGCCCGCGTATAAATAGCCGCCAGCTGCCGCGGGGGCCTGCCGGCGAGGGTGGGCAGCTTAAAGGGCTAGGGCTGCTTCCCCACTGCCTCCCCGGCCCCGGCGGCTCCGTGTGGAAAAGATACGTTTTTCTTTCTTTCTTTCTTTTTTTTTTTTTTTTTTCTCTTTATTTTTTCCATGTGCCTTGCTGCATCTCATCAGTCCAATGGTGCTGCCCGGAGAGGGAGGGGAAGGAGCTGTCAGGAAAAGCCTACAGCAGCCCGGCGTTTTTACAAACCGGTGCAAGGGGTCGGGGTGAAAAAAATTCCCAGATTTAGGAAGATACATGACAGCTGCAGTGATGCTCACACTCCAGCATGCTGCCTTGTCAGTGCTCTGCCTGTTCTGTCTGGTTTTTTGCAATTTGTTCAGCTGATGAAAATAAGCTAGTCCCTGCTCGGTTTTGTTTTGTTGCTTGTTTGGGGGCGTTTGTAGCTTTTAGGTTAGGCTGGGGTGGCTGTCAGCCACCCCAGTGCTACAGTGTTTCTGTTGAAAGCTGGTGTGTGAGCAGAAGGGAGAACGGAGGRGGAAAGGGAACCTGCGTCAAGACAAACGCGTGAAGCAGTCTGCAAAGCCTTACACTAATTACATTTTATAAAAGTCATTGTTCAATAAGTTGCTTCAGCACTTCTTTAGTAGTGACGTGTACTGTGATAGTTGTCAGTTTTCCCCAGCAGCTAATTAATTTACCCTTTTCTTTTTTGCTTACATTTTGGAGAGTAGATGCTGTACAGATCTCATTCAGTATGAGTATAAAAATCTCTGAACATTAATATAACTGTTAATTACGGTGTTTGTTGCAGCAGTTACAAGAAACTTCACTTAAGAGCTTAGCTTAGGTCAATGTTATTTCCTACCCAGAAAAATAGCCTTGACATCCTCTTAGGGTTCTTTAAGTGTAAAGATAGATTTTATGAAGGCATATGTAGGCATAAATTCAAACTTCACTTTATAGGTCAGCAGGCACATAACATAGGAGGACAACATAGTTGGCCCCGAGATTGTAGCTGGGGATTTTAGAATTAGGTTATGTATACCCCTYGATACAAAGTTACAAAGTAGATGAGGACATAGAAGGAGGCTCATCAAGGTTTTTTTCTGAACTTCTTTACACATTCGTATAAAAAACAAAACACAATTTCAAAACTCTAAAACTGCATGTAGCATGGTAATGACATATGGCCAGACCAAACTCCTCTGGTTCTAGTCCTAGCAACAGCACCAGGAAATTCTTTTCTGCAGAGCAGTTCCAGTTTTTTATTCTGATAYAATGAGTACTTGTTTGTTCTTCATTGCCAATAGAAAGCTCAATTCAAGAAAAATAAAAAGTATGATTTAAATCTGAATATGTACCTCTAAGACCAAGATGTGTACATCTGAGGGTTTACTTCAGCTTTGAAACCTCAGTCCTCTATAAAGAACATTGTGATCGTATGTCATTGCCATGTTTGATGGTTGCATGTTACTGGCCAGCTGTTCAAATACAATTGTATGGTTTTGGAACAGATGCAGAACAAAGCAAGAAATCTGCTATTCTAAGAATATTTTCCTTGCCTGCCAAGGCTTTGTAATAGTGCAAACAAAAACAGCTGAAAGAAATAGTTCAAAAATAGCCTGAGCTAGTTTTGTCTTTTGTATTCTTCACCTACTCTCCCTATGTGAGAACAGAAGGTAGCAACTTAAGAAGAGCGTAATGGAAATCTGTTACTGATTCTCTTCTTTCTGAAATTTTTTCTAACTTTTTCTTTGATTAAGACTGTAGTCTGTACTACTTAGACGACAAGGGTAGCTGAGGAATTCCTGCAGAGATAAGCCTGTACCATCTTTTCCTACTGTTTCAAGTATAAAGATATCAGGAACATTTCAGGATTAAGAGATACGGAGKATATCAGGAAAAATTGTGGGAAGAGGTATATATCCCAGACTAAAGCACAGTAAAAGCTTTTCTACAAATTGTCCTTTTGTAGGAAAATGTACATATGGGAGATTTAGACAGTATTAGCAGATTCCACAAAGTGGAATTAAAAAAAAACCAACACACTTTAAAAATATTTGTGGACTTTTTTCAAGTATCTTAACTAGGCCTTGATCTTGAGATGGTGAAATTAAGTGAAAAAAATACAGTGACAGAGTGGTACAATGAAAACCAGGAAAAAGGCAACTGAACTTTTTGCTATCCTTTTCCTTAGGTATCTGCTAACTGATTCTAGCCATGTGTGAGCAACCTGTTAGCATAGGTTCCAAAATGTTGTCAGGGCTCTGAGTACACTAATATGCCTTAGCAACCTTGACCAGCCTCAGCTGGGGCTTCTACTCACGACTCTGCCCATGGGTGCAGGAACTCCATTTAAGCTCTGGCTTGGCCTTCAGTCCCTCTTTGAGCTCTGTTACGGTTGTGCCTAGCTATAAGCTTTGTTAGCCCATGAACTGATTTTCTGGCTTGACCTTGTACCTGCCTAKTTACTGCAAATTTGCCTGGGCTCTCTGCACGCCCTGGCTCTCATCTCTAGCCCCCTGCATATCTTGCCTAGGAGTAGTGGGACAGGGCCGTGGCTGGTGTGGCTCCTGCCCTGCCAGCCTGGCTTACCTGACTTGGCTCTCTGTCCATTAGCAAGCAGCTGGACCTTGCCACTCCTTACACGACAAATTGTTAGAGCAATGACTGCTAAATACTTAGGTAAGACCAAGTTTGTTGATAGTAGTATCTCTTTTTAGACTTTTTTGTGACCTAATATGAAATGTTTGAATTCATATCTACTTTTCAAGTGTTAAATATGCTTGAGGCTATGTGTAGTAAGTGAACAGGCTTGACTAGTGTGAAAATATTGTGCTGGCAAATGTAGGCATAGATGTAGAGTCAGCATAGACAACAGAAACTTTTGTAGCATTTTAGTGTTTTTCTTTTTCTCTGATAGTCATTCTGCTCTCTAATTCATGAGGGTCTCTTCCTAAATATCCATTGGAAACAAAGCAAGGTATTACTGGACAGCCTTTGTAACAGTTTAAGAAATCTGTATGTATAATAGTAATGTTTCAAATGGTATTACTCTGATCCATTAGAATATATCAATAAACATTTTGCTAAGCAGTCTATTTACAGAYAGGTGTTAGTGACTCACACATGTCCAGAGCTAATGAAGACAGATTGAGCTCTACTAGCCTGATAATGGTTGCCACAGTACTAGAGTAGATATGGAGGCTCCATGAGAAAATTACAGATTACCCACCAGAAAGGTTAAAGGGCAGTTTCTGTGTCATTGACAGTAGTACACATAGATGGAGAAGTCCTTTCCAGAACATGTAACTGCACAAGTGATCCTCCTGTGTAGTACTTCAGCATATGCTCCTACTTGCCTAGTCAAATTAAGCAGGACAAGTCAGCCAGCTTACAGTGGTTTTTGCCTATGTTGGAACAGCAGCCTTCTGTAAGCTGGTAATCAGTAAAGAAATGAAATTATTTGTGGCATTACCAGATGCAAAAGTAAACAATAGATTTTGTTTGATGAAACATGAAATACAGAAAATATACCTGATAGCAACATTTTGTAGGTGACACCTGATAAGATTCTGTCTTAGGCTGTCCTAGTTTCCAGTTGCCAGTAATCAAATTCTACTCTCATGTACAAGTGCAGAGAAACTGTTCCTATGTACAGTTTATATTGTTACTGCTATGACTAGAATTTGGCTCACTGTCTGAAGATGTATGCTCTCTTCCAGTTTTATGTAGAATGCACCTTAGTTTCTGTAAGGCATCTCTGTACAGAATGAGGAGGAAAAGAGGTCTTAGGTACTGCGTGGGCCTGCAAAACCAGAATTTTGTTCTATAGACTTTACTAATACCAGTATCAGACTTTGAATAAATGTCACAGATTATGAGGTTCTCATAGCATAAGGCAACAGAGCCAGCAAAGAAGAAAATATGATGGAAAGTTRAAAATAATGTGTTTTTTCAGTGACTATATAGCTCCAAACTGTGAATCTGGAGCTTTACAAACTTACTTCCCTCCATCCACCAAATCTTGCTAACCCTTCTTTATCCCCATTCATTGTCAAATAGATTGTATTCAATTATGTCATCACTGAATGTTAATAAGAATAACGAGTACATCTGCTGGCTCCCACAGGAGCTAGGAACCACCTCTGATCCACCAGAGCTAAGGCAAATCTGAGTCCCTTGTGAAAATGAAGTCACTTCCATCTCTTGTAGTAGAATATAATAACAAAAATGTCTTCATTTATATCCAGGCAACATTGCTGAGTTGAGATGAGTTGAATCCATTTCATAGAGAGCAAATAGTTTATCCCACTATTACTGCACTTGACTCAATACCTCACTCAATATGGAGCACTTGGGCTGCAGCCAGGCTRTGGTGAGGTGAATGGATACTTTTCCTTGGTAATGATTCACAATATAGTCTCTTAATGAAGACTGTAAATGTGCAACTCAAGAAACAAGAGCATTTCCCAACATAGCAAAAGAAGTTGGCAAGTAGAAGAGAACAGAAGAATCAAAAATGAATTTCAAACTTGCTTTCTGTCCTCACGTTTACTTTTCCTCTTTTAGTACACTATCTCATTCTTGGTTTTGGGCTTCATGTTTTATTTGCTGCTTTGTTCCCACCCACACAAGCTTACAGGAGTGTGCAACCATTTTATGTTACAGGTTTTGTTGTAGTTTTTTCTATAGTTGTATTAACACACAGASTCTATGTGAGAAAGTGGAAATTTTGTTCCTCTTACTGCCAAACATTTGATGCACAATGCCACTTTTCTGAATCCATTTTCTGGTGACCTCACTTTTGTTTTGGGAATTTAATTTTTTCTGTTTCAACTGTTACCCACGCTTATTCTTTCCTCTGGTTTTGCTGCATTTTCCTGCATTAATCATTCATCTTCTGCTTTCATAACCACATTGTCTTTGTCACTAGTATTCCTCCCAATGATGTATCATGTGTTTCTTCCAACCTTGTCCTTTTTTTCATTCCGTCTCACTGTTTACTCCTTGCTCAAGTTCTCTTCTTCTGTTCCATATTGGTGTGCATCTTTAGACACTCATGTAGTGACATGCACAAGTCATCTTGTGAGATGCAGGTCACCTACTTTGCTCTTCTTGCTTTTCCCCAGTGAACCATTACAGTGAGGACAGTAATTGTCCTGCTGACCTTTGTCTGTTGCTCATGACTTGCAACATAACTGATTTCCTCAGAGCCCCTATTTATTCAGCAAATGTTGCCTCTTTCACATAGCACTCAGTAACATTTTATTTTTAACAATCACAGAAGTAAGGGCCATCACAGACTAAGGAAAAAAGATCGTTGTCACTGTTGCATGAGAAGAAAATGGCAGACAAGTTCAGGAATTCAAATCTGGCATAGCCACAGTCCTCAGTGGGGTTGCATTTTTTTGCAAACTAGGAAAAAAATCTGTTAAAGAACACATAACTATGTGTAAATAAACTGAAGCTATCTTACTTCTGCAATGAATTTTTCATTTTGCCTTATTTGCATTCAGTCTTCAATCTTCATCTGTACGAGTTCATATTTTCTAATTACACCCACAATAAGCACCTTTTGAAAAGACATGCTGCAAAACCACAAAATGATTATGTAAGTGTATTATAAACTTATCTCAAAATGCCCGTTCTAACATTTTAGGTAGGACTATGAACACTGAACTACAACAAAAAGTATGTGCCAATCAAGATGGTTTGTTCTGGAGAGTCATGAAATTTAACGCATCTGCTACTACTGTACAGGGTCATAAATATGCAAATGAGCCACAAGTTGTTTTGCTTGAGGATAAAAAGGAATTTGAGAGACAAGAAAGGACAAATATTTATTCAAATACTTGAAATAGTGACCATTTGTATATACTGTATTTTTTAATGCTAGATTCATTTAAACACAAACTGAGAGGAAGATAGTAGTTTTCTTCTATAATGTTTAGGTCTCTATATAAGTAGTTTTTCTTTCTTCAAGCCACAAGAATTTTTTTCTCCTTACTGTATTGATGGAGCTGTTTCCAAAGCCCAGGGCAAGGATCAACGTGGAACGCAATGGGTTCCATAACACCAAGAAATCAAGACACAGTGCTGTAGCTGAACTTTGTACCTTTATACTAGTAGAGGCTTTACCCTTTATAGGTATAACATTTGTGAAGTGTGACAGCACGTGATTGCTCTCTACCCCAGAAAGCTTGTTATTTCAGGGTAAACAAGCACCCTGTACAAATACAATGCAGGGCCAAAGAACTGATTATATCATGTCAGGGTTCTCATGACTCTAGTGACAGGAAATTTAACATTTTCCTTTTATTAGTCAATCAGGTGCAGCTCTATTACTGATAACTTTGAGGCCTCAAACCAAAATTCTGTTTCTGCATGGGGCCTCGGCAGGATACTTCCAGGTTTGGTATTCATTAGACATAATCCTGATTTATGAGCCAAAGGTTGTTCTGCACTGTTTCAATAGATTTTAAATTTGTAGTTTAGCCAAACATATTTTTTCCTGAGTAGTATAGACTTTTGTTATGATGAAAGAATGGCCTTCATGATAATTGGATTTGCTTAGATGAACTTGTTTTGAGAGAATATTTATATTTAAGTGGAGTCTGCTGAAGAATTATGTTTACCTGTGTTTCAGGACAAAGATAAATAGAGAAATGTGGGTTTTCTCTTTTAGGTGTGAAGATTTTCTATTAATGTTCACCGCGKGAGTGAAATTGGTGGTTATCATGTGATTGAACAGAGGTTTTTGTTTACCAGACCAGAGATTTAATTTTTTTTCACTTTTGCCCTTAGCTATATCTTGCGGGATCTTTGCTCTGCCTTTTCTCCCTGCACTGTTAAGTGTGAGTTGAAATTTTCTGTTACAATTGAATGTAAAACAACAAATGACAAAATATTTCATGGTTGTGTTTGGTAGCGAAGACACATGGTCTTAAGTCAGTATAAAACAAAGGATAAGACCATCATATTTCCTACCAGCTTCCTCACAAGAGACCATGCCAGCTGTACAGATGGACGAGATCATGATTATGTGTTCAATGAAATAATAAGTGCAAATGTCCATATTTCACAATTTTATGAACAGTAAGGGCTTTACAGCTGTCATATTTAATGTCATTTAAATGATGCATATTTTAGAAAGCAGCAAAAGAAAAGCATATATGTAATAAAAAAAGCATTGCTAATAACAAGAGACAAATACAGGAATTAYGCATGTGAACTCTGAGTGTTAAGAGCATTACCATTCTTTCCCATTCAAAATCTTAMACCAACTCTGCCAAACTAACGTGGCATGAGGAGGGAGAATTAGAAGACTGTGGTACAAGTGCTAATAAGGTAATACCTAAAGGACTTGACACTGGACCAGGGATTGTGCAAACATAGTGTAATAGTCAATGAACAATAGTTCCTTCCTTGAAGAGTTTATAATCCATACAGACAAGACAGAGTAAACAGAAGGGAAGTTAACTGTTTCCTTAGAAAATGGTGATTTTTTTAAAAATTGAATGGTCAGTTAGTTTTTGCAGAATTCCTGACAAACTTCTCCAGGGGTGAAAAAGAGGCTTCCAGGACCTCTAAGTTTGTGGCTTTTAACTTTAGGGTGCATATTGAAGGAGTCTACCATGGAGCTSCAGGTGCTGTGAATTTTGAAGTGGTTGTTGTCAAACAGATCTTGCCTGGACACCTGAGTTTCTTTCAGCTTTTCCGCGGCTCAGCAGAAGGGGTTATGGAGATCTCTGACAGGAGTGAAAATCCCAAAGCTTCCAGGTTCACTGGAAGTCTAAAGAGAAAAGAGTAAAGTGGCAGTGGTGCGGAGTGAGACTGAGGTGAAGAAATTAAATTGGATAAAGGAAGCAACAAATCTGCATTCAATGAGAATGAGATTCACATAGGAAAATGCCCTGTTAAAAGCTGTCCGAAWCCCTGTATAGATTCCAGCAGTAGGCCTAGGCTATTTTTGTGCTTCAAATACTGTTATTTCCTGGGTGCTCATCTTCTTAACAAAAAGGATAATTTCAGTGTAATAAAAGCAAAACCAGACCATGGATGGTGGGGGAAAATGGGATTAACAACACTGTCATTTCAGTAGCTTGGGCAAGACATATTGCCAGTTGCTATTTTACTAGGTAGGTACCACAAGGTACTTGCATTATTTATTATAATGCTGGTTCTGAAATCTGCCTGGAGTTTAATGCTTGCAGGTGCTTACCTCTGTTTTCTTACATGCTGTATAAAGGCAGACATAGGCCCTATAACCCAAGATCCAGATCACGCAAGGAATTAAGCATGTGACTCGGCAGCAGCCTCACTTAAGTCAGTGAATCTGATGTGAGCTGTCTAACCTAGGCTACTTCCTATTATACCACTTCTTTTCTACTCTCAAATTTATTGCAGGAGATGAGCAAATTTTTCTAAGACTCACATACCTGATGTTTGATTATTCTTTATGGTTAGGGATGCACACAGCCAAGTGATCTGAAGCAAATGACCAGGAGCAGCATTGAAGGAAGGTATCAGAGTAAGCTGGGGGGAGAAAGTAGAGAACACAGAGATGAGTAGCACTGAAAAAGAGAAAAACAAAGAAATGCTGACCAGCATTCAAATTTGGAAAGTGCTATTAGAATGTCAGGGCCAAATCTTTCAATGTAATCTACAGCTAATACCAGTGCTAGGAACATAGCCAGAGCTATTTTGTCTAAATATGCCCATCTGGCAAACAAATTAATAGCCTACTCTGCAGCTTTTGCTTCAGGGACTCAGGGGACTGCTTCACTATTGAGGGGTAAATAATTTCAGAAGTGATGTTTTAAATAGGGATGGTGCAAACTGTGTACATTCCTAACTAGATGGCAGGTCTTGAGGGCCAGCTTCATCCTGTAGTTGTGAACATCTTTTGGTTTTGTTCTTCCAGTACTACCAGCCATAGTTTTGGGATAGGAGAATTGTTTTTCTGCATCAGTTTAACTAATGGCTAAATTCTGGCTTTAAAACCATTTGTGATCAAGTCTGAAGTATATGCTGACTGCGCCTGTATATCTTTTTTGAAGATAACAAATTGCAGGTGTGTAACTGAAYCATAGTTAAAGGACTATGTGGTTGTTTAAGTAACTGTAGCAACTGAACGGGATGGAAAGCAAAGCTGCCTAGAAAGTTGATATACTTTCAGCTGACCAGTATTAGAAAAAGAAAAGATCAGGTCCGTAGCAGTACTCTTGCCTGTTACACAGCCTATTATCATGGTAAYGCGCAGACTGGAAAGAACAGTTAGGCTCAGCTGTCAGGATGAACCTGCAGACAGAGCAGTCTGTGAGTTACAATGGCATGGAGGAGGCAGACCAGGCAGCGCAGGCGTTTGTGCGGCATCGGCGATGTCCCAGGGAGCCTTCGTGCTGCAGCGAGCCGGGTGTGCAGCTCTCCCCCAGGGTGGCTGCTCTCCGGCCCGTGCCTTGCCTTTGGCTGGTCTCCTCTGTCAGGCTAGTTTCAGCAGAGGGCACTCTGTTCCTAACGATGGAGGAGGCGCTTTCCCGTCCTGGTGAGAAACCTAAACAGATTGGAAAAGTTTCCAGTGCAACATATTTGAACAAACTCTTCATCGGTTATGTTTAGTTCACTGGAGCATATTTTTAACTTCAGTGGCAGGGATAATAGCCCTTCTTCTACGTGCTGCTCTTAGCGGACTCGACGAACGCTTGGGACATCAGTGGAAGCCGTAGCGCAAAGGTAGAGGATTTTAGTGTTCCTGTTTAGCAGCCCACAGCTCAGAGGGAGAACGAGAGCAAAGCTGTCGTATGAGACATAATCGTCAGATTTACAGTAGGAAACCTAAAAATATCGCAGAGGGCAGCATGATTAAAGACCTCCTCGGTGTGTAAGCAGATTTGCAGCTGTATTGTGAGAGTTACTTGGAGATGAGACACAGGACGGTTGTGGTTTTGGAAGCTGCTTTGCATCAGATTTGGGGGCTGACTTCACGGTAGCTTTTGCCCCTCGGGGGAAGACGAACCACTTGGTCCGGGGCTGCCGGGGTCTCGGTCGCCGACACCGGAGCGCCGCCAGTGCCTCCGCAGCCGGGAGCGGGGCGGGCGGGCCCCCCCACCTTGGCCGGCCGCCCGCCAGCCCGCTTGCGCTGGCCGGGGAGGCAGAGGCTGCGCGGGGGGTGCCGAGCCGCGGCGGCGGAGCGGGCGCCGGGTCGGGCCGCGGCCCCGCGCCGCAGGTGGAGGCGCCCGGGCGCCTCTCGCCGGGGCCGGGCTGCGGCGGGCGGGCGGGGGCGGCCCGCTGCCAGCAGCCTGTAGGACCTTGGCTAACGTGCGGCGGTGGGCTGGAGCCTGGCGTGAGGGAGGGGCCGCCGCTCGTGATGCAGGATGCTGTATCCCCGGTGCCGTGACAGGCAAGGCTCTCCCCTGTCCTGCGAGCGGGAAGGAGGCGCCGGCAGAGCCGGACCCGCTCCCCGCCTCCCTCCCGGCCCCAGCCCCGCTGCGCGCTCCCCACCGAGCCGAGGGACGCGGCGCCGCACCGGGTGGGTGAGCTGGGCGGCCGCACCGGGGGAGGGGAGCCCTGCGGCAGCCCGGGCTGGCCCTCGGGCAGCAGCAGCCGCCTCCCCGACCCGCTTCCCCGAGCGGGTTCCCGCGAGGGAGGCGGGCGCCGGGCCGGGCCCCGCGGGCGGCTCCCCCAGACGGGCCGGTCGGGTTCAGCGTAAGCGGGGGCGGCCGCGGTGCTGGCCGAGGGTCGTCCGAGAGGGCAAAGCGGCGCGGGTTGCTTGTAGAGCCCTTGGGGAGCCCAGGCACCGACACCTGTGAAGTACCGGAGTCTGGTGTGTTTTGCCAGTTGTGACTCTCGGCAATGCCTGGCGAGGGGGGGAGGGGGGAAAATCTTCCTTCTCTTATTGCCATAGTTGATTGAAACTTGTGAATGACAAAAGCATGCAGGAGTGCTAAAGGTTTTGGGTGGGGGGGAACTTCTTAATTTTTTTGGAGGGAGGGAATAAAATACTTATTTCTGTAAGGAATCTTAATCATGTTTAGTTGACAGGTGCAAGAACTGTTTGGATAGATGGTTTTCCTTTGGGATATCTGACCTTTTAGAAAGGAGTACTTTTTTTGAAGGAGGGATTTGCATTCACTGTGGGGCTTTGCAAAATAGTGGGGTGGTGGCTGGGAGGAGGGGAGGGAGGGATGTTTGTGTGCATGTGTATTAGGGGTGCATGGAACTTGTACTATTTTGAGATCATTGTGGTAATGAATAGTCTGAGGCAAAAAGATGCATTGGCACCAGGAATTAGCAGCATTATTACATGATTTTTTTCTTGTTGGCAATTTTAAATTGAAGTTTTTAGTAAAAGTGACTGACAGTTTTGTGTTGGYCCTGTAATGGTGATGATCACTAAATTGATGGACGACTTTTTTTTTTTTTTCTTCTCTGCCCTGATCACTTAATCTCTGAGCTGTTATGATCAGAGCTTTCAAAGGCAGCGCAAATGACTGCTGAAGTCCCAGGGCTGGGCTCTCAGCTTTGAGTGGGTGAAAGTGCTGCAACAGTACATCAGAAATCCTATGCTCCTTGGATTTTACCTTCCGGAGATCAAGATGGGAGGAGTTCCCAAGTTTGATAAATTCTCCTACATTCAGGAGATAATCAAACTTTCCCACTATTGCCAGCTTCCCCAAACCTTTCATTTCCCCCCCTTTCTGTTCCCTAATTGGAACTACCTCACCCTGCAGGCTGTGCTGATGGCATGCACTGCGCGTCTGCTCCTCTGGCCAGCACAAAACTCCGGTGTTTGCGTTGCATTTCTTCCAAAGGCTGGTTCCATGCCTTTGCCCGGTTTGCTTTAGTCATTGAAATTCTGGCGGAGCCTACTTAATTTTGTTTGTAACTTGAAACAATTCCTCTCAGCAGAGCCACAAGGCACAAGGATGGCCAGCCCTAAAGCCACAGGGCTCTCCTGGGAGATCACTTGGCTTGCTATTGCTATCTATGCTCATCTACAGGTAGGTAATGAACTTGTTGCTATTGTCATGCCTGGTCCTTTATCAGATGATCTTGCTGCACCTTTAAATTACTGCTTTTTAAACAGAAAACTGCTGAAGGAACTGCATTGTAAATAAAAGGCTCCCAATGAGAGGGTTTTCCTTTCACTGAACTGAATTTCAAAGACATCCGTGTGGGACATTAATATTCTCTCTCTTCCTAGGAATATTGTACCTGACTTTACTATATGGGGACCAAAGGGAGATCTTGCCAGATGTGTAATGCCATGGGTCTTTCTAGGCAGCACAGCTGCTCTTTGCCCCCAGGAGGTTTAGCACCTGATAAATGTTAGGATACTGTAAGTGACAAGGGTTATATAAATACTTGGGTAGAAACATCTAAAGCACTTGGAAGTCAGTGTYGGGGGGAAGGTGGTCCAAAAAGGTCTTTGCTTCAAATGAATACAGGAACCATGGAGGAAAACCATAGCTGCCAACTGATCTACTGCCTGACACATGAGCCTAATCAGTTCCAAGAAGTGAGTATTTCAAGAAATATGGTGTGCTGGCATGCAGCAGAGATGTTGTTATAGTATGTCATTCTCTATACTGATAGTTCCCACAGCACAGAATGCTTCAAGGCTTCTTCAGCCTTAAATACACCCAAATACAGAAATCCTTAGAAAAGGACAGCTAAATAAAATGAATAGTATTTTTTGAAATAAATAGCATCATTTTTTGAAGTATTGTAGTAGTTTTTGACAAAAAAGTAAAATCTTGGTTTTAAATAAAATCAGTGATGCTGTTTACTGTAATACTGTTGTGTACTGTTTGTACTATTGCAATGCTGAGAAATGGTGGTTTCAAACTGGAGCCTGGTGTGCTGGGCATTATATAAACATACATCCTGAAGAATTTTGAATCAGATAATAGAGCAGACAAAAGTAAATTCAAAAGAAGTATGAAGAACTGAGGAGACTGTACTAGGCAGCTGAGTAAGCTATGATCCATTTAGGGTGGACTTTGAGGTTTAAGGTGGTGGGAATGGGGCTCAACCCATCCTCAGTAGCACTGCTGACTGCACTGTGTGCTGCGAGTCATTTGGCAGCTATCTGTTGATGAACACCACCTGTATCTGTATTATGGCTGCAGCTAGTCATGAAAGTAGACTGGTTACTTGAGTAAAGGACTCGCCATTAAAGTAAAAATTACTAGATTTGTATTAATTGTGCAGTAAAACACAGGGCATTCAGTGCATGTCCAAGCAGATAGGGCAACAGTGGGATCTTATGCTTTTTGCTTGCATATTTCTTATGCAAGAACAAAAATGTTACTGATTTGCTGTGCCTGTTCAGCTTGTATTTTTGTGTGCAAGCAGTTGAGTGATGCTGTAATAACCGGTCGTATAAAACACTCAGAAAGTAGTACGTAAAATTCACTTAATGGTTCTGTTCAAGATGAGAATAGAAGTTCAGAGAAGGGAAATGTCAACTTTGTGTTTGGGCCTTTTGGTTATGAAAAGACCATTTTTTTTTTTCTCTTTTACAATATTTTTCTTGTATTTTTTTTCTTTCATATTTTTCTTATTGTAGAACTGGAACCAGTAGTGGCATAGTTTCCTCTTCTCCACGAATGGTTTGGCATAGTTTCACTTGTCTCTTTATAATAAAAACAACCCATACACATTGTAGTAATCAATAGGCTATTGTGGGTAGCTTTATGAACATTTCAATCCAGGTCAAATTTTTTGGTCTTGATTGTCCTTTAAAATATTCTAATCTATTTGGCATATTTGAGTCATTAGCACTTAACCCCAATCTTGTAGGAGGCCCTTCTGCTCCTAAGTTTTAGGTGTTTTATCACAATTTTAGGCACATTAAAGATATTTTATATTATTTAACATAACATTTTTGGTATCCAATAACCATTAATTCTTTAATTGGTTGCTTGGGGCCATACTATATGGACCACACACAGTCATTCTACCCTAATATTGTACCATAGCTTCCACTTGTGTTGTTTTTGGCTATTAAAGTGCTTATGTCTGGAGCTAATCAATTAGAAACAATTGGATGCTGGGCAAGGTCACAAGTCTATGTCATGTCACTTATGTGCAATTGATTAATTTCATCCTGCTTGAGGCAGGTACAGAATAAAATAATGACCATTTTAAAAGAATGTGGTGGAAATGTGGTATGAATGTAATGCAAAGAAAACTTTAACATGAGAAGTTGTGAAAAAGAGGTAGCTGTTACTGAGAAGAAATGAAAGTTAACTTTGGTTATACGAACGCTTTCTGATTCTTCATAGCATGGTAACAAGCACAGCACGGTGTTTAGCTAGGCTCCAAACTGAACTCTGCCCTTACAGATATGCAGTGTCTCAAGTTTGACAAAATTATTTTGTCAAGGGCAGATTAGTTGCTATACTACTAGGTAAGTTAGACTTCATAGGATAACCCAGTGAATAGTTTACCACTGAGCATTGCTGAGCTGCCTGTTCATTAAATCTGCTCTGTGACCAAGAGCAGTGGCATAAATGACTCAGGAGGGGATCACTTACGGGCTAGCCTTGGCTGTGTTCTTTTGCAGACACAGAGCCTACTTTTTCTGATATGTTCAAATATAAATGAAAAGAATGGAACTGCATTAGTTGAAAGCCAATGGTAATCCAAGCAAATGATGTCTGTATGTTTTTCTTAAAAACAAACAAAAAAACCCCACCACCAAATGGTAGCAGCAACATGGAATAATTTGTTGTTTCTAAAGATTTAAATGATCAATCTATCCAAAGAAGTTACTGTATTCCACAGACTATATGTATTTGTGAACATTAACTATATCCTTGGCCTTGAATGTAACTATTAATGTGTATTTATTGCTAAATACGGTGTAAAAGTCTCCTCATTTTTCTCACACGGTAGCAGGTGAGCTATCAATACTACAGGTTTTAGGAGATGGTTAAGATAATAAACAAAATAGAAGTATCCAAGTCCAATTTTGCTGTTTTTAAGTGATCTCTTGAGTACATATGGCTCCATATTGGTAATTGAAAAGGCAGGATGCTCAGCCTGGTAACCAACTCTTTCTTAACTTTGTGATAACATTTTATTACACCATTCAGCTAGATGCTGTTATATTTGTTATGAAATGCACGTGAGTGTATATCTGCATATTCTTACTAATGGATTAATGGCAGCAAGAAACGATTCATATAGACAAATATATATCATCAAGAATTCTACACATGGATTCATTTTAGATTTATTCTCTGGTATGTTGTTTTCAAATCAGGAATATGCTGATATTTTCTTAGATTCCTACAGTCCAAATTAAACCCTCTACAAGTCAGTTACCGTTTCACCTCCAAAGACTATGGGGTTGCTAATGTCTGAGGAGGGAATAACAGCAAAGACACCATGTCTGGATACTTAAGAAGCATTAGCTCTGGGTTCCTGTGGAAGGGAAAGTTTCATAGGTCAATATTCATTGAATAAACTGTTGGTTGCTTCCATGATTTATGTTTCTGCAGTCCCTGCCTGCGTTATGTTTTTTTCTAACTATCTGTGATATTTTGGATATAAAGGATATACATGCTGAAAACATTATCTTATTCAAAATGATTCTGCCATAATCAATCTGCCAAAAACTACCAACATAGTAAATGTCTTTAAGGTTGAGTTTTGCAAGGCCAAAAATCTGATGTCCATTATATGACATAGTGGACTTGGAGACCATCTTTGTGGAAAACCTTTGGAATATTGTTTTACAGTTACTGAATGTATTGCACACCAATGCTTAGAAAATAGATTGTGATCTACATGCCATACAATAGTAAGGATTCTTAAATCTCCGGTAACTTTAATCAAAAATATCAGGATGAGATTTGCAAGTTCAGAGTTAAATCTGAAGCAGTTTCCCTTTTTTGTAGGCAGGTTGCAATTCTGCACCCATCTGGAGTTTTGCCATCAGCCTCAATAGGCCTGTGGTTTTATTCTTACCTCGAAGATTGAAATGCCTCTACTATAGACAAATAATACTTTCGAGACTCTGTAGAAGTGTTCTGACTTAAAATATTCATTGTTATTGACAAGGTTGTAACTCGGTGACAACATTACCAGAAAACTTATGTAAGTTTCTGAACTTGCTTTGAATTTATGACTAATAATGATTGCTCAGCCAGTGCTCATAGGATATGAACTGCTGTTACCCCCAATTTACAATCCAGAAGAGTTGAATTGCCAGAAAAATCGTGATGAAGCTGTCTTGTGACTTGAGACACAAACTATGTATGAATACTTATTTTTAAAATGTACTCATAAAAAACTTAAGTCAACTATGGGAGATGACCAAGAGTACAGATGATATCAGTGAAGGCATCCTTTTACTATCTCATTTATTTGTTTTCATTTTCTCAGTAAATATTTTTGTCATAGTGATTATGAACGATGCTTGCAGTGATACAACTCAGAAAATCAAGCTTTGGTTATTCAGCTAAAGCATGGTCCAAACCCATTCATTCCCATATGGCAAAGGTGGTTTAATCTCGATATCCAGCTAGATTTCGAATTCTGTATCTACATCTTCAGACATAAATATCAGTGCTCACTGTGATGACAATTTCTGATGAGGTTACACTAAAAATTGGGCAGAAATTCTCAAATCAGTTGTGTGTAGAGCTGCAAATTGCTGGTTCCAAAACTAGATGTCCAAGAGTCGAACACTTTTAGAGAAGCCTCAAGTGTAGGGATAATCTCTCACAACAGCCAGTGGCTTCTCATTTCTCTTGAAAAAGTAGTGAAGAAATGAAGGAATAGCTCTAGGATGATCTTTGGTTTTAGCAGATACATGAATGCTTAGTCATTGATAATTACTCATTCAGGTCTGCTTGGATCCTTCATATTCCTTGCCAAATTGGGGCATGAACAGCACTGAGGTAGCAGTTTTGCACAGTGCACATTCCTGCCTTTGCATCACAGAAAATGTGCATGATTGATTGTACTGATATTAAAGCCCTTTTACTGTTTGTTCAGAAATCATGATTTGGCCACCCAAAATAATGAGTTTCGCTTCAAAAGAACATGTATTTTAAAATCTGTGTCCTTTTTATTTGCTTTTGCTTCTAGAACCTGTAGGGTTCACATATTTGTCTTTATCTGCAATTTTGGGGCTTGAAGCTTTTCTTAAAATAGTTCTCCATGCTCACCTGAATCCAGGAGCTGGGGTTTAAGTAAACATCAAATATAATGTGGCTTGCAATGAAGTAGTAAAATATATTAATTTCAGTGATAGTGAGAGCAGATTTATAATTATGCCTCTATACTTGCTTGTGTTGTAAGGCTATGCAAGATATCTTTGGGCATGAGTTATACTGTGCAAATGTTGTACTTTACTGTTAAGTCAGTGTGGTGTTAAGATTTTATATAGTTGATAATACTGATGATAAAGTCTTGTGGCTGCGTACAGTCCAACACAGTCTTACTTGAACAATTCCAGTGTAATTCTTATTACGCAAAATCTCTGTAAAACAGAGAGAGTTTGTGTGTGGTGAAAGAGTGGGTTTGTTTTTGAAGTACAGTTTGCTAGTGAGCACAACATTCCAGAAAGGACATTGGATATAGCCATGGCAACTCTGGAGAGACAGCTAAGACCCACATAGGAACTGTATAGCACTGCAGTTCTGATATGCCCTCTGCACTCACTTTATTGTCACTGATAGATAAATAATTCCTTTAGGTTTTGAAAGCATGCATACAACTTTCTTTCCCATAAGAGGAGAACTTTTCTTGATATTAGCTGAAGTCTGTAGACTGTCAAGTGCTCTTGAATTTAAGGGTCACATTTTCAAAATGGCTTCACTCCAACTTCTAGGAGGAAGTACCATTCTACGAACTCACTTTTTGATGACCATCAGCTATGCAAGGGTGCTAAACTTAATGCAGATATAGCAGCATTTTCAGAAGGGTCTGTGTGATGTGGAGCCTTTGTTTTGATGACTTTCAGTAAGACTTGAGACAACACAAATACTGTTAAGTAATTTACTGTATTGGTAGGTGCTTAGCTGGATTTTTTGAAACAAGTAACAAGGTAAATTTCAATTAATCCAATGGGAACCAGGCATTAGGTGCCTTAGGCACTTCCAAAAGTCTGGCTAAGCATTTGCCATCATATTGCCAAAACTTTCACCCTCAAAACTCTTTTGAAACAATAGGTTTCTGGTGTGTAAATTCTAGTACCTGGGTGTGCAGATATTTGATAATACTTGAGAAGTGCAAGTACAAGCATCATGTGTTTATAAAGGGAGGGCAGGTTTTGAAAACTTGGCCTAATATATGCCTTCAAAGCAGCATATTACATAAATTGTTTAGGAAAAATGTTATTTCTGTTTCTAATTTTATATTTATTAGATTTAACATCATTATGGAGAGAAAATGAAAACAGTATTCTCAGTCTGTTTTGAGAAATGTGGTTTCCAAGAATTGTCAGTTTGTCATGCTTCTGGATGCACTAGAAACACAGTGAATGCAAGTCAGCTCAACTAAATTGTGAAACAATATTAAAAATACATTTACGATTGCAATTACTAGATTGTTGTTGTATGCTAACTGTTGTCATTTGTGTCACGGTGGGAGGTCCCAACTGGTTAATGATGTTGTTTTGTAGCATTAAATAAGTGGAGCATTTGTTTATATGTGGAAACATGTATTTCTGTATTTATGTAATGTTTTTTCTGTCATCAGGTGCTTTGCCAAAAATTGAAGCTGCTTAAAATTTATAGGATACAGTCTCTTGTCAGTGTGTGCAAGCAGAACAGGGTATCGTTTATAGTGTGTATGTGTGAAAGGGCCTATAGAGGCTCACTCTATAGTAAATGCAAACGTAACGAAGAGTGTTTTAGCTGCCTGATCTATTGCCTTTTAGTATCATAGAAGTAAGATGACATGGACACACCTGCACTGCCACACAATGCGAAGAGTAAGGGATTGTGTTCTCTCAAGCTCTGTTTGGCAATACATGTTTCCTGGCCTGCACCTTGCAGAAGCTCTGAGAAGCTTGCAGGTACTAGCTTTATTCCCAGCTGACTGATTCAGCAAGAAATTAACTAGCTCCAAAAAAATCCCCCCCCCTTTTGTGGCAACTTCCCTGCCTTGTATATGAGCCTGTCTCAGGCCATCTACTGGCATGGAGAAATGTGAAAGGACAATGCAAGTACTGGTTCCTATACATTCAGATTCACCTCTACTAATGAGTTTTCCTTGCTTTCTCAGCTACTGCAGCCTCTTGTTGGTGTAGCAGTGGTGTGGAAGCAGAAGGCTAAACAAGCTCAGTGCTCTCTGTGGATGTATAACAAATGAAATATGCTAAAATATGATTTGGCTTCCTCTCTTGAGAGTCTCCTTTTATTAGAGGTTTTCAAGGTCTCATTACTCATTTGGTGTTTTGTTTTCTTGAGTCTCCAAATAGTTTTAAACTGTTCCTGGTTGACTAACATGGATGTTGACTGAAAAAACCAATAGCATAGTAGTGTCTTGAGTATTGCCTGCTTGGTAGATGATGTTCTAGTTGGAAACTGCCAGGTACATCCAACATATTACTGATTCTTTCAGTTGATCTCATCAATGCTTTTGTTAGAAAGCAGAAGAGGGAATACATCTATCACCAGAGAGATGCGTTGTGTATGCTGTATGCTATGTAGGGATTTTACTAATGCCACTAACTGATAAGACTCTTGAACAGGCTCTGTTTTTGTGGCCTGATTTTATAACTTTATTTATATGAATATAAGGTGACTAACAATTACAGTTTTTCTCTAGACTGGTGATTCTCAGGTAAGTCTTTTCATTGAACAGCCAGCTCAGATCTTGGCAGCAGTTAACAGTGCAAATTGAAATTTGCATAGGAAATGCTATGAAGGGAAGGTGTAAAATAAAGCAAAGAGTATCATCCTTTCACTATATGAATTCCTCGTTTGCCCACACTTGAGTACTGTATACTGTTCTGATCCCTTTATGAATGGGGTGGAAAGGCTAGACAGGAATCAGCTGGTAACTTGTTTCTTCCAGCATAATAACTGAGTGCCGTTAAATAAAACTACTAGGAGACAGATTCAAAACAATGAAAGGTGGTTGTCCTCCATGTAATGATTTTTGGCACTCCTTGCCATAGGTTTTTTTTTTTTTTTTGAGTAGAAGGTTACATGGATTTTAGGGGAGACAGGACAAGTACTGGGAAGATCCACTAAGTACTACTATATAGACAAACCACAGCAGGCTAAGAAAAGTAGGTGAGTCCAGGTAAGTATTCCAGGGAAGTATTGTACATACTTGCTCTGGACACGCTCTTTGGGTGTCCAGTTATGGCTACTGTCAGAAGCTGATGGGCTAGATGGATCCTTGGTCTGAACCAGTTCAGCTGTATGTCATTTTGATGTTCCTTGGGGCTACACTTGAGGATCGTTGAACTAGAAGTTAGAACCAATCCTATACCTACTGTCACTTATGACTCATCATTTAGAAACTAACAAATAAATATATTCTCCAAACTCTAGGTGTATCTGGAGGTATGTCCTGGATGCATAAGAACTTGCTCAAAACCTATGTAGGTGCCTACATTCTGAGCTTCTTTGTGTCTGCCTGGAATATTTTTTATTTTTACATTGTTATTAATTTTTTTCTTTACAAACATTTTAATTATGTTTCTGGTGCATTTTCAAATTTTAAAGTTTTGGAATAATTTTTAAAGTATGTAAGGGAATTTGGGTCATCTTGCTTAATTGCTGGAGTAGTTTCCTGTTTTTAAACAAACACTAGTATTTCCTTGAGCAAGATAAATAGAGAAATGGCTTCTGATATTTTACTAAATAAGGCTTGGCTTAAATTCCACTTTCATTATGTGGTCAATCCTTCTGTAAGACACAAATATTCCAGACATTTTCCCTGCATGAGTGAGCACTTGCCTTCACCCCAGTGTGAAACTGCGCACCCAAATGCTTTTCCCACTTCCTCTTCCTACCTCTTTCAGTTAAATTTAGAACACAATAGGTTGGTTAAAATTATAAGAAAACCTCCAGAATGCCATCTTAATGTATGGGTTTTTACCATGCAGCTGTTCATCTTCTGCTAAGAGGAAACTATAAATGTATTTTTAATGCCAGGAGCTGGGCTTAAAATGCTGTTACTTATCCGGTGGGAATAGATTTGAAAATTAGTAAGCAATTAGATCAGTAGGCAAATACATTTTACTTTATGTTGCAAGTCTCGTGGGCCTTTCAAATATCCTGTTAGCATCACCTGTTCTTAACTTGCAACCTTTTAAAACTTAACCTAGTCTTAACCAGCAGTGTTACTTTGAAAGGGAAAATTTTCTGTATATTTTTAATTTTTATTTRTGAGCTGAATTTTAATTTTTTWAAAAAAACTTGCATGGTTTCTCCAAGGGCAACAGAGATGTACTGGGAACACTTAGCTTTTCTTGGAGAAAATTTGTTCCTGTAGATAACCATTTTGAAAAGGGCCTTAGCTGGGATAACAGAACATGTAGGTCTTGGTCTGATCTTTTGAACTTGCTTGAATTATGTCCTTAGCAAACACCAATGATGTATTTGTTTATAATTGCTTATTTTTCTTGCTGAATTTAGACCTCTGTGAGCCATCTGTCATATGTCACATAGAAGCCACTATTTAGAAATGAGGAAAATGTAGGAATTGTAGACTTTCTTTTTTAATATTTCAAATGTTACGGCCAGTCCTTGAGAACACTGAAGAAAAGACCTTGTCCTCTTCAACTGTACTATAGGAGTGTCCCATCATTCCTTGTCTGCCAAAAGTTCACATTGAATCAGTGGTAGCGTGAGGACACTCAGCCTAGGCACTATAAAACCTCAGCCCTGAAAAAAATCCAGGCYGGGGAGCCCTGTGGACTTCATTAGGTTGCTGTACCCCAAGTGAGACCTTATTTTGTAAAATTCAGGCTTTCTACTTCAACAGTACAACATTCTGCACTTGAGTAACAGTGCCAGTGAAGTCTGCAGGCACTTTGCCTGAGACATCAGTGGGAGTTTTTCTTGAGTGAGACCTGCCCATAAGAAGCAAACTGAGGCTGAATTTCATTAGTGCTAACTAGTTGGTTATCATGTTTCCTGTTGTGTGGTGTGAATCATTTCATCTTTTCTTCATGTGACTGCTAAGGACAGATGGCATTTAAAGCTGTGTCTGCAGCTGTTAGGTTTCTTGAAAATTGGCTGTATTCATCCCTCTGGAAAAAAAGCAGAGATAATAAAAAAGATAATTTGCCTGTTGCTTATAAAACTTGCAAAATTTGAAGTGATTTCCATTWTTTTACATGTCACTTTTTTATTGTGTGTCATTGAAAACCATTTTATCAGGTGTTCCAGACCATCCCTGTTGGCAGGAATTTCTCCAAACTACTGCAGAGGGAAACATCAAAACCAGTCCTTAGAGCATGTAAGCTATTTTTTCAGGAGAACTGAAGCAGAACATGGAAATTCACTTTTTAAAAATCGATGTGACTTTTTGCCAGACTTACTATATTCAGAAGATTCCTTTGAACCTTTTAAGGGTTGCACTCTCCACTGCATGGTACAGTTCTGCTAATGAAAATAGAGGGAAACACAAGCACACCATAAATAAGGAAGATGTAGAGAGTTGATTTCTACATTTTGTCTCTGCATATGAAAATTGACATCATGGTGTTGGAATGTTGACCATGTTTTGCATTTTGCTAGCTGCTCTTACTGGAAAGCATGTGTTTCAAAGGGAGTTTTCAATTTTTATAAGTCTTTGCCTCCATAATAGCCCCGTCTTATTTTGAATGTAGAATTCAGCTATGAATAAAATTTAAGTCATGAAGTAAGAGATTCCTCTGGCACAAAATGTGAATGAATTATGCAAACATTAACGAGTAATGTGCATGTCTGGATCAGAATAGTTAAAGCCAACCTTTAGGTTCCACGGTTACCACTCAACATTGTCTTACTCTGTTCAAGAATGCCTTATGCTGAGAGTAAGGGTACTGAGTTCTGAGGAACTCCTCTCAAGAAAAGCTGCATTAAGTGTGGGGAAAGCATAGTTGGCTGCACAAAACCAAGCCTTTGTGGGAAATTTTCACTAATGTGCTTAGCTCCAGATGGGTCTGTGAAAGAAGGGGGCTGAGAAGTGAAGAAAATAGACTAGCAGCAATGAGAAAGTGGCACTAGCCCTTCATCTTGAGAGTAATCATCCAGATAAAATTGGCAAAATTCAATTAGATTATCTTTCAGTAATGGGCTGGCCTCTCTCTTCAACCTTCATAATCCAACTCATTTTCCCAGAGTTTCAGGGTTATATACTCTGTAGAAAGTTGGCAACCCAAGTTTCCCATGTCATCAACTCTATCCAGTCTCCTGAGAGAAGGGTTTTCTGGTACAATATCCTTGCACCTGCTAGTTCTTCCCCAGCTCTTCTCAAAATCAGACCACACTGAGCCCCTTCGTGAAATTATTCCATGCTACTTAAACAGTTTACTAATTTTTACAATAATGTGATTGCCCAAGTGATATGAGGCAGGTCCAGTTCAATTAACCTGTCCWTATGACGAAGGACCCAAATTCTTGGTGATATTTTCAGTGTCTAAGGTTGATGGGTTTGAAACAGTTAGATATCTATATTATTCTGAGAAATTATATCTGCATCTTCAAGTTAAATCAAAAGTACCTAGTACCTGTCAAAGTGTATATGCCTTTGTCTGCAGACAAAAGCGAGCACATTTTTTTAAAAGGAGCATTTAACATCCCTAAAAAAATATAATTCCCCTTTTTAGGTGGTGGTGTGCAATGTTGAAAGCCTCAATTCACTGCTAAAGTTTAGGCTTTATTCCTATATGTGTGCTGTATGGAAATATGTGCATGTATAGTGTATATAATTGCACTAACAAAGTCTCAGGCAAACTGAGATTGTCTTTAGCTGAGTTTTAGTCTGAATTAAGCGTTAGATAGCTGCAGGTTCCTGATGGACTCTTCTCTGCGTATAAGTTACAGGGCTCTGTATAAAACAATATACAGTGATTTACCCTGGTATTATTTTTAGTTGAGAAAGTAGACACAATCAGATTTTTTTGCACAGCTAAATGAGAACATGGGTCAAGAAAAATGAGGAATGATGTTTCATGTTGAAGGGTGATGCAGCTTGCTAGGCTGAATACCTCCTTGAACTGGGGCTTGCAGTGGCATGATTGGTCTCGTAAAATGGGGGCCTGCTTGCCTGATCTATCTTTTGTGTTGGAATTGGCTCTTTTAATAAAGTAGCTTAGAAGAAAATCCTGTCCAGAATGGTGTAATTAACATCAGATAGGTCAGACATRATATATGGAATGCTTGAATTGAAATAAAATTTAGATTGGTGGGGACGTGCTTGATTCTAATGTATCTTGCTTTCAGAAACTGTTATTACTCTTTGTGGAGGCATTTGCGTCAATACTTAGTTAAAGTTAAGTTTGCTCATCGATACTTGTTAAATTTTGTTCAGCTTTTGAAATGCTGGTGTAGCTCATCTACATCCATTCCTCTTTTCAGAGGGCTGCCCTAGCAGCCTGTGCTGTTTATATGGGCTGTTAGTACCAGAGGATCTCTGCTGCAGTAGTCATTTTTCTCTCTCTGTGGATTTGCATGAGGGTTGGTGCGGTACTCAGCTCTTCCGCAAAGTGCTGGAGTTGCAAAGGCCTCTCAGTGGGATCAGTCCATTCATAGCTGCTACGGAGGGCACATAAGAGCTCACATTTTTCAGAGACATGTAAACCGACTCACAGGGCTCTCACCTATCTGTTATTTTCCTATATCTTGTTAAGGTTTAGGGGTTTTTTTAATTTACCAATTGAAAAAAAGTATTCATAATTATTCTTAATATTTCATCAGAACATTTCTATGTGAACAGCTAGCTTCTCAAATGTTCAATTATTAGTTGTCATGATACCTACCTATGACTTTTATTGGTTATTTCTAGAATCCTATTTCAAGTATAGCAAGATTTGCACAAGCTTTATTGTTAGGGGTGAAATTTAAACTTTATTAGGATTAAGTGTTTAATAGTATAATTTGCTGCATATGTTGCAAATACAAGCTGCTATGAATAGATCCTCTGTAAAAAAAAAAAAAAGCATTTGATATGTTATGTATGGACTTAAATCCAATATGTTGTTATCTTTAACTAAAGGAAATTATAAGAAGAGATTTACAGAGAAGGGTTTATTCTATTAACTTTAATTTCTTTAAAACATTTCTCARCTGAAGTTGAATTTGGTTTCTGTATTTTGACTTTGTTTAAAATGTGCTGTACATAACTTCCTTTGTTCCTTGAATATTATTCTGAAAATAGTACAAATTGGCTGTTTTTCATATATATGAGAGGAGAAAAATATGAGTAGTAGTAGGTGGAATATTTATTTAAGTGGGATGTCCTGTTTTTCTATTTGTCCACTCACAGTAGACTTGAGGATTTAAATGCAAGGTTTCCTGTTATATTACTGCAATTTTTAAATGTAATTTTTATACCCTGTAAAGAACTGGGAGAAAGGCTCTCCCTTTCCTACATGTCTTCAGCCCCCAGTCTCCCAGGAAGCAGTAGTACAGAACACATTGATTTAGAATAGGTTTTTGCTTGGTGCTGAAGGAGCAAAACCAGGAAGGCAGTGCAGCCCTGCGTTTTCCCAGTCTGCATGAGGCATTTGATTAATCTGTGAAATGCTGGTGATTGGTTTGGATTCTTATGGCTTTTAGGCAATTTGGAATGATTCTGTGTTTGTAAATGGCAAGAATTAATAGTTTTGGCTTATTTTGAGATTCAGAGACCATATTAAATCTTCTTGGCATAGGCGTTTTGACTTGGAGATTCTATTATTGTCCCATACTTCCTTTTCAAGTGTGTAGTTGCTTCTTTGAGGATTTTATTTAAGTAGGTAATCAGGCTTTTTTGAGACATTGGTTGTATTTTTAATACAACAATTTGCAGTCAACCCCTTCCTGTGTTATTAAAGCTGGAGTAACACAAAATGAGGGAAATCACGGCAGTGGTCATCTTAACTCTAAGAAAGGAAAAGCACATAGGGAAGGGGCAAATCTCATTCAGTCATTTTTGGATGGTTTTCTGCAAGAGGGCAACAAATTTCAGACCTTGTGTGGATGTGTAGGATTCCCTTCAGCCTTTCTACCAGGAACTATAAAAAGCTTGTATAAAGGCACAGAATAATTACAGCCTGAGTCAGACCAGCAAGTTGGCTTTTTTCACTATAATCAGGATAAAAGAACATCTCTCTTGGCAAAAAGGACTGGGCTCTGAAATAGAGATGTTCTGGACTGATAATTCCAAGTACAGCCAAACTTGCAGAGAAATACACAGGTTAAGATTTATATTCGGGTCCTTTTATTTAAAATGGATGCTGTTTAGGCTTCATATAATAACATTTTACTCTGTATAGAGTGCAGAGGAAGCCAGGCCTGTAAAAAGTGCAAGTGAAAATAGGATTACTGCCACAGTTAACTTCAGCACAGCTTAACTGTGAGAGTGAGACTACCTTATTGTTTACAATTTGTAAAGCAGTGGAGAATGTGAAGAGATGTATCATTAAGCAGGATAAGAATAGATCAACTGAATCAGTAAAAGCACAGTATTTCACACCACTGTTTGCAAACTCACTAGATTGTGTAGGTTCTAGCTTCAGTAGTTTCTAGTGTCGTGGTTGTCTTTAGTCTGAGAAGTCATAGATATATAGGGCGAAAGGAATCCTCTGCAATTAAATAAAAGGGCGGATGAATTTATTTCCCTGCCTTTGCACAGTCCATTGTTCTTGGATTCTGTCTGTATTTTGAAAAGCCTTAGAATGCTAAAGACAAACATATGAGAATCTGGAACCATGCTAAAGCTTTAGATATTGAACTGTTAGGGTTGGCCTCCTAGCTCAGATTAGCTTGTACTGGCAAACTAAGAGCTGACTGCGGATAAGAAAATTCAGGGGAGGTTATTGCCACAGATCCATCCAAAAGTGCTCAGGAATAGTTGAAAAATATTCTGTAGGAATAGTGCCCTTCTGTAAATCTTTAAAATTAAACTATGCTGTCAAGAATTCTGCTTAACCTTACGTGCAAATGGTAGCGGTAAAAGAGAAGCTGCTAGATATGCAAGAATAGGTGATTTTGCACTGTTGGTTAGAAATCAGGCATGTATTGGGAACTCCGCATTTCCCCTTGCCCTTGCCGCTTTTAAAAGTAGTGAGCCCTTGTCCTATAAAAGGCATGACAGCTTTTCAAAAGACAAGGTCAAAGACAAACCAAGATTATGTGTACTCTTTTAGAATTCAGAATATAAAAGGTGCTTTTGAAAAGCTGTTCCGTAGTAGCTGCCCTACTTCTGAGAAAAATAGTGGTGTTTTCCACTTTGCTGAAGCAGGGGAGGCCGAATGACTCACCTTCTAAAAGATGTCTATGTTACTTAGATCTAACTGCTGATTTTGCATGCAAGRCAAATGCGTTAAGAGATTTGATTGTAGCAGCAGCAACGATAAGAGTCAGTCCCTCCACAACCTTACCTGTATTGGTCAAGGTAGGAAGGCTTTTCAGTAGCTTACCTAAAGCCTCTACTTAGTGTTCAATTGTGTATCTAATTTTTAGTTGCTGGTAGATTCAGTGAAATGCCAGTAACTAGGTACATGCTGAAAAGTTATCACCCCCTACAGTTAGATTCTTCAAACTGCTAGAAAAGAAGAGGAAACAAGATGATTTATCTTACTAGCCATCTGCTATGCCATCATAAACTCCAATGATGTATTCTGAAGGAGTAAAATTATTCTGTTAAATTTCCTGTAGAAAGATAATCATTATTGGAAAGCAATGCATGACTTATGACATGTCTCAATTCATCTGTCCTGGGAGCTATCCATTGTACGTACACATCTGCTTCTGTACACCCACACAGGATGGGAAGATATTCCTCCACAGGAAGGTCTTCYGTTCCCTCAGTATGCAGGTGGTATGTATTGGCAAATCACATATTGTGGATATGGTAGCCAAGTTCCCAGAGTAATGCACACATAGTGAAGCAATTCACTCAACTTCAGCTGTTTGAATGAGAATACAATGTGAGTGACTAGAATATAATCACATGGCCTATCTTTCAATGTTCCTTCTGTAATACCTGTTTTAATCACTTATACTTGCTACTGGTTGCATTTGAAATATAGACCATTAGAGGGTTAAAAATGGTATGTTAGTGAGATCAGTCACAATGAAGACACTTGGTGCTTAAAATATTTAAAAAGAAAATGCAGAGCATTTAAGAGGGCATCATACTTTTTAAATTCTAAAACACTAGACAATGTCTTGCCATTGAATTACAGATGTTCTTCAGCGTTGTCCATTTTTCATCCTTTTTCTGTTGTCATGTTCATTGAATGTCTTTCTGTAATCACCTTGGTCATTTTAAAACTCCTTAATGAAATTTCTTCGCCGGTCATGGAAGATGGGTGATGAAGTTATAGTGTTGAAACTATCCTGATTAGAGCAGGCATCCTGTTCTGAATTAGCAGTTTCTATTTTCATTTTATGTCTGACTTGCTCAGCTGTGTCTTTTAACATTTCAGCAATTCCGGTTCATTCAGAGGATTTATTTCATTCTTTCCAGCAGCAGATCCTGTGTTTATCTTTTCTCACCTCAGTAAGAGCCCTTTCCCCTTCACCATATCAGTCCTCCAGCATTACTGTACACATCATGTAGAACAAAAAAAATGAGAGTCATTAAACTAACGACCATTAGTCTTAACAGTTGTCAGTGAACAGATGCCTGCAGTGCCTGTCATGTGAGCTTTTAATTGCTCTGKTTTTTTACTGCTAAAGCATAGTCTAAGTAGTGGCTTATTAGTAAGCATCCATGTGAAATACTGTCAGTTAATGCTAGTAGATGAATTGTGACCAGGAAGGGGACAATCTTCAGATTAATGGTAGGTCCTCTTCATATTTGGTCTTTTCTGATTTGGAGACTTTGCTTTTTTTGGGGTGCTTCTGCTTCTTTTGTTACATTATTTGCTTTTTGTTCACTTATTGACCTTTTTCTAGTCAGCCTTTGCTTTGTTAATGCTGGACAGTGTGTCTGGCTCAATACAACACACGGTTAAAACCTTGCCCTGCTTCAGATGCTTTCACTGGCAAGGGACAAAGGCAAAGTACACATGGAGAACAACTACCCTCTCCCCTCCCAAAAAATTAAGAGGAAATGAAGAAATGGATGGATCAAAGATATGAAGACTGGTATCACTAGACTGGGGGAATAGTTAAGCTGAGATTTAAATGAGGCTAAATTAAGTAGGTAACAGAATGGATGCATGCTTGGAGAAGTGAGTTGCAGTGTTTGAACAGTGGGCCTGGGTCAGGGAAAGCATTTCAGCAGCAGAAGATCAGCTGGGAATGATCAAGATACTGGAAGTCAGTGGCAATAATCTCAAAGTGGTGGATGACAATAACAGAGATGCTAATAAAACAAAGATAATTTCTTAGGGAAAAATGGCTTATTAGGAAGTAGCATGCTTTACCTGGTGATTGGTGTATCAGCATCCCTGACATCAGTAAAGCACAAAAAGCTTAAAAGCTCTAGAGTATTTGCAAAAATGCATTTGAGACGTAGAGACTGCGTGCTGTGAACAGTTTCTTTCGGGAATTTCTCTTTAAAATCATGCTGAAACAGGTGTGCACATGTGGAGGGCGCTTGGCTGAAAGGCATTCACCTCATGTGCCTTATTAATAGCCTTAAACCAACATTCCTATAGCAGAGCCATGACCATTTAACTGCTTCCTTATTGTGAAAATGTGCCTGACCGAGTCAATGTGCTAGGCTGCTCAGTCCATAAACCCTGCAAAGGGACTTATTGCAATGGAGAAAGAAGAGTAGATGAAGAACTGGGTTAGCATCACTAAAATTATCAGAAGTGGTGGAAAACTAACAGTGGAAAAATCACGTTTTCCTCACCATGTGTTAGACACATTCATGTGCTGAGCTGTTGTAAATCATGTTAGCCTGAGAGAGAACATCTGGCTGTGGCATTCTCTACAGTCCAATTTCTTTCAGGTGAGAAAGGATTCATCAGCTAGAGGTAACAGGAAGGAGAACCCTTTTGATTATTTACACTCTTATTCAGGGTGGTCTGTCTTTGTAACTAGAATTTTGGTACACCCCCCACCCCTGGTCCCTCTTTGAAGATATGTTAACAAGATGGTAGCAGATGATCTCAGTGCTCCACTGAAAAAGGTGGATGAAGAACAGTGTTAGCCCAAGCTCTCCTATTCCATGGGACAGCAGTACCAGGAGTGTGTTTATAAGTATTTTGGTCATTCGTGGGTGCTGTTAGGCCACCACCCACCACCTTAGAATCATAGATCATAGAACAGTTTGGGTTGGAAGGGACCTTTTAAAGGTCATCTAGTCCAACCACCCTGCCGTGGGCAGGGACATCTTCAACTAGATYAGSTTGCTSAGAGCCYCATCCAACYTGACCTTGAATGTTTCCAGGGATGGGGCATCTACCACCCCTCTGGGCAACCTGTTCCAGTGTTTCACCACCCTCAGCGTAAAAAATTTCTTCCTTATATCTAGTCTAAATCTACCCTCTTTTAGTTTAAAGCCATTCCCCCTTGTCCTGTCGCAACAGGCCCTGCTAAAAAGTTTGCCGCCATCTTTTTTATAAGCCCCCTTTAAGTACTGATAGGCTGCAATAAGGTCTCCTCAAAGCCTTCTCTTCTCCAGGCTGAAYAACCCCMACTCTCTCAGCCTTTCTTCATAGGAGAGGYGTTCCATCCCCCTGATCATATTCGTAGCCCTCCTCTGGACCCGCTCCAACAGGTCCGTGTCTTTCTTGTGCTCAGGGCTCCAGAGCTGGATGCAGTACTGCAGGTGGGGTCTCACCAGAGCAGAGYAGAGGGGCAGAATCACCTCCCTTGACTTGCTGGCCAAGCTTCTTTTAATGCAGCCCAGGGTACGGTTGGCCTTCTGGGCTGYGAGCGCMCATTGYYRGCTCATGTCCAGCTTTTCATCCACCAGTACCCCCAAGTCCTTCTCGGCAGGGCTGCTCTCAATCCCTTCATCCCCCAGCCTGTAYTGATACCAGGGGTTGCCCTGACCCAGGTGCAGGACCTTGCACTTGGCCTTGTTGAACCTCATGAGGTTCACACGGGCCCACTTCTCGAGCTTGTTTGAGGAAAAGGGAGAAAATTACTTCTGATTATAAAGGACTGTGTAATATAGCACAAAAAACCCCTACAGGCCCATCCAAAGGCCTAGATCAGAAGCTTAACAAGTTCAGAGCAAAAATGTACAGAATTTTAGCAATGAAGGTAGTTAAATGTGGAAATAATGTATGTATTAGGTATATTCCTTTTTCCTTGGTACACTCTAAACTGACTGAATCTTTTAGGAAGTGTTTCCTATTTTAAAAAGTGATGAACTTGCTGCAGAAATTTTCTCACCCAGTTCTGTGGCATGTGTCGTGCAGGTCATGTTAGTGCCTTTGGAATGTACAAGAGAAGTTCTGGCGCCACTGAGGTCAGTTATCCATTTACTTGAGCAATTTCACTCTGTTAACCTGTACATGCATAAGCCTTTACACAGCCTTATATATGTGTATTTATTCTTTGTGGAAGTCACTGAAGTAGGTCAGCAAACACCACTGATCAATAAAGATTGTTCTTGCGTCTTGTGTTATTTTAGTTTTAGATATTTTAATATAGCTGAGTGACCTCTGTGTGTATGACATAAGTATATTCTTCTTTAGAGGGATATTTATGTATCCTACAGTAAACTGATTTGACTCGTCTCTGAAAAGGAATCTTGCCACCTCACTCTTCATATTACTGGATTATACCTGTTTATATGGTATCTACAGGACACTTTGAGGTCTCATTCATTAAGAAGTTTTGTGATGGCAGATGTTTGATTGTCAGAAACTTTCTATCTTCCTAATCTGTCAAAGTTGCTTAATTGCATGCTCTTTTGGTTCTCCTACTTGAGTTTTGGGCTATTTGATCTTCAAAATAGTTGCACCAAAGATGTATTTTCTTATTGAGAAATTATTCCAGTTCTTGATGGCTGAGAGTTTGCCTGTTTCCAAGTCTATGAGGATTTGTAGTCATTTACAGTAGCAGAGCAATTCCATACATTTCATCTACCTGTTCAGTTCATGATAAACACCATGCTGTTGCTGATGACAACATTGCATAAACAGTATGCAATGAAGAAAAATTACTAGTGCTAGGGCAGGTTTTTTTGGGGCTGAATACTTGCCAATTTTCCGCTGCTACCTGAATCAGAAGCAGATGTACTGAGATTGAGGGCAGGGAGAAAACTCCCTGTCATTAGCAATGAAAGGCATGGCAATGCCCTGCAATATATGATAGAGAGTCATTGTTCAGCCTTCCCCGCATTACAAAAGTCTCTGTTTATAATTGCACTTGTGAACATCTTTAATGTCAAGATCTTCAGTATTTAGTGGTTCAGATCTGAAGTATATAGTGGTTTAGGATTCTTTTTTYCCCCCCCTAAGTGCCGTGGCTTTAATACCATTCCATTGCCCCACACGTTTCCCTTCTTTGTGTTTTCATTATGCAACAGGAATTCTCTTAAAAACCTGGATCTGCCACTAGTTCTAGCAGGTGTTTGGCTTCTGAGTGCCAGAGTTTTTTTCCTTACACAGCTTATGGATGAGAATTTCACTGCCCTTAGGCACAATTTCAACTGAAGTATATGAAAAGCATGTTACTATGTCAGTTCAAATTATATCACTATTAAAGAAAAAACTCAAAAGGAAATTAAATACAAATAATCACACTAACATAACATAACATTAATAACTTTAAGGTTATAATTTAAATTAAAAAGAATCRGGAAAATCTGAGTCGGGAGTCCCATGTCATTCTTAGCCAGACTCTCCTGAGAGCGGCCATTGTAAAATGAGGATAATGACAACTTTGAGTCGTATGAGATCTCTTGATGAGTAGTACTATAATACTATAGTATATAAGAACTAAGTGTATTTTCTAACTCTGCATAATATACTGTCTAGGAACTAAGTATTGTGTAAATTCTTTCCTACTTTCTCTCATCATTAGCCTTTTTATCTGATAGCGGCTAACAAATTTTTTCGCAATACCCAACAATGTGCTAGGTCCCATTTTGCTCCCATATAAATATGTGAATTGCTAGCCACCCATATTGTCTTCCCTGGTGTGTTTAAACCTGCGTATAGAAAGGTTGGTCATATCTAGCTGAGGGTATTTTTCCTTAAATCCTGAATCCTGCAGTCACATCAGTGTGGGCATGTCACTGTGGCCAAATGAAAACAAAGGGGCATTTTGAAAGTGCTGTGCAGAATTGCTTACAAAATGGTGCCATGAAGTTTCACCTGCCCAAAATTCTTGCTTTATGTTACCTTTTAGGAGGCTTCCCATTTAGTTGCAACTCTTGGTTACCTGGGAGCATTCACACCTTTCTTGTACCCTTTCTTTAGCATTATTAGAGCAATTATCCAGTCTGGATACTAGGGAAGGGGATGAGAAGGAAGTAATTTATTAGAAAAGGCTGATGTTGCCCTTGCAAGCCAATTGGGTACTATTTATCTCACTAGTAAAGGATTAGGTACCTGCAGCCCATAGCCTGCTAGAGCCTCTCATTCATCTCATGCGGCCCGCAATCATCAATTTTTTTGGTGTTATTATTGAATAATCCTAAGGTCTATGTTAATGCATGGCCTGCTAAAGCTACTAAGGTGTTTTGCCCCTCCGTGATAGAGGCTCCTACCACTCAGTGAAGGTATAACACTCTATTCTTTCTCATTTCATTTTTTTCTTTTTTTACTCCTTAAGCAATGTGAATCTTCATTCAGTGCATGTGTTGATTTGGGCTTTGTAATTCCACTGCCTCTGATAGTGATCCTACATAGCCTTAAACTATGCTCCTTTCTTGCCTTTTGTAAATAAATCTGCTTTTCCTCAAAGATTATGCTTCCAGTCTCCTCCAGTATGTTACTGGAGCTGCAATTTTGTCCATAGATAGACAAGCAAGATTGTCTGTTCGTTTCCTGCAAATGAGTCCAGTTGTTAGCAGCTTGTCAGTTTAGCAAAAAAAAAAATTCTTTCACTGCATGGTGTTCATGATAAAGGACACTTTAACAAAACTTTAAAAAAATATTACAGATTATCCTGGTTTCTTTGCTAAGGATGCTGACAGTACTTTTGTAGCATATTTTTTCTATGGAGATCATAAGGACCCTTAGAAACCTTCAATGAATAAGAGAGGAATAGAGTTCCATGAGAACATGCTCCAATAATGCTGAAAGGACTTGATTTATGACAAGAATTTTACCAATTATTAGGTTACTAAATAAAGACTAAAAAGAGGGTTTTGTTTGGAATAGTGGAACATATGGTGAAAGAAGGGATAAAAAAAATTGTTTTAAAGACTTCAGTCACCTATATCTGTCTTGCTTGCAAGACTTTAAAAAGAGGTTTTCATGAAATAGTATTTTCTGTCTCATTTCCAGATTTTTTAACAAGATACTCCTTCCCTTTCACTGTTTTAGGCACAGAGGATTGTTCATCAAAAGGATCTTAGTGAAACTTCAATCTTTAAAAAAAAAAAAAAAAAAAAAAAAAAGTGAAAACATCCCCCAACCACTCCCCCTGCCCCCAAAGCACCAAGCCTTGAGAGAACGTGCAGGTAGAACCTTCCTTCACCATTCAAAGCCATTGTTAGAATTTCATGTTACCGTAAGGCAGTGCTTTATTTAAGATAAATTGTTGAACAAGACCTTTAGATAAAACACATAAACAAGTAAAGAAACAGAAAAATGCGATGGAGCAGTCAAGCTGTGCATACAGGAGATATGAGTTCGAGAATGAATTCCTTTCCCTCCATGCAGCAGTTACAGTCCCTTCTCACCGTACTGCCAGCTCCTCTCAGCCTCTCAACACTGATGCCACTGGCATACTTAACACAGCTTCTCAGTATCTGTAAGCAGACAGAAAGTAGACATCCCACTATGCTGGGAATATAAGTAGTATCACTACTGTGGCAGGAAATCAGAGGACAGGGATTAAAATTACTGGATTTTTTTGTTATCTAGTTTCTTCTCTTTCTACTGGTAAATCCATATCTTTGCAAGCCTTTTTTCTTGTTCTTAAGAATAGGCTTGTACACTTTGTATGTGAAACTCTACTCTCAGTAGTAATAGTAGTACCCAGATTTTATAGTATATGTTTTATCCATATGCTATAAAATTGCTTTTACATTGGCTCTAAATATTGTTGTGCCCATTCCCCCAAGGCTAAACTAAAGACTTAGGGAAATAATTGGGCATTGCATATTTTGAAAGCAGAATCTGATCCACAGTCGCTAACTTTCTGACAATAATTGGAAATGAACTACTGTAGGGTCATCTTGTCTGAGTGCTGTATTTTTCACCCTGGGTCTTATTTATGCAAAGCTAGAGAGCATTGAGTATCTAGTGTTATTCACAGTCCTAATAGTAAGTGTTACATTGCAAGGGATGTTGTCCTGCTGCAGATGTATTTGGGCCCTGGTTCTGTAAGGATGTTGGTGGGAACTTTGCCGTTGATATCATTGGGAGCAACTTCAGTGCAGCTCATTTAAAAGCAAATATCAGGCACATCAAATCAATCCTTTGGAAAGAAGGCAGAGTCTGCCTAACACAGAGTTTAGAAGCAGCTTCATTGGAAGAAGGAAAACTCCACGGTTCATATTTCTTTTGAAAATATGAAACAGAGTTTATATTTAAGCTGGGTTTTGAAACTAAATGAGATTTTGGCTAAATACTACTGCAGCCTTTCAGTGAAAAGTTTAATCTTTTAGCCAGACCATAGCAAGAGAAAACATAAGTAGTTGTTGATAAAATCCAAAAGCTTAATCACTAGTATAAATTTTAGAAGGTACAGAAAAAGATTTTCAAAATGTGTTGATCTCAGTCTGTAGCCCAAGCTATGCCAAAGAAAATGTATTTACATTTAATCAAGAAAAATTTTGGTAGAAATGTCCTTTTGAAAAGACTGAAAGATAGTATCTTAATTTAAAACCAAAATGATCTCCATTATCCTTCTCATGTTCAGTGTTGGCTTTAAGTTGTACAAACCTACAGCATGAAAAAAAGTTTAGACTGAGCACTGTTGTTTTGATGACATGATCTTAAGTACATTAAAGTCAGTGGAATGAGTCCTGGCCTTGAATGGGTGCAGGATGGGCTCGGTTTGAGCAGCAGAGATGATGTAGGCAGTTGCTTTCTTGCAGTTGTGAAGATGATTGTAGTTATAGCTTAAATTCAGTTTTCAATAGTAGAYGCTATTCAAGCAATAGCTGAACTTTCAGTTTCTAAGTTGCTTGCTGACAGCATTTTACTGTGTCATAAATAGGTGGCTTATGCAAAATACTTATGAATTGTCTTTCGCTTATCTTTGTATGTATCTTCAACTTACAGGCACATTTTCCAAGCTTGTTTTATTTCTACATGTTCTAAACAGGTCTAGAATGAGAGATGAGAGATATAAAAATCATTATATTTGGGCTTAAATCAGATAGGTCTGAAGTCTGCCTTTAATACAGAGCATGCACCACAGAAAAACAGTCCTCGAGTCACACACTTGAGTTCTGTCCCTGGAAGAACTTTTGGTTCAGTCTTTCAGGTTTTCTCGTCTCACTTGTGACTTCCCTGATGAAATCTGACAGTCATGTTCAGTGTTTCAGGGTTCTTTTATGAAGAAGTGCTTGGCTTTCATCAGTTCAGCTGAGTCCTTTTTCTTTTTTTAGAAGAAATGACGTTTATAGTTTAATTCTAGTTTGAAATGCTGGCCTCTTAGTTTAATATTAATAATTAAATAATTGGCCTGGTCTCCAGAAATGCTGAGCTGCTGGCAGCTTCTGTGGAAACTCAGTTCACTTGCAGGGTCTTTAAATGTTTCAGAGCATCTAGCATTAGGAAGTTGTTTTTGTAAATCTTGGCCATGACAAAAGCTAATCTGAGTCTTACTAGGTATTTATTCATCAGGATTGCTTGCTCTGGAGATATCTGAAATTCTGAACTGTTAGTGTGACTTTGTTTATCTGCTAATACACTTCTTCATGTTGTGATGAAGCTGAAGTGCTATGCTCTATTTAACATTCTTGTACTTGAGTCCTTGAAAATCCATTAAACTGAACTGCTACTTAGCTGGTATATTACTTCCCTGGGGCGTAAATCATATGCTACAGCAGCTTAGTAGACAGATATTTAACTTGAATTAAATTGGAAGGCACACATTTTGGTATATTATTGGACTTGCCATGCGTATTAATCTGACAAACATGTATTTACAAGTCATTAAGAATGCAGATAGTTTTTCTCACTTTATCTGCTTTTCCCATCTTTTTCCCTAAAACAGCGATTTTTGGAAACTAACGTTGTCAAGACCCTGCCCAGTTTTCCCCTTCCAACAAGAACTAATAAAAGAGCCACAAAACTATGGGAAGCCAACTGCCTTCACTGCGCTGCTCTTTTTTAATAGAATTTACTTTGGGCAGGATAGTGCAGTTGTGTAAAACTATAAAGCTTTAGGTGACTGGACCTTTATCTTTTGTCTGTTCCTCTTTTTAAAAACAAGATATTGAGGCAGTTTCAGGCAGAGGGTGGTATTTTGTCATCTTTGCATTTAAAATAGATAATTTCAAAGTTTTCATCTTCTTTGTTACACAAAACAGTTTGTTCTTATTATGCTCCCAATTTTAGCAAGCACACAGGCTTAGTTAGGGAATGACTGATTTAAGTCCAGGTAATGCTGATTTGCATTAAGAAGTGTACATAAGAGCATAATTCTTATTTTTCTCTTAATGTGGTTCTTGGTGCCAAGAAACTCTAAAATTAAAAATTCCTCTGTACCTGAAAGATTAGTGTTTTACTTCTCATTGTGTTCAAGTAATTTCTTTGAGACATTCCATCTCTGTTTTCTCATCTTCTTGACCTTCACAACTCAGACTTAGCAGAAAGCTCACTTTCTAAAGCTGCTGCTGTTTATATATAAATATGGAACAATTACTTTCCAGTCTCCTGGTGGCTATGATTAAATAGAATAGTGGCATGTTATTATGAGGTTCGGTTGAACTTTGTCACATCCTTTGTATCAAATGATCCCTGAGAATTGTAGACTAAACTACATCTTTTAATTTATCTGAAATTACAATAACAGTTTAAGTCCTTGGATGAAATTGTTAATCTGTCCCTTGGAAGGAATGACCAATGATTAGTATTTGTAATTTTTAGTCATAGGGAAACTCTACATTTTGGCGATTGCTCTGATTTGATAATTACAAATGAGTTGGATGGCAATAGTTAATATGAATCCTGGGTATCAAGGAAAAAAAGAGCAGTTAAAGTGGTTTGTGTTGTGTAGTGGTTTCTGAGTGTGCTAACGGGATTCCTTTTGGGTCAAACTGAACCAGAATTGCGCCCCAGCAGCACACCTACTGTGCTTCAGTCACTAAGAGATATTCAGTCCATAGGATTGACTAGAGCTAGTTTAAAATAAGCCCCTCTCCTTCAAATATGCTTTGTGTGGGTATTCGTTCCTGCACACCATTTTTATCTGCAGATTCAGTCCTACTCGGCCATGCTGCTTGCTAATGTCAGCATTGGCTGGGAAGCACTCAGTAATCATCCCTCTTACTTTCAGTAATAAAATAAAATACGAAATCCCCAAATCCAACAACTTCAACTTGAGCAGATGCTTCTAGTCAGAGTAGTATACAGAGCAATGAAATCAGGCAGCAGTAAAAATGACAACATGCAACTCTCGGTGAAGGGTGATCTAAAAACCAGAGGCTTGGATATAAGCTATTCATTTTGTCTTCTGCAATTGAAAGTGTAAGAGTAATTTAGTCTTTAAGCACTCAGGTGGGGAGTGATGAGTGAGGAAACAATCACAACCTGAGATCAAAGCTGTGCTCAGCGCATAAGCCTTTGAATAAGAACAGTACCATTTTACACTTCCCAGAACCTACATACATAATCTACTTATCAGGATAGTTCGCCTTGATCACATAGGTAGAATGATGTAGCATGGAAGATCTTTTTTTTTTTTTTTCCAGTTTCTGACTAATAAGTTACATGTTCTAATTAACCGGTACCTAGAAAGATTTTCAAACACCAATCTGTTTCCAACTTTTAAATTTTCTTCGTCAGTACAGTAGTACACACTTCCTTGCTACCTGACATATTAATTTCAATGAATTTTATGCAGTGATTATTATTATATCTGGTTTGGCTACATTATCACCTTCTACTGTCTTCATATGCTTAAGAAGATCATAAAAGATGGTTTAAAATGTCTGTTCTAAATCTTAAGTGTACTTGTAATTTGACACATTTAACTTAAAGCTATTAATGTTAAACTGGCCATTAAACAGACTTAAAACACTAGCATGAAATGTAATTGTTTTCTGAAACTTGCACTTGCAATCTTTAGTTTAAAACATGAATTTATATCGGATTAGCTAAGTCATTCAGAGATGATCCCAAATATACTATAAACCCACAGACTGTTGAAATTTGCATTACGTTTAAGCAAAAGTGCCCATAGAAATATAAAAGCCTCACAAGGAACATTGGTAGATTCCTCAGTGGGGAATAAAGTGGACTAAGTGGAAACAGTATGTTTTGTGTTCACTACAATGTATGAATGAAAGTGCATTGGACACATGCAGCTTATTTGAAGGTACCTATATCTAGAGAGAAAAAATGTTTTTCTGCTACTTTGAGTTGACACAAGAGTTCTTTGAGCATTTGAAGGTTTGAATTTTCTTTTTTTTTTTTTTATTTGGGTTGTTTATCAGCTGTAATTACTTGGCTT
>JAYKAV010000044.1:154610-228169 GCA_035582835.1 Phoebastria nigripes | reverse complement strand
ACTGAAAGAGTGGTTAAACATTGGAACAGGCTGCCCAGGGAAGTGGTGGAGTCACCATCCCTGGAAGTATTTAAAAGACGTGTAGATGAGGCGCTTAGGGACATGGTTTAGTGGGCGTGGTGGTGTTGGGTTGACGGTTGGACTCGATGCTCTGAGAGGTCTTTTCCAACCTTAATGATTCTATGATTCTATGATTCTATGATTCTAATATGAGGTGTGCTTTTACTTCTTAGGTTACATAATTAGGTCAGTCTTTAGAGTGACTTCAAAGACAAGAAATGTTGCTCGCCACCAGCAGGCACCTGCAAAACTGATGACCTCTCTCCATCTTTCTCAGCTGAGCACCTCCATGCTACCAGGGGGAAGCACGGGGAAAATTCACTCCTTCTATACTATACTAGAAATGAAACTCAAAGGCCAGTTGCTATGAGACCCAGGTCATTAGCTTGACCTGCCTTCGTCCCAGTCCTAAATGAACAGCTGGCCTAGAGCACAAGTATTTCAAGGGCTCCCAGTTACCAATGTGTGGCGGGAGCAGCAGAAGAGGTCAACGAGCCCAGAGGTAAATAAGCCCAAAAGCAAGCAGGGGGGACCCCACTGCATCCCTCACAGAAAGTACCTCGAAATCCCTGGGAGATTCAGCATTTTCCTCTTGCTCTGCTCCTCCCGGTGGCAGGGCACCTACAAAGGAGGTAAGAAGCAACACACTGTGAGTGTTTATCTCACTCTGCTTTTTCCCATCATCCAAGCCCAGCATCCAAAAGATGAGGAACGGTTCTACTACAGGCCACAGCAATTTTCCTCATCGGCTCTTCCACAGTCCTACCTCCTCTGTCCTGAGCAAGTGCAGCCCATGTAAAGTCAGCAGTCCTCACAGGGCAGAAGCTGCTGAGAACGGCCTTATCTGCTGCACCACCTGCAGAAGATTCTTCCGTGTTTTCACCATCCGCATTTTCCACCAGTAGCTTACTAAGCATATATACAGAAAGAGAGGAAATAGAGTTGGTAAAAACAACCACATCTTTGCATGCACGCTTGACTAGGACAGCAACAGCCATTCCTTACCCAGCCTCTCCATTTTCGTTGCCACCTGAGAAACAGTAACACACCCCCMCACACACCTTACTCTGGCACTACTATTACATCATGAAATACTTGCTGCAGGCATGTTCATTCTCTAGATGCATATTGGTATCTGTGAAGCACTTCAGTCCTGCTGGCTACAGTCTAAACTGATAAACAACCTCTCCATAGGGAGCACTACAAAAATTAACAAGCCCTCTGGCAGATTCACATCTAACTGCAAGGGTGCTACATCCGCAAGATGCTACATTAATGCTGCAACTATTAAAGTCAAGCCAGCCTATGGTCTCCTTAAACGTAGTCCTGACTTGGAAGGACTTCAGAATCTTTGACTTGAGAGTTTAGGCAGCTCCTAAGTGTGATCAAGAGGCCAAAAAAGACTGGGGTTGCATCCTGAGCACTGCGTGTGTTTTAACTACAACATAAACCTAGACATGTGAGCAAAATCCACAGCCATGAAGCCAGAGTTATCTTTATAAGAATATCTGCACCATGCCAAAGAAGAAGTTGGATTGCATTCATATCCCCTGCAAATGTGGCAACTGTAAGGGCAGTCCTAAAGCATCCAAAAGGTGATATGAAATATATCCACTTCTGCAGGCACTGCATTATCATTTTAATCCCTGCTCGCTCCCAAAACAATTCTTTCCCCCTTTCCTACAAGCACAGTGAAAGCAAAACCAAATACATGGAAGCGTTGGAGAATTCAGGTTGGAAGGGACCTCAGGAGGTCTCCAGGCCAACCGCCTCCCCAAAGCAGACTGAGGTACGAGGTCAGACCATACTGCTCAGGGCTCCTTCCACTCTGCTCTTCAAAGCCCCCATGGATGGAGGCTGCACAAACTCCTGGGGCAAGCTGTTTGACTGCTTGACCATCCTCACGCTGAGAAGTTTTCCCCTGACGTGCGGTTGGAACTCCTCATGTTTCACTTTATGTCCCYTGACCCTCGGACAACATTGCCTCTCTTTCTCCCAACACTTCCATTGACAATGCTTATGCACCAACTATGCCTCCACTTAAAAAACCCTCTCCTGCAGAGCAGCAGTGCTGCTGAGCTAATGACAAGGTTCCTGCCAGGTTTGGGTCTGGGTCTGGGTCTGTGTGGGGAGGGGGCACCACAGACAATGCTTTCTCGCAGTCCTCACTGTGGAAAGTATGAGAGCAGCTGAGGTATGAGAGCAGCCAAGTGCAGACCTGCTTTTACAAGTCACACAGGGAACTTCTTCCATGTGCTGCCTCCTTCTTTTTCAAAGCTCATTCCCATGCCTCTCATCAGTCACACTTGCAGATGAGTAAGGAGACCTATGTGCCGTTTTGACAAACCCCTCACTTTTCACGCTGATCTGGAGCATGCCCGTCAACTCCTTTTTTTTGAAGAAACTCTACCATCTCCTCATGATGTTTGGAGACAGCAAGATTAAGGGGGGTAAATCCCTCCTGAAAGGATAAATAATCCCAGTTTAGAAAAACACAGACAAGTTCTGCACCTTTTTGAAAGAGCAGCTTTATCCAAATGCCAAGGTTACCTGGTTCTGAGCATCAATATTGGCATTATGCTCAAGTAACAGCCCTGCTACAGTTGTATTAGGAGATAGGACAGCCAGGTGAAGGGCAGTGTTGCCATCAGCATCTGCCAGATTCAGGTCGGCACCATGCTCTAGCAGAATAGCTGCACATTCTTCTTGCTGACACTGTACTGCCTGGGAACAACGCACAAAAAAAGAAAGACTTCCAACATTTACATTTCACTCTGTCACAACTTGCCCAGCTTCTGAACGCTGGGAAAAAAGAGCATCTTCAAAGATTAGCTAACATATGCCTATTCCACACCAATTACAACAGGCATGTTTCTACACAGGTCTGTGTAAAGAATCCTGCCACACACCTCTCATTTAATGCACAGTCGATAAGCCCCGCTTACAAGAGCATAACATGTTCCACATACCTTCATCAGTGGCGATCTCTTGAAATTGTCAGCAAGGTTCAGCTGGCAGTTCTCTTGTACTAGAAATCTAACGATATCCGCGTGGCCGTTCGCACAAGCGAGATGCAGAAGTGTCCTAAAAATTAAACATATGAGCTTAACATAGACCATGAAAGCACCAAAGCTGTGTCACCACGCAGTCCTGGGGACCCTGCCCAGACTCTGCTCCTCCCACTTGCTGCTGCTGCAATCCTGCACTGATCACCCACAGGGCAGAAGAGAACTGGTGATGCCTGAGCAGCTGCAAAACAACCCTGCAAGGAGACCATGGCGAAGCGGCAGGTCGGCAGCACGCACTTCCAACAGCACTCGAGCCGACCCGGCAGCTACAAGCAATGAAAAGCTCTAGAGTTCACTCCCCCAGCTGACAGGGCAAATCTCGCTTTTCAAGCGATTAGCTTGAATGTGATCCCACACAAAGCCTTAAGGGTGGATGCTTCTGCATGGCACCCAAAAGCTGCCAGGGGGGTTGGTCGCGCCATGCTGATGCTCCTGCTGGATCAGTAGGCTCTGCGTCGTAACACGCTCCTTGTGATTGAGAGAGGGCTGCTGAGGACTAGCGGAGCTTGGCTCAGAACCTCCCACAGCAACGCCCACCAGAAGCAGCCAAGATGTCCATCAGCGGCCCACAGCCCCTCACCGTTTCTCCTTGTCTCGCCTGTCGATGCCAACTCTCTTCAGCCACCAGCACCACCGCCTCAGCCAGACCAGGTCACCGTGGGCAGCTGCGCGGTGCGGCCTGCCCAGGTCCTTCTCCCGGAGCTTGTAGGCACTGGTGGTGGTGGCAGCAGCGCAGGGCTGCCCAGAAGTGCTGCCGGAGGGCGACTGATGCCAATTCTTGCTGAAGAGGCCCATGACCCTCTGCATGCTGCGGTGTGGGCACAGCCCCACTGGGAGCAACCAGCGGCAGGAGGCACCTGGCCAACTCTGCCAGGCCCCGGGCAAGGACAAGGACAAGGACAAGGATGAGGACAAGGACGAGGGCAAGGACGAGGGCAAGGACAAGGACGAGGGCAAGGACGAGGGCAAGGACAAGGGCAAGGGCGAGGACGAGGAGAGGCACAAGGGAGACGAGCTCTCCCCGAGCACTGGCCGCGGCCTGGAGCCCCCGAGGCGGGGGCAGGGACGCACCGACGCTCCCAGCCCGGGACGTGCTGCCGCTCCCACAGCGTGGTGGCACCCCTGAGCGCCTGCTCCGTGCGCCAGCAGAGGGCGCACCAGCCCCCTGCCTGCGCAACAATGGCGGCGTGCACGCTCGGGGGCGTCACAAAGGGGCATCACAGAGGGCGGGGTCACGCCGCCGTGCGGGCGGTGCTGGGGCGGGTGCCTACCTGCAGAGGCCTGGTGGGTGGGCGTGAGGGCAGCCCCGCAGCGCGCCCAGGAGCACAGCACAGCGAAAGTGTGCTCTCCTGAAGGCCAGGGATGTGGGCTTGCTTTTGACTCTCCTTTGTACTCTCAGGATCCTGAAGTCCACCATCTCATGGTCGCTGCAGCCAAAGCTGCCTTTGATTTTCACATCCTCAGCGAGCCCCATTGTTAGTGAGTATGAGTTCAGCAGACCACCTCTCCTTGTTGGCTGCTCTATCACTTGGAGGAGGAAGTTATCATCAATGCACTCCAGGAACCTCCTGGATTGCTTATGTCTTGCTGTGTTGTCCCTCCAACAGATACCGTTGAAGGTTGAAGGGGTTGAAGTCCCCCATGAGGACCAGGGCCTGTGAACCTGAGGCTGCTCCTATCTGCCTGTAGAGGGCCTGATTCACTTGTTCTTCCTGGTCAGGTGGCCTATCGCAGACAGCCGTTATAATGGCACCTTTACCAGTCCTCTCTTTAATCCTAACCCATAAGGTCTCAGTTGGCTCCTCATCCATGCCCAGGCAGAGCTCCATGCCCTCCAGCTGCTCTCTCCCATAAAGGGCATCTTTCCCTCCTCGCCTACCCATCCTGTCCTTCCTAAAGAACCTGCATCCCTCCATTGCAACACTCCAGTCATGGGAGCCATCCCACCGTGTCTCTGTGATCCCAACAAGATCATAGCCCTGCAACAGCACATAGATCTCTGACTCATCATGTTTATTCCCCCTAGACTGCGTGCCTTAGCATACAGGCACTTCAGAGAGGTGCCCCAACGTGCTGAGTTCCTGGAGAGGATTTAGGGGATTTCTCCATAATGGTGCCTTGTAGGCACTTCCTTGCTTACATGCAAGTACTGGAGGTCTCCTTGCTTAAGCCCCATGTTGTTGATTTTGTAGTCTCTTCCTGTCACAGCACCCCATGCCCTTTGCTTCGTGATCCTGTCCATCACTCCCCCACAGGACTGCTGTTTACTCTCTCCCTTCCTCATCATTCTTAGTTTAAAGCCTTCCTTATGAGGTCAGCCATCCTATTGTTGGCAATAGCTTTGCCTTGCTTAGTGGGGTGTATGTCATCTCTCTCAAGCAGATGCTGATCTGCAAACAGGGTCCCACGGTCACAGAACCCAAAACACTGTCGCCAACACCAATTCCGCAGCCAGTTATTAACTTGTCCTCACCAGCAGGATTGAGAACACCACCTGGGCCCTCATGCCCTTGACTACTGCTCCCAGAGCTCTGTAGTCACTTTTGATACCGTCCAGGCTTCCCCTGGCAGTATCCCTTCCTTGGGAATCTGGCATATCTGCAGGGAATGAGGTCGCAGGAGCAGAGCCGGGACAGCTCGTCACCTTCCCAGTCCCCTGCGCTGTGAGGGAGGAATGCATCTCTCTCATCTTCTTTCTTGCCTTCCTGATCATTCTTCTCTCATTAAGAATGTTTTCTTTAACCCAAACTATTCTCCATGAAGAGGGGAAGAAGACAGTGTGTTGTTTTCATGTTTCTTTCCATGTGTGCTTTAGTGTATGTGTCCAGAGTGGTTTGTCAAAGTTGTAATGCTTAAGTATCTCCTTTCGTTTGAGGAGATGGGGACTGGTTAGGTGGACCTCAGTAGTTGGCTGCTGCTACTGCTGCTTGGCCAGACATGGAACACGACCAACCCTCTCTACTCCCAGGTGCTCAAATGCACAGTAGGATACAGAAGGTGCCGAAGTATGAAAATGCAGCAGCATGTGAAACTACGTCATGCTGAACGAGTCTAACTGTAAGCAGATCAGTACAGCTATGAGTGGAGAAAATAGTGAGAGACTAGAACAGTACCCTAATTGACACTCCATGGTTATGATACAGCTGGTATTTGTGAAGGGATGCTATAAGGGGCTGCCACCTCCAGCAGCTCCTGTGCCAGTAATTCCTCTTCTTCAGCTGCACAGTGGGAAGCTCAGGACTGAGCTTTTGTGTTGGTACAGGGGTCAGCACAAGGAAGGTGTTATTTAGTCCTTGAGTGCTGTGGAGGACAAAAATGTATTAATCAGCAACTAGATTCATGTAAGCTGTCTTTCCTTTGATGTGCCTATAAYTGCCCTAGCATGGCCCTAGTGCAGCTGAGAGTGGGGCCTCTTCAATCTGCTTGTTCTTGTGTCATTGTGCTTTGCAACGTGTTGCAAAGGCTGTTAAACCCAAGAAGTATGGAAAGGTCATTTTGTTGTGAAGAAAGTTAGTAGGTGCAAAAAGAGGACAAATATGCTCTGTCTGTAGCCAGATGAAATTAAGCTTACCAGTAACATGGTCCTTTGTAGCACACCTGCTGGGATGTATAGCACAAGTCCTTGCTGCCATGTAACTTGTGAGCCTTGCAGTCATTCAGCCCCCAAGGACAGCTCATTTTGTGTTCAGAGATGCAATGGCAGTAAGAATCACTGCCCAGCCTAGTGTTCAAAAGAGATGGTGCCATATAGATGGGGGAGATAGGTTGGAGAATTTGTTCCCCAGTATGTTTGGGAAAGAAATCTTGTAACACTATCACTGTGGTAGTTAGTGTTTGGTGCCAGTGTTTTCCCAGGTGACCCCCACAGTGCAGTCTGTCCCCACGCTTAGGGTGAGTAAGGTGATTTTGTGTTAGTTAAGTCTCTGTCCACGTCAGGTGCTGTGTCCCATAATCACTCCACAAGACAACAAGGAGTCTTGTGGAGTAAATCTTTCCAAATGGCTAAGGATTTCCCCCTGCCCCCTTCTTTTGCGCTCTCCCCAGACATTCACAGTCTCTTGCAGCCAGACTCCTGAACTTGATTGAGCCCTGTCCTCAAAGCTTCCCCATGCCCCATGGGGGGGGCTCCAGCTGCAGCTTTTTTTTTTTTTTTTTTTTTAGTAGCTAGCTTTACAACACAATTCAATGCAGAGGGACGTGGATAATCAGGCAGCATTGGGACTCAATGCAGCTTTTCCAAAGGCACGGCGCATGCTTGGACAGGGCTTTTGTGCTGCCTTCCTGCCTGTGCCGCCCGAGGAAGGARTGAACTCCCTTGAGTGAAGAGACTAGTAGTTGTCCTCTCAGAAACGTGTTGCTGCTTTCCATGTGCGCTTTTTGCCATCTAGTGGCAGCAACATATTGGTGTACTGTTTGCCTCTGATAATTGCACTTCCTAGGTGTGGTACAGAATTGTCTGTGCTGTAGGTCACCTCCATCAAGCAGCAAGCTGCAACTATCCATCCATGCTACTGACTGTACTGCTGTGATGAAGGGCCAGGACACTAGTTTTTCCTAGTCAGAGTGGGCAAAGTATCCACTGTCAAGTAAAACCACAGGAATGCTCAAAATTGGTGCTTTCCTGAATCTTAATGGAGTTTTGAGTTACTTAAGCAAATACTCATTATGTGATCCTATGGATGCCTTGTTGCCGATTTGGGGATGAATCCTGAAAGGTAACATTGTGGGACCTCTAAAATGAAAAGTCGTATTTTGATGGGAATGTTTGTTCCATCGGCACAATTAGGTATGCTGTATCTCTGAAATGCAGCAGTTGTGTTGGGGATGCAGGTAGTTAAACTGCCTCCAGGACACTGATGCCAAATTGCTTTAGAGGAATTTCCCTCACTGAAGTACAGTCCTGCAGATCTGTAGGGATTGTATGTGGCCACCTTTCTGAGCTTCCACCCACTTTTGAAGCAGGCTATGTCTTGGAAATGARTTTGTCTTTATTGATGGCTTGTTCTAGCTCCTGATGTGAGGCTATGAAAAGTGTCTTTTCACATCCAGAAATTAGAGGCCTGCTGTTGGTCACCTCACATCTGAAGGATACTATGATCCTACCAGTTTGCAAGTATGATAGGAATAATATCCATCCATATTACTGCTGAGGTACTGAGTCCTAAAGCAACCATTAGCAAGCTTTGGCATGGGTGGTTCGTGCCAAAAGGCCACAGCAGGTATGTCCCAGGTGCTTTGGGATAGATGTCACACACAGGAGTAGACATGACATAAAGTGTAGCTATTTGTGGGGTGTTTCAGGCATGTCCTGATGTCCCAGAAAGTGACCTTGGAGTGGTCCTTTATCTAAACAGCTTTACTGCGGCAACCCTCAGGAGCAATCTTGCAGAACAACATTGAAACGGCCAAATACTCTCCCGTAGGTTATAATGTCTGAGGAGTACTATGCAATGCGTACCTTTGGTAAGCATGCTTTTTTGACAATGCATTTTTCTTTGCTCCAAGACAGGCATTATTTCCCAAGATATAGAAACACTGTGCAGAATACAGTCCAGTCAAAGGCAATATTGAAATTGCAGCTCAAAGTAGCATTGCACTGGAGATGGGGAACTAAAATAGATCTATATTCCATGGTAGGATGGCTTTCTTAGCATAATCAGATTATGTTGCCATAGCTAGATTTGCTCCCATAAGCAAGTGAGCTTGTTTAGCAGTATCTTCACCCTGTTCACCAGGATGCCATGAGGACAGACCCTAAATCCCACCTCATTTGATGTGTGTCTACAGAGCTGCTTCCCCACTGAGCTCTAGTGGCTCACCTCTCCCAGGTGTAAAACCTGCTAATTTGCTTTCCCCTATGGAAATTTCACAGATGGCTACTGCCCAATTACTACACAGTTTCCAGATGTCTAGTTGATAGATGTTTGTTTAGCAAGCATCTGTGGTGATTTAGGGTGATCTTGCCTCCAGCTGCTTGCTATTGCCTTCCACTCAGAAGGAAAGAGGTTGCCTTTCACCTCTGTGGTACATGTAAGCATTCCCTTTTAAAGTGATCGACTGGATTCTGCCTGAAGCAGTTGAGGAAGTACTCAGCAAAACAATCCACAGGCTCGTGTAATAGCTTAGAGGGGTATATTGGCTGCTGTTTGCAAAATTACTCTCTGTTTACACCCAGCTGTGGGATTATGACAGAGGGCCAGTAACCAACAGCTGGAAGTGGAAAAGTCCTTCACCACTCCAGCTGAATCCAGGAGGGGGTGAATAGTCATAGCCCAAATGCTGTACAATGTAAAGAATTAATGTCTTTTCCATGCTTCTTCTTGGGACAAGCATTTTATTTCTATTACTGCTAGACAAGAGCTTAAGCTCCATTTTAAGAAGGCTAGCAAAGAAAGAAAAAGAACACCAATAGCAAAGATACCTTGAATGTGTATTTTATTATTGAGATAGTAATTTTTTCATAATAAGTCAAAGACTTAATGTGCTAATACATAATGAGCCCAACAAACATAAATGTTACATATTTACCCACAGAAATAGTCCCAGTAAGTAAGCCAAATTGCCTGCTCCAGATCATCTGCCCTATTTTATTTACTGCAGGACGGTAACATAGTGTGCCAAGCTGGGGGCAGAGCCCTTTCCTTATCTTTAAGTGGTGTGATGTGATTAAGGAATGATGTTCTTTCACCTCCACCTTGTACTGGGAAGTTTTCCTGTCCCACTAAAGCGTTATTCTGTTGTGTCAAAGCCTCTATGTGTATAACGTTTAGATTTTTGCGGGGTTTTGCAATTCAGCTTCAGTTTCTTCTGCTGTCCAAGGAAATTGGTTTACAATACTCTTAAAATAATCTTCCCTTATAAATAATTTTCAAGCTGCTTAGTTTAAATTATAAGCTCATAGAATGAAAGTAAAAGGCTCATTTAACCATTAAGCCTTGTTTTGGTTTAAGCCTCAGCCTTCATTCATTGCCATTGACTGTGATAATGGTCCTTTAAGTATCTGACAGAAGCTGACAAACTGTCATATACCTGTAGGAGTGATATAAAGAAATGGCAAATTCTTCTCTTAAAGTGAGGCTTTTTTATAACAAATTAAAATGAGTAGCTAGAAATGGTAAAATAACCCTTCTTCTGTGGCTGATGCTCAGCTGGTTGTATTTGGTATTCTCAGAGCTAGACAGTTATTTTGTTTTATTGATGTTTGGTTTTTTTTGCTATTGAATAGGGTGCTGAATGCAGTTAGCTCTTTGTTACCACCTTTCCCCATCTTTTCAGATATCATAACCACTTGTTGTTTCTTATCTCATATTTAAATAGCAAACTGGCTTGCTATGTCTGTACAGAGCTCGCTGCAAAAGGCATTGAGTCTTCCACTGCTATCGTACCATTATAATAATYTAGGTTTTTTCCCTATAAAAGTCTAACCCATACCTAGAGGAAAAATGGACATTTATAATTGTCCTGGTTCCGGCTGGGACAGAGTTAACTTTCTTCCCAGGAGCTGGGGAGGGTGTGCTGTGTTTTGGGTTTGGTATAATAGGAGCCGTTGATGGCCCATTGATGTTTTGGGTGGTGCTGGGTGGTGCTTGCATCGGGCACTTTTCGGCCTCCCATGCCCTGCCAGGTGCATGGGAAGCTGGTGGGGGGAGCATAGCCGGGGTGGTTGACCCAGCTGGCCAATGGGGTATTCCATACCATGTGACGTCATGCTCAGTATAAAAACTAAAGGGGGGGGGGGGCCCTGGGTCCCGGGCTCTCGTTCGGTTCGGCGGGTGGTGAGCAATTGCATTGTGCACCGCCTGCTTTGTATATTGTTGTTGTTGTTGTTATCACTGCTACTATTACTGTTCTACTTTGTTTTATTTCAATTATTAAACTGTTTTTATCTCAACCCGCAAGTTTTCCTACTCGTGCCCTCCCGATTCTCTCCCCCATCCCACCGGAGCGGGGGGGTGAGCGAGCGGCTGCGTGGTGTTTAGGTGCTGCCAGGGTTAAACCATGACAGTAATTTTATTGGCCTACCAGTAATTATTGGAAGGACAACTATCTTTTCAGTAACTAGAGTAAGAGGTAAATAAGCAACAAATACTAAGGTGTCTATGCAACATTTCCCCAAATTGCAGGATTGCAATTGGCCATTACATTTTATCAACGTAATTAAAAGGCAGATAAGAAAACAATCACCCATGCAGTATACAAACTGGAAAGTGTAGGTTAAATTTATTTTTCAGCATCAGGTTTTTAAAAACAGTGATTACTGTATTTGCAGATAACTCTAAATAATGTTATGTTAATGAAAGAAAATATAGGGTATGAATTTTACATGAGCTAATGAAAGATTACTTTTGGTAATGAAAATATTAGTTGTCTAAGAAAAATATTTTATAAATGATGTGCATTTCTTTGTTCTGTCTCTGAGTACCACTGTTATGACATGTATATACTTTTTTGCCTGGTTAGTTTCTACTAACAGGATTTTAAAGTGAGTAATCACAAATCAATCATTTTCTTCTTTGTTACAAAGACTGGAGCTTTTCTTGCCTGTTACTATACATTTCAAATTACAGTGGTCTATTGTGTACACCTTGAACTACTTGTGGCTTTCTTTATGTACATAATACATATGCACATAGATAGTTGAATAAGTATGTATATAAAATACAACTGATAGGCTATTTAAAATGTGTAACTAGCTTTGGAATATAAACCTTGTTTGTTTTCAGAGGAATTGTGGTTGTAGACTATTTGGGAAAAATCTCCCCTCCTTTTTTGTTTATACAGAAAACGAACAAAAAAACCCAAACAAAAAACAAATTCAGTGTTGTAATAATTAATTSTAATTCAGCAAGGATCAAATCCAGAAAGAATAATTTTTCTCCTTGTTCCAAGTGGGGGGGGAAGGGGGAGAGAAAGAAGTATTTTTTCTTATGTAAAAGCCAAAGAGGGATAGTTGAAGTGCCTTGTACATCACAGATAACGTAACCATCTTAAGAGTAGTATCACATGTCAAAAGGCTCTCCTCTGCACCTAGCAGCTATGTGTGACAGAAAGTGGGTCAGTAGTGAATCCTGGTGCTCTTCCCAAGGATCTGATGGCTATTGTCAGCCTCTTCACCAGGCTGCTTGTGTTTGTTCCCAAGGAAAGATGTTATGGATATGTTATTTCTTTTTTTTTTAAAGAAAAAATAATCTTTTCAGAGAAATGTGACACATTTTACTTTCCTACTCTCAGGCTTGATCCTACTTGATCTCAGTAATACGTCTTTAGGCTTGACCACAGTAAAAAGAAGAATGTCACCGTTATTGTCACTCTCCTCTAGGGAGAGTTTGTCTGCCTCATTCAGCACTTCATCTGCAAGAGGCTTTGCCTTAGTCGCATCCCACCCTAGCAATAGGAATGCTAGCTAGGTAGCTGAATTCCTCCAGTTCCCACTGGAGATTTTTGTTTGTATATTGTGCGTTCGTTTACTTTCTGAAGTTCTGGTGAGCTCCAGCTGTGGGTGAACCTGCATATCTACTGAAGAACCACTAGATTTCCATATTATTTAGCATCAGCTTAATGCATCTTAGTATTTCCCATGTTTTTACTTGGCTGGCCACTTCTCCTTTCTCACAGAAGTACAACATGTAGGCCTCAGTAGAGTACACAAGTTTAATGATTTCTTCCTGATGCATTTTTTTGCACAGGTCCCCAGTGACTATGATCTACCACTGAACTACTAGTTGTGCTACACCTGTCAAACAGCTCTGGAGTAATTGTTTATGCCTAGATTACTAGGTATACAGCAGATTATTTAAGATTAATAATACTGGACTTGTCGCAGATGGAGTGAGAGTGCACTTCATTCGCAAGAGAGAAGCAACAATATATTTTATTGACATAAAACAGTGAGTTAACAAAGTTCAATGGTAAATGTGACAATGGTTTAACAAGATTCGATGGCAAGGTACACTTGATTATTTACTGTATAGAAGACAGGGTCAGACAAAACTGTCAGGGAGACCCTCCCGTTGAGTCATGAGGTTCAGAAAGAACCCCCTTGCTTTCTAAACTCCTCCTCAGAGAGGAGTCTAGGTGCGGCTGGATCCAATCCTAGTCCCAGACTTGGTCAACAGTTGATGTCTAAAGGATTATATGTGCGCAATCAATCCTTTCTATCACTTAGCTAAGATGTCAAAGTTTAGCATGCTATTAGTCACTTCCTGAGGATCTGTTGCAGCAAGGAATCTCTCAGCCTCAAGGAGTAACCTTGAGAGGTGTCCCTACTCAAGGGAAGATCCTGATGTGCAGCCAGCTGCCGTGCAGGAGAGCTCAATGGGCCCTGGGCTGTCCACTATTTATAGAGTAAGATGATTGACTTATAGTCATATTTGCATACCAGCAAGACATCTGGGTCACTGCTCCAGACAGCCCTTGGCTGCTGTGTTGCCATCTGTCCCCGAAGTCCAGCATAAGCTGGATGCAGCCATCACGACCCCAATGGTGGTTATTGCTTACGCAGGGGTGGAGTGGAGCATGCTGCCACAGGACTCCATCTGATCTTGTACATTGTATGTTCAAGTTCAGCTGGGTGGCAACACAACTGGCACCGGTCTAAAGAGAGCAGCCAGAAACAGGTATGAAGAAAGAGAGACTGGAAGAGAGGAAATTAGATTTGGGGATACTCAGGAGAAGAATGTTTAAAAGAGACCAATAAATACAGTCTGTAAAATGTTAGTCATTTCGATCAGTCTTAACTGTAAAGATGAGGAACAGTAAGTTGTGTTTCCAACTAGGGCAGAACTGTTCTGAGTTTTAAAGGAAATACAGCCTATCTTCTTCAAGGTTGGCCACTTTTGAAGTAAAACCCCAGGCACCTCAGACACAGAGCAATTGGGTGCAGGCTGAATGTATGCTTTGAAACTCAGTGAGTTGGAGACAAATGGGAATTAAAATGCCCAGGCCAGTCAATAGCAGAGTAAAAACAGTCATTGTCCACGGAGCCAGCAGGGGTAACCGGTGGGGTTACTCTGGCCCCCACAGTCTCTGGGATCTAGTAGGCAGGCCACCCATCCTGTTTTCATTGGGATAGTTTGGGAAATGGGTCCCTTCGTGCCTGCCTTGGTTGATATGCAACCACACAACCTAGATACCAAATCCTCCAAATCAGTACTCCCCTCCTCTCTTTCTCCAAGGCCGCCTCCCTTAGATCTGCAGACGGTGCCTCTGATACGCCCGCGGGAAAACAATCTCCTTGGTCACCTGGTGATGACTAAACCTCTCGCTTGCTGTGATCACCCCTTCTGCTTCCAGAAAGCAGTGCCACCCACGAACCCCAGCGAGGATCCACTTCCTCCTTCACTTCAGCAGCCCCCCCTCTCCCCCTCCAAAAAACCCTCCGTGCCGTCACTGCCTGTAAGATGTGGGGCATCACTGAGCAAAACCCCACTGGCATAACAGCAGTCTGTATGACCTCTGATCTCTTCTGCCTTTTCTCTGGCTAAAAACRGGGGGTGGAAGAGTTACAAGAACTCCTACATCAGCATTGGAAGAATGGAGCTATTGTTCTTGTTGGTTTTATAATTATGAGGAAAAACAGAGATACAGCAGATCAGCCTAGGGCATAGCACAGAACTGTCAGTGAAAGAGCATTGACTTTCATATGAAACACTCCGTTACTGTAGAACACTTCCTGACCATTTCCACAATTCATTGGTCAAAATCTACAGAAGGTTTGGAACAAAGATACCCATGTCTTTTTTCGCATACAGAGAGAATTGTGTTATCTTGAGAGGATTATTTGTAACACAAGTTTGGAACCAGTTCCACACCCGCTTTAATAAATAATGTTAACAGGTGCATAGAGGCAGACAGCTGTTCTGGGAGCTGCATCACATGTCACCTGTGAGTATCTATAAAGCTCTGCGGCTGGGTGACTAGAAGGGCAAACCTGCATTTATTCAAATTGTTTCATTGGAGCATTGCAACAGAATTTCCACATGCAAAATACTTTAGTGGCTAAGGGTTAAATCCTTCTAGAGTAGACTGTTGCCGGTGGGAGGCTGGGCTTTGTCACTGAGCTGGTCATTTTCCCCAGACATGTGATAAGGTCTGAGATCTCATCTCTGACCCTTTAGTTCAGCTTTTTGAACATCTCAGATATAGTTAATTATAAGCCCTTTCTGCATCAGTAGATCTCATAATTTCCCATGCAGTGACCAGTGGTAAACTATATAAAAGCCGTTTCACAAACCTATTCCTCCTAGCCAGAAAAAAGGGAGGATGGTCACAGCTGATCAATTGGAAGGGCAGAGAGGTTAATTATTTTTGCCTGTTTGCTCAGTACCAGTCTTCTCAGGCCTCTGGAAGGAGAGGCTGTAGAAAAGTTAGTGACACAGAAAGTAATTTCCCTGGCGAATTCGTTTATTTACAGTCCGTGCATATGCCCAGTTTAATAAAGAAGAGAGGGGGGTGAGGCTCAAGTGTGCTAATTTGTCTCTGCTGGAGCGCTGTGAAGCCCTGCCATGCATAGGAGCTCTTTTCTCAGGCTGGGGAGCACCACTGGGTGAGCTGGGAGCCTGGGCAAGGCACTGCAGCTTTTGCTGACACGGTGCTGCCACCCAGCAGAGAAATCCCTGGCAGAAGGTGCAAGCCAAGCTGGGCCAGGGCCCCATTCCTGTCTAGAGCGGCACAGCTGTGTCTGCTTCTGCTGCCCACAGCTCTGTGTTTTACAGATACAGCTGTTTGGTTCCTGGGGTGAAGCTCTTCATGGCTCAGTGTTAGGGCATGGGAGAGAGAAGCTGTGGACAGTCCCATCCATCTGTGTAGACATCCTCCAGTTCTCTTTCTGTTCAGCTTCCATGGGCACAAAGGCCACTGTCAGTTTCCCTTTTTTAGCTGTAAATCAGCATAGGTTTATGATAGAGCTGCTAGAAGAGCAGGTGCTCTTCAGGGGTGCGCTTCCTCTACAGTTACACAGTGATCGTAGCAGCTCAACATTTGTATTTAATTATCAGCTTTTGTCTTGCTATTTTCATATGTGCAGTCTCTATTTTGCCTTTTCACTATCAAGCCAGATTAGCAATCCTATCTTAGGAAGAAGTGTTAAAGCAAAATTTTACTAACTTGCATTTTGCATAAATAATAAGTTTTACATAAAAGTGAGTTTTCTTCTAGATTTCTTTCATATTCAAATCCCTCTGGAAGATGTATTTCCAATGATTACCCTGTCTGGAAGGTAACACAGATGCCTGATGCCAGATGGGAGCTGTTGTGTGCTCCAATAGATCCTTCACTGTGCAACTGGTAAAGTTAGGGACACTCCTAAGGGAGCAAGTTTAGACCACAGGCACATTAAGAAAATTCAGGTTTTCTGCAATGGTAAGTTTTAGTTTGAGTTTTAGGGCTTAGGTGTACCGTTATCATTATAACATGTCATGCACTGCAATTCCTGATATTCTATCATTTCAGGAATTAAAAAAACTGTGGATTTTAAACAGTTGCTATGGAAAAAGAATTCTAAACTTTTTAGTTTAGAAAAATGGAAATTAGTTCCTCATCTAATTTTAGAGTGAATGAAGCAGTCCAGATCAGCCCTAGGGACAGTACATGGGGCCAGCATGGAGATGGGGGGAATCCTGCCATCACTATACATACATACTTACAGCAAGAGGACGCAGAAGGTGCTCTCAGGCCTTCACGAATCTCTGCTGGAGTCCTGAAGGAGATCTGTCAGGCTGCTGGTTGTCTCTGGGCATGCAACTGTACGGCACAAGGCCATTCTGAACCAGCCAGGTTGGGACCCCAAAGGACTACGGGTATGGCACTCAGCATTGCCTGGGCTAACTCGCATGAGCAGAGGTTTGTGCAAACATGGGGTGGATACTGCATCCGGGACCAACATCCATATCTGGATAACACTGAATTCTGCTGTATGGGAATGCCAATTTATCTGGAGATAGACCCAGTGTTTCTGCATGACAGGGCAGTGTAACCTTTGGTAGGATGCCAGAGAACTAGGGAGGTGTACATTTTTTCTCCATAAATGTTTTTCTTGCATTCAGATGTTACTAGAGGATGTCTCAGTTTTAACAGATTGGCATTTGCCACTGTGAAAGTATTTTGCCAAAGTAATAAAAAAGAATTCTATTTGACTCTAATCATAAATCATTGCATAAGAAACGAAACTGTTCTCAACAAATAGATTAAGAAACAACTTTTGTTGATACCTTACCTTGTTTTGTTCATGTATTTGTTCCATTATTCACTAATTTGATCCCCCTCATCATYAGTGATAATTAGTGAGGTTTGGCTGTTCCAGAATGTCAGTGAGAGATTTTAAATATTTATTATTGGTTAACTACTACAGGATATTTTCAGCAATACTGAAAATCTACTTTTATAGAATAATATCAGCAGAATATCACAGAATCCAGTATTCATAATAAAGATAGGATATAATTTCTTTTTTATATGCCAAAACACAATGACACAAGCTATGCAGGCTTTTTACCACAGACGATGTGCGTGGSAGTGGAATTTTTTTCTGGCTGTTAAGTCATTAAGAAGAGCAGTTTTATAACTTGATCACAGGTGATAGATGGGTTTTGAGACACAGAAGGAAAACAAAAGATAAGAATGACATCTTTCTCCCTCTCTGTCTCAGGCTGCTTGGATATTAGCTACTAATCTATAATAAGCAAAATTTTATGCTTCCTTTCCCACCTTCCTGGTACGCTCCATTATAGTTTTCAGTTGGGTTTTCATTACCTCAGGTAATGAAAAGCAGCTAACATGAAAACGAAGATTCTTGTGTTTGTTAGTATTTCTGATGCTGTAAGCAATTTGGGTGCACAAGGAAGACAATACCAAATTCTTTGCTAATGTAGGAGCACCCTAATCAGAATTGAGTTCTTCGGATTTTCAGTCCCTTTTCCAGCAAGTATGTGAGTGGAAGTTCTCAGATTACCTGTTCAACTTCAGTAACATTACAAACACCTCCTGAGGGTATTGTAATGTCTTACACAAACATTTCAGCAACCTGCACTTTCTCACTGTGCTGCTTTTTTGGGTTTTTTTGTTTACTTGCTGTCTGTGTTACTGCACATCTACGTATCCATAAATTTTCTTTTAGAGCTATGATGCTAAAGTTCTCTTGGGACAAAGTCTTCTGTTACTATCTCCTCATCTTTTTTTTCCCCAGCTTTATTGACCTCCACTGCAGATTCTTGGATGGCGTGAGTTGATCCTGCTTCAGAAGCATATAATTTTATATCAGCTGAGGTTCTACTCTAGGGTTGCATGTTTTCAAGAGGGTGAGTGGCTCCATAGTGAATGCTACACCTGGGTTAGAGCCTTGTCTTTAACCTCATAGTCCTGCAAATATTCAGAGATTTCTTTTATGCATGAAGGGTGTAGTCATCAATTACTTGCAGATTTGAATGGGATCAGACCATTGCACGGAAACCTCAGTCAACCACTTTGAGATGTCCATATTTTCCCACAGGTTGTCCACCCCTTCTCTCTTTCCACTATTGAGTTGGTTTTTTTTTCCCCTAAGACCCCATTCCTCAACCAGTTCTTTTGCCCTTACTTGAGTTATCACATGGAAAGGCATGATTATTTCCTTAGCACTAATTTATAGCAAAGTGGTTAAGTATTTCCTTATCTTTTCACTTGAAATTCATTGTTCCAGTTTCATGCTCAGAAATAAATGTGTGATTAAACACCTTGTTGGTTCAAAGCCAGAATAAGTGCAGTTATCTTTGCCTTGTATATGGTAATTACATATGTCTTCCTGAAAATCCCATTTGGCTAGTAATTTGCACGTTAGCACAGCATAACTTGAAAGATGTGAGAGCACTGTAATAGTGCATGAGTGTTGTGGTACTCCCCAAACTTCCATCCTGCGATAACCCCATTCCAGAGGAGGAGTCAGTGTGCTATAAGGCTGGAGATGCAGGAGTTACATGCCTCTTCCAAGGCAAAGAGTGTCATCACACCTCCAAAATACATGTTGTAATTTTCAATTATGGAACGTGAGTGTTTCAGGATATATTTTCTTTTACTGCTGAGAAACAAGAAACRTACATTAGTAACACTTTGATGGCTACATAGATAAGTATCAGAGTAGCTGCAGGTCAAAGTCTTCCTCCCCCTTATGCAGCGTGCCCTTCTTATCTCTCTTGAGTGCCAGATGAAACAATCCTGAGGTTATTTTACAAATACAAAACATTGTGCTCAACTACAGTGTACGCTGACTTAGTGGCTCCATGGCAGGCACAATTTAGTGCAAAGGGCAGGCGAAATGCTGAGCTTTTGCTGAACAAGCAGTGTAAACTGCAGCAAAGATGCTAAGTTAAATAAGGAGGTAAGTATGTAGATGTGAGGGACGAGATTTTGAAAAAGGTGGGATGATAGTTGCATTCCTAAAAATCTAACAGCATGTCTAGGAGGAAAAAAAAAAAAGAGTTCACCTATTCAAGGTATTTTCAAAGTAAACTGTCCATATGGAGGAAAGCTGCCAAGGTACCGTACGTGAAGAATCCCTTCACTGCAGAGGCTAAGACCTTGAGGGGCACAGACACTGAACTCATGGTGGCATTAGTCACTTCAGAACAGGATTCACTTTGGTTGCCAGATACAGTATAAAATGGGGACAGCTATCATTATAATTGATGGATACAGGACACAAGGCAGGCTTTAGCAGAGATCAGGAAAGTGCACATGGGAAGACGGTAGGGGCCAGGAGATACGGGCATCTGAGATTTCAGAAAGTTTCCCTTCAGAAGGTGATTYTTTTAAGGTGACACAGTAATTTAATTGAGAACAGAGACACTTTAAGACTTGCTGATATTGGCAGTGATTCATCTTATTCACAATAAATCCTTCTATTCAGACTGCTTCTTACATAGATGCAGCTAAATGTTTTAAATCTTGTTAAATAGCTCTATGCAGTATTAGCCGTCCATTTTATTTGAAGCTACAGGAGCATAACACGGAACGTGTGCCCACTAGTGACAGTAAGTAAAACAACACAATTCCCTAAGACAGAGAACAAGACTATATTATGTACCTTTCAAAAATACTGTAATTACGGCGACATGATCTATGATACAAATTAGATTATTTCTAGTATTCTAATGACGTGAGTCCTATTTTTACCCTCTAGTGAGCAATGTGTTTCTTTCTTTACATATAAAATATTCTGCATAGATCAATTTTGTCTGACTTGGCAGACAAATAATATCATTCTGTTCCTTCTTCACTCCTACCATGCATAAAATATTAACCCTAGCATTACACAAAGGCAGATTTTTTGCATTTAATTATTACTCAATTGCAGCCTGGAGACAGTATTAATTAAGACAAATTATGATACCACTCCTTCCCAATGTATGCATTTTGTCTGCTAAATTGCTGAGATTAGGATCATACTGGGTAGTGCTTCTCTATTAAATTCTTATTTTACATCATCTTCTATATTTTATGGGATCATGAAGGAACTCACTGAGGCCAGGGAATCTTAAAAGAACACGGTCCACACATGATTCACTGTGGGGCAGGAAGATTTTTAGCTCTCTTACTAGTCCTCATTTTTCGGTTTTCCTTTGCAGTGCTGGCATCTGACCCAACCCTTGCTGCCCCTCAGGGAGTGCGTTGTCTCTAGCTCCTCTGATGTGAAGGTGCATAGGGGGAGGGCATGGCCCTCTTGYGCTGGGGTTGCTTCTGTCCCTGCATCCCTGTGAAAATGGCAGCTGGGAAGTGACCACGTGCAGTGAAAGACATGGGTACTTGGAGCAGGTCGCAGGATTGATGCACTTCTGTATGAAACAAGGATGAAAAGGGCATTCTTTGTCACTGCCTTGTTAGGGCCCCAAGCGCATCCCCAACCTCTGGGGTTTTTTTGGAGTTAGCTCAGGGCCGGTGCTGATGTGGTGCAGCCGTGCAGCCTTGGAGCACTCTTGGTTGACCCCGCTTGGCCTCACCGGACCTGCTCTGCTCCTCTTGCTTGGGGCCTGTGGGACTGCGCCCTGGCCCGTGAGGCCACTAACCCCACTAGCCTTGCTGTGACTTGCAGCTCCTGTCTGGCCAGCCCCGAGGCTCCTGACACTTGGTACGTTGGCTTCAGAGTGGTGGTTGTGAGTATTTCCAGACAGGTTCTCCAATAGCCAGAGGACAGAGCTGCTCCTTCAGAGCAAGGGACAGGGGTTTGGATCCCTGGAGGCTGCCAGAGGAGCTGACCCCAGAGCCCTGAGGCACAGAGGCTGAAGCCAGACACTGCCCTGTGGATCCTGAGCAGACACGGCTCCTTCCTCATAAAAAGGCCTGAGGAGGTGCATGATTTCAGATGCTGTCTTGCTGCTGGCTAAGGCAGCTTTCTAAACAATGCACTGCCTGGTTTGGGTCCTTCTTTGGAGGTATCATCTGACCTGCCACGACTCCCATGGCTCTGAGGTTCCTCCTGCAGTAGGCAGTTACGTTGCTTTTGCTGGTGAGTAGTACACCAAACGCCAAGGCCAACAAAGGGACATTTACACGTTCCAGGATGCCACAGGAGAAACACACAGAAGACACTCTACAGCCGTATAGACTCCAAGACAATGACACACCAACGTGGTGGGAAGGTCTGAACAACTTTCCAGGATTAGGTGTATGTGGTATTTGTAGATGAGGAAGCTTGGAAGCGAGTAGAGTAGAGATTTTGGCAAGAACACAGAAAGCAATGATCCATTGAACAAGTCATGGGTATACACTGGAGCCTAAACAGGATCATCATGTATTTATTTCAAAGTTGTAAAATTGCTTATGTCTCTGACATAAGCCCGTATAGGAAACTACTTCCCTGAGAGCTGCTCTGCTGGAAGTGATGCTCTTTCTAAGTACTCTGAATCCTAAATTTACATAAATCCAAAGCAAAAGCTTTCCTTCACAGTGTTTAGATATAAGCTCCAATTTAGGTATAAGCTTTTCCTTGCCTTCTCCAAAAATAATAGTGTGCTAAGGCTTAACTCCAACTAGGATTTCTACCTTGAGAAGAAATGCAGAATAAAAAGGAAAGGTGTATTTTTCCCTCTTTTGCCTTCAGCATTTTCTCTTCAGTTTGATAAAACTCCCAGCAATTCTCACTGAATCTAGGATTTTAATATGCTAGGCTCAGTAAAGGAGCAAGAGGTTAAATTTGGCTCCTAGATTTCCATGTGTGCATGGGTAATATGTGTGAAGGTAAAATTTCCCTCTTCTTTTCTGGATTGAGTTCAGGTCCTGGTAATACCCTGTGGTAGGATCCATCTCACCTGACTTTATATATAGCTTCATTTCACCTATACCTTTCAGCTATCCCTTTCTAGTCAAGAAGAAACATAGGCACTTCTAGAGCATGAATCACCAGACCTGTTTTAAATACCTGCTTTAGGGAGCGATGACTTTCCACTGACTATCAAAGAAATCTTGAGTGACTTACTCAGATGTAGCATAAGACAATTTCCATCCATTGCCTCTTCTCTGGCAGACAGAAATGTCAATGCAGACATTTCATGAAGCCTATAACAATAGTTATGGTTTAAAATGCGGTTAAGAAAAAATGGGTGAGTGCCTAGATTTTGTGTATATTTACAAAATAAGAGCCTGAGATTCTTGCCAATTTTCTCAAATCTGCATTTCAGTGAGTGCACTTTTTATATTCTCCTTTAACAAAACTTTTAGTTAAGTTCCTGAATTAGGAAAAAAAAAAGAAGAAAAAAAAGAAGAATGTTTTATTTATTTCCTCAGTCCAAAATGAATCTTTTGGGCAAACAGAATTGCAGAACCTACTAGTGCACCTTGGTGTTTTTATTGTTTTTATGTTGGACGCTTGTTCCTTTCTAGGGAACATATACTTCAGATCTAAGGGACAGGAAAAGCTTTACTTAAGTGCACCCGGAGGAAGTGTTTCTTTCCCCAGATTTCCTGTGTAACATGCTACCACCAGTTGCTTGGTTGTGTCATGTTCCATCTTGTGGAGTAATACATGGTGACTGTGACAGCCAGATGTGACATGTCCCCCTGCAAGGAGACATTGCCTGGGGGAAAATGCTCATTATTTTGAAACCCAGGACATTCTTCAGAAATGAAGTTATAAAAAAACCAACCATATACCCAACAACAGCTTACCCCTCCTTGTTCAGAGAGATGTTGGCTGATTCTTCCTCCAAAGATCATAAGAGACCAGACACTGGCACACAATTAATCCATTCATCTAATAAATTTTAATGAGAACAAAAAGGGCTCAGAATTCCATCTGCCTGATAAAAAATGCAATGAGAGCAAAACCCAGCATTAAGATTACTGTGTGAACAGAAATTATACAAACAATTTCCATTTGACTAAGGTTAGAATGAGAGCACCAGGACAAATAAATGGTGTAAATTTAATCGGTTCTTTTGACAGCATCAACATAGCAACTTGATTGTTCTCTACAGATGCTGTGCCAGCTCTTGACAGGCACAGTATGCTGTAGGCTAGGCTAGGTAAGGAAGACACAGACAAAGAAAAACTAAGAACAACATGTGTAGCAGCTTATGAAAGGAAAAGCAGAGCACACAAAGATACTCAGGAAAGAAGGAAAGTAGTCAGTGGGATGAGGTGTGTGATAAAAATAATACATATTTCCTTCACTGCCAAAAGAGTTGTGGGATGCATTCATAAGTTACTGACAAGAAAAGTTATTTTGTACCTAGTGAGCAAACAAGTAGCTGATGGGGGTGAGCACCTAATGTCAACTACTGTTCCTAGATATGCTAAAGTATAGCTGAGCCTTTCTACTTAGTGGAAGAAACATATTTAAATGAGTCATTCTTTTGTTCTGAGTTCATAGCCAAGATTCAATCTAGCAAGGCAGGAGATGGTACTGAGATTAGCAGCTGTGTTTAATCACAGGACAGCAGAGAAGTGTCTGCCTTACACAGGACACTTATGTACCATAGTGTCAAACAACTCATAAATGCCAATGATTTACACAGGTCAAATAAATGATAATAATGAGTTTGTGGTTGCATCTGGTGTAGCTGCAGTGAATTTCTAGTTTTATCTGGAAACCTAGTCATTTTAAGGTAATATGGAGAAAAAGCCTCAGATCTGCCCCTCCGAGTTCTACTACCAGTCTTTATGAGAATGTGACCATATGGAGGAATAACACAAATGGAGGAACCTATATAGGGCGGTCGCCATCTCTGATACATGATCTATCTTCTGAATTTCATACATCAACAGTGCCATTGCTGATGGGACAGTCTCTCTCCTTGCTCTGATTGATATATAGTAGGTTACAAAATTTCACAGRCAACCCCCACCACCCCACCAGATGTTACTGATGGGATCAGCCAGTATGATCTTGTTTTCTTTAGAGACTATTAAAGGCCACCTTTATATTCCTCGTAGCCAGCCCGAGGACTTTAGCACAATGCTTAGGACTCTCTAACTCCTGGTAGAGGTGAAAGAAAGGAGGGTCCTACCAAAACCTAAAGTTCTTGTGAAGGTAGGACCAAATTCGAGGAGAGAACCCCAGGCTTGATATCATCTAATTCTCTTCTAAAAATGCTAGATTTGGACCAAGAGCTCATCCCTACAGGGAGATACTAGTAAAATGTTTGCGTCTGCCCATTAACAACTACTGTTAAAGGTCTGTTAATGACCCAGTTTTTGATGCAAATGTGGTGTTGCCTAATGCAGTGAGGGATTTTTATTTGAAGTATCATGTGGTAATAAGTGGTGCTTATGAAAACCTGGAAAAATATCAGCACAGTAGTCTTGTATCAGTTAGCCCTGTAATTTTCTTAAAGAAAAAAGAAACAGGTTTGTATGACAGGACCTATCTTCTTTAAATCCCCATTTTGACTCACTGTAATTGCATTTAGAGCACTGTAATTACATATTGTAATATTATTTGGTAGTTGAATTTTTTGTTAACTGTGTTATAATTTTACTTGTGAGTGATGTCAGACTAACAAGTTTATGTTTTGCTAGGTCATCTTTTTAGTCTTTTCAAATAGAGAAAAAGCATCTACAGTTCTTCAGTCCTTTCAGTGTTTCCCTTTTTAAGACTCACAAGACTACTCTTAATATTAGTGGTTCACCCACTAAGCATCTAACAGGGTGGGAGTCATCTCAACTGACTTTAACCATCTAGATGTTACTCATTTAGCCTAAACTAAATTAGGCTTGTATAGCCAAATCTATTGTATAGCCAATAGAAAGACTCCACCAAAGAATAATTAACACTATTTACCTTAGAATATGAACTGTATTTTAAAGGCTTTCCTCTCCTGAGAGGGAAAAGAGCTTCTATATGACTAGCTCAAACTTAATAACTAAGTTTTAGAGTGCCAAAATTAGGTGAGATGAATCTCATCCAAACTGAGCAAAGTATCATAATCATTGCAACAACCAATCCCACTTCTTTCTTCAATCAATTTTCTTTCAATCAATTTTCCAATCCCGTTCTTTCTTCAAAATATTTAGTCCCTCTGTTCTAACACTTGAGATACATACTTAGCAACAGGCATCCTTACTCTATATCACCGCTTCATAAGGCATTCTGCTGCTGCAGAAAACTATGTTCTTTAAAAATATGGTAGTGGCTCACAGGATTTTGCTACCAGATTTTGCACAAGTACATAAACCTTCTTATCACACTGGTAGTATTTAAAACCTAAGCATAAACCTTAATCAAATTCAGTTTTCAAGAGAAATTATCCACCAACTTAAAATAAATTGATTTTGCAAACAAAGAAGATCTTTTTTTTCATAAACTACACCTGTCCGCTCCTCATTCTCTATCTCCACAACTGCAACTAAAATAATCAAACTTACATAGAAACGAAAATGTACAGACAAGGCCAGCTCTGTACTCATTTATATAGGTGTTTTATTCTTCTCTCCCCAGTGATTCCTGCTGAATTTTTTGCCTCTGCTTTCATAAAATGTGAATGATGGATGAGAACGTGTTTTAGTTACTCTTATTCTTTAGCACTTAGTTCTCTGGTAGATTCATTTGTTTTGATGAAACTACTAGGAAAACAGCATCCTACTCAAACTGATTAGGCAGCCAGAATCTGGTCCTGTATTATCCAAATACAAATGGGCATGAAAGATAAACAGGAGATGATCTAGATATATGGAGGAGTAAGATTACTGTTCAAATAATATGCCTATTTGCCTCATTCTGTGTAGGAGGAATAAGAATACTGTCATCTTAGAGCTATGGCAAATCCCAAAACCTTGAACAGACAACATCCTATGCGATCGAAGAGGTCAGTACATCAACTGTACATCAAATTTAGAATCTGTCCCCTAACCTTAAGGGAAAAAACCTATTACAACATGTAAAAGATAAATGGAAAGCTTTTTGATGGTAGTAACAGTTTTGATGTCATTTTCAGTAGCATCACAATCAAGTCCGTTTCTGACTCCATGGAACAAACTTTCAGCAAATTTGGAAGAGCCAGGCTTGTGTTTCCTACTCACACATTTGGAACCACCGAAGCTCAGGGCTTACTCATTGGAGGAGTGGCTGAACGCTTGAGCCCAGTATACAGAAATATTGCCTGTATACAGAAATACTCTTACATATATACAAGCAAATGCTATGTATAGATCATATTAAAGCAAAACTAGCTTGGAGGTTAAGAAAGTGCAAATAACCATTGTGGAAAAGGCTGTATGTTTTAGAAATACATTTGAGTAAGACCAATTGTCTCATTTCATGACTTCAAATACATCATATTGTAGCTACTTTTGGAAGACGAGTAAATATCGCAAGAGTCCATACCTCTTATCATGACAAGTTAAATGCATGGGACATATGTGAACTACAGGGCAGATGAATTCGCTCTGTTGATTTTTTTGAGGAAATCCAAGTGACAACCAGACACATATTTACCAGCAGGGATAAGGAGGCTTTATTCTTTCCATTAGCATCAGCTGACACAAAACATATTTCCACATTGATGTCTGTGCTGTACAGTTGAATGGCTGCACAGCCCTTCCTCCCCCTTCCCCCGCCTCTCTGTTTGGACCAGGGCGCTCTCCATCCCCGTTATTATGCTGCAGGCTGTCATGGCCTGTGCTGAAGGTAAGTACAGCCTGGCATCAAATGTGAGAAATAGCTGAGGATACTGTCAGACGTATTTAATTTAAGACATTAGTATTCTCCATTGCTGTAATCAATCTGGTGGGTTGTTGTTTGTTATGCTGCAGTTTTTTTGCTGCTTCTATTGACTGGCCCAGCACTGTAGTGGATTCAGTGCAGTCGCAGAGCCCCGCTGCATCTCCCTCACTGCGCCACTCTGACCTAAAATGATGGATGGCCTGCAGGACATTTTAAACAGCAGTGAAAAGGCAAGAGCTATTGCAGTTTAGGAGACGTAAATGGGAGACATGGGTCAAAATATGATATTCTTCTGTGAGAAGGGGGAGGAAAGGAGAAACTGTAAATTTAAAGTAGTCAGAGAATATCAAAGGCTGTGTTATTAGGTACAGTATATTTAAGCTGGTAGACTGTTGTTAATGAAGAAGCTATAGTGGAGGGGATGGGACAATTTAAAAGCTATTATAAAATGCTATCTATCAAAAATGGGAGAAATGAGGGAAGGCAAATACCTAAATATGTTATCAGACATCAGTGGCAATTGCTAGGTTCAGCAAAACTCTTGCTGATTAACAAATTGGGCCCCTGAGAAATTTGACGTCATTGATTTGTATGAACTGGAAATAGATCAGTGGTAAATTCACTGAAGTGATTTTTTGTTGTTGTTGACACTTACAGCTTAATCAGACAGAGAAATGCACTCAAATAGGCAACTGAAAGAAATTAGATCACCAAGTTATGTACAAGTAAGACTGTTTGGAGCTACCAGATTTAGAATAAAGTAGTTTTAATATTAAACACTGTCTTTCTTCCAGCAACAAAAGAAGCAATTTTGGTCCCTTGTAACAGGCTTTGGGGCTAGAAGGTGAGCACGTTATCCTTCCACAGATTTTCATGTTATAATTACAGGATGTTCGTACATCTGAAACATCATAGACATGTATGGCAAAGCTACTGGCTACTTTCTCTTCATGAAGCTTAAACGAAAGAAGAGGAAAAAAATCCCAGCACAATCTACCCACACAAACCAATCAACACAGGGCTTCTTATTTCTAAAACTCCTGCTCCTAAATTACAGACATCAACCCTGATCCTTCACTTGGGACTCCACCCTTCCCGGGAGCCAGTGACTGCAGGAAGGCTCAGCTAAGCCTGATCTCCTCCCGCCTGGGAATGGCTCCCTGAGCTACCTCTGAAAACCTGTGCTGGGATTTAGCACAAAGCCTCTATCTGGCTTGATTTATGCTGTCAATGCTTATAGCAGTTTTGGAYTTAAGCTGCACTTACTTAGAAAGTTTACCAAGTGATGTTCTAGGTGACATATGTAACGCTGGGGGGCAAGTGCTCTCAAGAGCCAAAAGGAAGAACATGAAATTCCTCCGCTTCTTCATTAGAGACTCTCTGGATCTCAAAGAGAGCCAGAAAGCTTGTATTTGCAATATTAAAAGGGAATGGGTTTATATCCTCAGGGCAGACAGAAGCCTTTTATCCAACACAGAGGACTCTGAGGATTCAAGTACACAGAGGATTCTGAGGATTCTGTGGCTCCTCTTCCCAGGGCCAACAGCAAATGTCATAACGAGACCTTGTGTCACTTTGACAAAACACTTTTTCAATCTGATGTCCTTGTTCATATCTAATGACTGGTATCATTCCCTATAAGAAGTGCCAGGGATGCTTCCTGGGGCACAAGAGGCCTCTCTTCCCAACCAAAGGCATCAGGCCCAGCATCACGTAAGCAAAGCACAACTGGTGCAGTAGCCTTGTCTTTTATGCTGCAGTTTGTTTCCTTTGCCTGTAATGGCTCTAAGCTGCATGCTCGCTGCACCAGCTGCAGCAGGATGAAAGCAGTAAAAAGCTTGTGCTGAACCTGCCTTTTCCCAGACTTGCTCAGAAAGGTGCCAGTGTAATTCCAGGACATGTGCACTCGGCAGGGTGCTTCAGAGTCCTCAGAGTCTCTCCCCTTTTTATTCTTGTGCAACTACCTTGATTTCAGTAGTTACATGGGTTTTATCCTGTCTTAGCCCTAGAATTTCTGTCCACCAGTGAAGCCCTGATGTGTATGGCAGGGAGCTGTGCAAGACAAGAAAAGATGTGGTCAGCATGGCCTGCTGTAAYCTCATTGCCAGTCGTGTGTTTGTTAGTGATGCATGTGGCCACACGTCAGACTGATAATACCAACACACTGCTCTGCTTTGCTTGTTCATCAGTGAGTTTGAGAGTTCAGAAGTCATTAAATTGACTAGAGCTTTTGTAGCTCAGACTTGCACTGTAAAGGAGCAGGAACTCCCTCTGTGATCCTGGGCAAATAATTTAAAATCTTTGTGCCTCATTCCACCCACCTGTGAAAATGGGTACAATACTACTTCTCAGACCCAAAGGGTTTAAGAATAAATGCTCTTCAGATTAGAAACTATATCAGTAGGAGCCAATAAGTATGTTAAATAGATACTGAAAAGAGTGGACTACAAAAATGCCAATGGACCCGATACCTGTTCTGGCAGCTCAGCACTTTTCTGTCATAAATATAATCTTCCTTCCCTGCGGGAGAATCAGTCCCAAGACTCACTTCTCAATGGATGGCATATAAAGCAGTCAAAGAATGAACCAAAACTGGAAGCTTAGCTGCCATCAAACACAGTAGAGTATATTCATCAGGGCATATAATCATCCCAACATTTTTTTTTTAATATATATTAAGATCTTTTTTTTTAACCCAGGCGATTTTCATATGTATATACTGATACATACCTTCCCCCCACCCCCCCACCCCCCTTATTTATAAAACAATCAGAAATATAAAATAAGTACTGTAGGTAGGAGTAACCAGCCATAGGGCAAGATTAATTTTGCTGCTTGCCTCTGTATGATTAACCCAAACCTCAGAAATTGACGTTTGTCAAGAAGAGCCTGCCTAGCACTAAACAAGTATACTTCAGGGATTGTAACACTATGTTCTTGTACCGTATAGCTCTGCATGCAGCCTTTTGCTATTCCAGTATCACTTTTTAATAAGAAAACGGGCAACTACCAAGATTACTGTAGTTTTAGATGCCATGCAGGAAAAACTGCAGTAAAACCAAGAAAAAATAAAAGTATTCTTAGTGAACAACATGTTGATGTAGGTGACCTGGATAAAAACAGGGGCAATACAGGTGTGATGACTAAAAGCCCTGAGACAGCTCCATTACAGGTGCTTGCAAGCTCCACCTCAAGGCAGGGTCAAAGCTCCCAGGGAAGACCTACTACAGGGAGTCCCAAGACAATGATGTGCACCCTGTGCAGGCACAAGCTACAGTGGGTGTCATGGCAGTGGGTGCATCCTTCAAAGTCCTTCAGAGCAGAGCCAGCACCTGGAGAGGCAGAAACGAGCCAGACAAAGGAAGGAGCTGAAAACCAGCCTCACTACCCATCACCCTTTCTCCCTTGGCACCAGGTAGATGGAGGAGTTGAAGAAAATGTGATGAATCTATTGGCTTTCTTCAAACTTAGCCCATAAAGCTGGGCAATTGGTAAAAGTTCTTTGAATCAAATGTGGACTTTGCAAGATGATGGATGAAGTACCAAAAGGCTTACAATACTGGAAAGATTTCTGACCTTTTCCTGGCTGCTGAGGAGAAGAGGGAGAAGGAGGTTGAATGGGAGAAAAAGGCCCGAGATCACAAGCAGAGGCAAGGAAAAAAGGATTATGACTGAAAAAAAAATTATGCAGTGTTGGGAAGATTGAAGTCCTGGGTGTGAAATATGAAAAAAGGAAGTAAATATACAATCAGATCTTAGGGGCAAATGGAATAAATAAAAAATTATTTAAGATTTAAATAAAATCAGTTAAAATAATTCTAAAATAATCAGCAGAGTAGATGTTTTATTCTGATTAATTTTATTTGGTTTTTGCCTGCATTTGCCTTCTAGCCTGACAAGAATGCAAGGTAATGGTTGTAGCAGAACACCAACCTACACCTTAATGAACAAATGCTCCTTTTTTGTTAATTCAATATCTATGCCCTTTTTGTTGGAAAAGCGTATTAGTGTCATGGGCAGAGGTGCTAGAACTGTTGTATATTTAGTGATTTTTTCATGGTTAGCAAAGCCCAGGGCAAGCACTGATACCTTTATTGATATAAGTCTGGTAAGTTTCATTATCTGAAATGAGCTTGTTGGGGAACAAGAAATTTTGATCATTTGATGCCTCATAAGCTTTCAGTCCAAAGCTGGAGCCCTGCCTTTTTTGGCGCACCTGCAAAACCCATAATAAAAGACAATAATGAAAGCAAAATTTTAATAAGGCAAAATATTAATACTATTRCAGAGTCACTGCTTTATTTGAAGGAGATAGTATGGAAAAAAAATTCGTGTCAGTAGTTTGTAGTACTTTCTGTACTAGGTCCACTTAGTCGAATGGCACAGCTCAGGAGTTGACGACTGCTTTCCTTTCTTTTGAACCACAGTGATCTCTGAAAGGAGATAATACAGGAAGGCATAATCTTCGAGATATTTTCCATCCTCTTTCATCCTTCTTGTTTTCTCCAGATTAATGTCTGCAGGCACCACTGTGAGAACAGCCCTACAGAGCTCAGCCTGCGGGCTCCTCACTGTAGAAATGCTCTAATAGCACTGCTTGTGGCTGCCAGCTGACGTTGTCCCCCTCCTCTTTCTTCTTCTAACCTGACAAGAATGTGAAAGGAATGTTTATTTTTAAAACATGAAACCCACATTTCAATAAGTGAGTATCTTAACTGCTTCTTTTTGTCAATTCAACACCCTTGCCTGTGCTATTTCTTTAATAACTCTAAGCCCTATGTTTTTAACAGRTTCTTAAGGAGTTTTGTCATGTGCTAGCATTGGGGGTGGGAACGGGTAAATGAGCAATATAAAGTAAAAATATCTAAAAATCAGGAACACAGAATTTTCAGTTTTCCAAAGCCTGTTTAAATTAGTGCTACCAGTCTCCTGCAAGTAGTTGCAGCTTTCTAGCAGGCTTTCTGCTAGCCAGCTGTCCTGGTTTTGGCTGGGATAGAGTTAGTTTTCTTCCTAGTAGCTGGTATAGTGCTGTGTTTTGGATTTAGTATGAGAAGAATGTTGACAACACACTGATCTTTTAGTTGTTGCTAAGTAGTGCTTACACTAGTCAAGGACTTCTCAGCTTCTCATGCCCTGCCAGTGAGAAGCTGGGAGGGGGCACAGCCAGGACAGCTGACCCAAACTGTCCAAAGGAATATTCCATACCATATGATGTCATTGCTCAGTATATAAACYGGGGGGAGTTGGCTGGGGGGCAGCGACTGCTGCTCGGGAACTGGCTGGGTATCGGTCAGCGGGTGGTAAGCAATTGCATTGTGCATCACTTATTTTATATATTCTTTTATCATTATTATTATTATTTTTATTATTTTCCCTTCCTTTTCTGTCCTATTAAGCTGTCTTTATCTCAACCCACGAATTTTACTTTTTTTTTTTCCTATTGTCTCCCCCATCCTGCTGCGAGGGCGGGGAGTGAGCGAGTGGCTGTGTGGTGTTTGGCTGCCTGCCGGGTTAAACCACAACACCAGCCAAGAGGAAGACTGGAGTACAGGCAGGGAACTCACTCAGTTTCTAGGACAGAGAAAGGAAAATAGTTTAGGTACATAGGAAAAGATGCCTTTATGCTTAGAATTATCTTTCTAGCTGCATACTAACTTAGCTAGACTGCACGCTGGGTAGATAAGCAGCTGAAAAAGACAGAAGGGACTTTCCCCTGGGTGTTCTTATTCATGGAGACCCATGCAATCCAAGATATCCTGATCCCAGTCCCATGTCATATGGGGCTGCAGTCTTTCCACCAAGACATCCCAGAAAAAATGAGCTTCAAGCCCCCACTGCAACAAATGTACCTCTTGTGAAATCAAGCTGTCCCCGCTCCTCTGCCAGAATAGTCTCTTAGCTGCAGAAGCAGAGTGTTTTAGCCTGTGGCTATGTGCGTGGCAGAGTCAGTGCAGCCAACCAGCTTTACCCAATTAACCCTAATTATCCAAAGATTTCAGGTGTTCCAAGAGACCTTCAGGTAATTGAGATTCTACTGTTATACAGGAGGGACTTAACAGTTACAAAAACCCTCTCAAATGACTAGCCCTGTTCATTTTATAAGGGTTTATATTGGAATTGACTCAGGAAAAAGGCTGATCTACTCAACCTGTCAATGGTTAAGTTGAGACATAAGCAGATAAATGGCTTACTAAGTAGAGCATATACAGGATGAAAATATACAGAATACATCCAGTATGTTTAACTCTTGTGTAAAAGTAGCTGAGTAGCTGAAGTCAGTTGCCAAAGCTAATTCCAATGCAAATTCTATTGGAATAAATGAGTAAGAGTGATCAAATGTCTTCTTTTTTTTTCCATCCCACAGCCTCAAGATATGTGTCCTGCCTAAAACACTGAAAAGCATGAACTGAAGAGTTCATCAGCTACAATCAAAGCACTTCTACAGCGCACGTCAATATTACAATTGTAGACTCACCATAGAAATACATGTTTACATCCAACTGAATGCTTTCTGAATAAGCCATAATTACCAAATCAACTGTACTGGTTTGAGTAATGCTGACCTGGGGGTGTACATTAGTCCTACGCATTTAATCTTGAGTTATCAAACTGTGTGTTTGCAGGGTACAGTATAAGTGGATGCTTATATCTTATTTTCCGTAGCTGTGTTATCTGTCTCTGATTTCAGTAGGACTAGTTTTGAAAAAAAATGGGCTCAGCTGTTGACAAGCACTGTGTGTAGATTGAGCTAATAGAGTGTTTACTGGACGAGAACAATGCTTTGGTATAGAGGACTGTGACAGAAGTAGAATGATGCTACAATGTTATGAATACCATAAGAACTGTGATAGTTTAACAAAATAGATATATAATTTATATAAACATTTTATCTTAAGTAAAACCGCACTATCATTATGCAGATCATTAGGATTTCCTGAATGACTGTATCAGCGTAGTAGCCTACAGCAATTAAAACTGGAAAGCACTGGAGCTATTTTGTATATAACCTGTCACCACCATGCTACCAATACCAGCTCTGAAGGTCTTAACGCCTGTCTCCAACAGGTCGCAAGATTAGTTTTGCCAGCTTGTGATCTTAACAGATCAAAGGTCTGTAAACACTGAAAAAGTAACTGGGACTTAAGGTAGCTGTCAGGAGCAAAAACTGCTCAGCTACCTTTTAAATGACATTTTCCTATATCTGGAAAAATAACTTGGTTCAAAACTAAGAGAAGAATCTTTCACCAGACCCTGCTGTGGTAAGAGCAGGGTTTTCTAGGAAGCTGAGAGTCACTGAAGCAACAGGACAGATAAAGATATCCTGCCAGCTAGATGAAGGTATAGTCTACTCTGTCCAGTCCTGAGCTCCTCAGTACAAGAAAGATATGACTGAGTCCAGCACAGGGCCACAAAGATGACTAAGGGACTGGAGCATCTTTCATAGGAGGAGAGGCTGAGAGAGCTGGGACTGTTCAGCCTGGGGAAGAGGAGGTTCAGAGAGATCTTATCCATGTGTATAAATAAATACCTGATGGGAGGGAATGAAGGTAAGAGAGCCAGGCTCTTCTCAGTAGTGCCCACTGATAGGACAAGAGGCAATGGTCATAAATTAAATCATGTGAAATTCCACCTGAAGACAAGGAAACACTTTCATACAATTGAGGGTGGTCAAACACTGGGATAAGGTTCCACAGCGAGGTTGTGGAGTCTCCCTGGAGATATTTAAAGCCTAACTGGACATAGTCCTGGACTACCTGCTCTAGGTGACCTTGCTTGAGCTTGAGGTCCCTTCCAACCTAAATAATTCTGTGAACCTAAGCTGAAATAATTTGGTTTGGGTTTTTAGGTTCCCCCTCCTCCCCTTTTGAATATTCTCTTTTTTTTCTTTTTTTTTTTTTTTTTTCCCCCAAATACATAGGATTTTATTTTAGGTCAATGATTAAATGTATTTAAAATATTTTTGTCATGACACTGAAAATAATTTTCTCACCCATATGCAGAAAACATGTATTTGTGAAAAGTGGTAGTTGCATTATGTAAGTAGATGCTCTTTTCCTTACTGGCTAGCAAAAATTCGATGGTGTGAGACTGGGTGATGTAGAAGCATATAAAATGGACAGAAAAGTAGATGAAAGGAAAAAGAAAAAGAATTCTTAAGAGTGGAAATGTAGTCATTGCAGAGATTGTTGCATATAAAATACCAGGTAGCAATAAACTGAAGAATGCAGTAGATGAACCTGAATGAGTCATAAAAAGCAATCTCAGTGACAGGAATGCATTAAGAAGCCTTTATAAAAGGAATCAATTACTTGCCCTTTCATAAGAAAAAGAAAAACTAAGACACATGCATGAAAAGCACTTAGTGTCATGCAGCCATGATTCTAAGACAAAAGAAGGAAAAGGGAATTATTGGTTTTGCTTAGTTTTTATCAAACCCCTATACCTTTTCCTATTTTCTTTTCTGGTGATTGTTTTATAGCTTAGCGGAAATACTGGGCAGCTAGAGAAATTAAGCAGCATGTAATACTTGAAAAATGCTTGGTAACATGCATTTGTTTGTCCTAATGCTTTCTGCCACAAAGGACTGCAAGCACCTTTTATGTTTTTATTACATTTCCCAGATGTTAAAAAATTATCTTGCTGGAACAGCTCACTGTACCATTGCAGTGAGGGTTGTGTGGTGGTGCATTCCCCCCCTGCCCTGAGGCCGCTTGTTGATCTCAGAAATTTCCATGAGACCTCAGCCTTGGCGTACTGAGTCTGGCAGTTGAGCGCTCCTTGACCATATCAGAAACTCTGCATAGCTGAGGCTGGGAACATACTCCTACTGCCTGGCCCAGGTGTCAAGTAGAACAACACTGAAACCTTGAGGATTTTTTAGTAATTACCACCTGGGACTGCGGCCAGGATGGAAATTTACAGATGACTAAAGCCAACCATCTTGTGAACCTCTAAACAGTGGTCCTAAGTGAGACCCTTTGAGCTCTCCGGGACCGCAGCGGGCTGCGCCCGCTAGTGGGACGCCTCTCAGAGCTTGCGACCTTTTGAGTCTGCGATATTCGGAGGCCCGTTGTCCGACGGGACCTGGGCTGAAACCCTTCACTCCTCGAGGCTCAACCCTCACCCGTTGAGAAATGCCGAGACATTTTATGTGACTATTTCTTCACCGAACTCGAGGGGAATTTTTAACAGGTACCTTTTGTACATTTATATATATATATTTCTGTCTCTATATGAGTGAACTAATAGTAAGCATAATTTATAATTAAGTTGTGATTGTAGTAAACTCTACTAACACTTCGTAAATATTAAATTAGTTAATAAGTGCTGCTAAAACTGTGAATGAACCCTAGACTGCTGCTAAACACATATAATCTCTAAGATATAAACCCTTAGACATAACATGATTTTTCTTTGTATGTTTCATCCATGTAGTAAGTAACAGAGTGAACCTTGCCATCAAATTCTGTTAAGTCGCACCTTTATAAATCTCTATTAAAATCACTTTCTGCTAATACCTTTGACAGTGATTCTTTGGGCGGTCTCTAAACCGCTCATTCGCGACAGGCTGAGAACCGGATGCTTCAAAAGGAGCCAAAAAAAGCCATGCAATATGCAGATCTTCTCTCAGCATGATGGAAATGATGCAAAACTGAGTTTTTATATAATTCAGTTTATTCATGTTAATTTTTTTTTTTTTTTATAATTTAGTATTTTATAATGTTATTGCATTTATATTTTTGTTAGCATTTGTAGATTAGGCTTATGGCCTTGATCTGAAAAGTAGATATTTAAATATTCAAATGATCTTACTGTAGTTACTTGGATTGCTTTTATGCTTTAGCTTAAGAGGAAGAAACACTTGGGCTGGTCATAGCCCCTGTCCCAGCACAGTCATTCCTCTCTGAGGCTCAACATGGGAAGAACAATTAGGTTAGTGTCTGCAATCTCTTTCCAAAGCACTTGTGGTTAAATACTGCAAAATGGCTAAGCTTCCAGTAATAAAACAAGAGTTGCTTGTAAATTAAAACATTAAATGTTCATTGAAAAAACATACACAAAATTTGCTGTTTATTTTTTCCTTTTTGTGTTGTTTTTATGGTTCATGACATTCTGAACTTTTAAGTGGAAGGCTATACAAAGGACTTTGATTATATTAGATATTCATACACTTTGAGCTATTTTAAGATGTTTTATAGATTTTATTACTTCTGTTTCCAGCATTTTTACTTTATTCCTGAGTATTCACTCTTCTGTGCCTTGCTGATGTCTGAGTCAGGAGACCTATAACCCACTGTCTACTAGTTGATGCACCCTAACAGGAAAGTTGTCAGAAGTTAAATTCACGATAACTACAGCCTGAAACTTGTCTTGTCACTATCATATGGGGAAAGACTAATGCAGACGTCTTCACTAGATTTATAGACTTGTGTTGATCTGTCTCACCAGTGTTTCAAGATTTCTAAGAGTACAATACTTCCCTGATAACCAGAGAGAGGTTATTGCCTGTCACAGTTTGTAGTTTAAATATAGTCCATTATTGCCTGTCATAGTTTGTACTTCAAATACATTCAGTTTAGTACTACAAACCAGTGAATTATAACACAGATAGATCCTGAGCTCAGCTCTTCAGGTAATGAAATATAGTATCATCTCAGTGGTGTTATGATTAAGGGTGAATGTTTGTTAAAGCCATGACTTTACTAAAAAAAGGTCTTTTAAATTGTCAGTATATTTTGTGGCCAGCTTGTAGCTCAGCAAGCTTTCATCACGAATGCCTGTGAGTTTGACTTTAGCCATGCTCAGTGTAGTGGGATAAATGTTTGCAATTAAAAAAATATTTAATTAATTGCAAAATACAATTTATTTAGTGGGCTTGTGTCTTAATTTTCTGTTGAAAATATTAATATTAATTTAATATTATTATTAATAAATCTGATTAAGTTTTTTTCAACCTGTTATCTTTAAAAGAGAAGTTAACTATTTGGTATTTTCCACCATGGAGCTGACTTATGAAAGACCTTTTCTGTCAGCACATGCATACTCTACCACGTAACAGGACGAATTAATACTAGTTTTTCAAAGCACTGTGCAGACAGTGTACTGATAACTATATTTGGTCCATATATTTTAAAGAATCATGAGGTTTACTGCTATTCTGCACTCCTTGTGCTGGTTTTGCTTGAAGACAAAACTTGCACACATGTTGAAATGCAATGCTGGATTGGATACATAGTAAAGACTAAACAACAGTTTCCATTACAAGGTTATGCTCTTTAGATCTCCATAGATTTCTGAGACTTTAGCTCAGTTTGTTAGATTTTTCTAGGCATGATCTCCACTCCAAGGTGGCTTTAAAAAAAAGTAATTTACAGACACAATTTCATTATGCTGCTGTACATGATGAGTTCATTTTACCCGTTATATCTCTGTTTCTGTAGCTATCAAATTTACACTATATGAATATATAAAATGTTTGCGTTTAAAAAAACTGTGTATCTAAAATTTTTTAGAGTTGGAAGGTAAAAGACAAAAATAGATCTCATTGTTTATCTTGAGATAAATGTGGATCCTTATGATGAGAGACTATAGAATTTAAGTATGCTAGTATGTTCCATTTTGCAACCCATCTAGGTTTTGAAGGCATGGAACACGTCTTTTTTTGCATACATATTTTTTAAAAAATCTTCAAAACTAAGAAATTTAAATTGCATTGATGGGACATCAAGGATATATGATAAATGCTTAAAGACTGATGTTAAAACTTCACTCTCAAAATTATTTTGCAGGGAAGTAATTTAGGCAGATGAGGAATTGCATGTACTAAAAAGATCAAATTCCTATTCTGAGAAAAATATTTTTTCCCTTTTTTGTATAATTCATGATTTAACAGGTAAAAATGTGCATGTGTTCCTGGACATTCAGCTGATACCAGATTGAGATGGAAGCTCCAGTGCAATGTCATCTGCCTGAAAAGTTTCTGGCTCCTACACCTATTTGCCCGTTTCTGAAAATGTTGTGAAATGTTCATGACTTAATGTCTGGATTCAGTAGTGCCCGGTTAGCCACTGTTGCAGGAAAGATCATCCATTTTTCGCAGACATAATGCAGAAAGTGCATTTCATTCCTTCCAGGCACAAATCTTCCTGGCAAACAGTCCTTTCCATTCAGTTCTCTGCATGTGGGGGGGGGACATGTTGCAGGGGAGATGAAGGGACAGAAATGAAAAAATTATATGGGATTTATAACATGAAGCAACGCGTCCACATCACTTTATTGCCCTTGGGACTAACATTACATCTTCTGGAGGACCTGATAATAATATTTTAGATTTCAGTTGCAAAATCCATTTGCCTGCCTCAGATTTTGTGTATTTCTGTCATTGCAGTATCAGAGTGCTCCCAGGGATTTAAAAATAGAAATGGCAACGATTGACTTTCTTTCCCAACCTCGAGAAAAAAAAAAGCTGAGTTAACTGATAAGTTTATTTTCATTTAATTATGGTGATGCTTAAGTAGATGCATCCTATGACAGGAAGCTGATCTAGGGAAAGAGTTTAAGTAGAGTTTTTGTTCGTATGTGAGCATGGTGAACTGCTGCTGTGCTGCATCATCTATAAGAAATACTCCACTGGTTTGTGATTGTTTAGGACTGTTTAGTTTTTCTTCAGCAGAGCTGGTAACAGATGATTTATTGCCTCATCTATTTCATTATATGCACCTGCCCTTTCTATTCTTTTGTGCCTTAAAGCTATTTTAATGACAGTGTTGCTGTTTACCTATAGCAAAACAGAAATAACCTTCTGTAATTATTTTAAAAAAATATTTTCTGTCACTTAATTTAAAAAAAAACAGCTACCATTCTCCTGAAAGTCTCTTAACCCCATGCATCAGGAGGAGGTGGATCTGGGAGGGCAGGGTGCACATCTCCTTTCTGCCCCTCCAGTTCTAGTGGGAGGAAGAAATGCCTGAACCGGCACCATCACCACTGCCTGGAATATAAGGCTCTTGAAATGCTCTGGGATTTGAATTAACTTGGAAGGAGTGCTTAAGTAGGTGAGCTCAGGAGACTTCAGCTATTTTGGGGCAACATTTCACACATTGTTATTTCAATATCATTAGATCTATGTTCAAATTTTCTACAGAGTCTGATTTTAAACTTGATCATTAAGCTTGAACTGGCTTAAATCCAAATCTGAATGTTACCACGCTCCCTGACTGTAAAGCATATTTCTATTCTACTATAAACGGAGGCAGTTTTTCATTATTGTCTTGTGTGAGTCAGCAAACCAAAAGGGAACACAAGAACATTTGCAAAGCTGGCAGTTAGTTCTCTGTATCCATACTGATTGCTTAAATCTCCAGAGCACCTTATGAGCAACTGTGTATTCCCCAGTGCAGACCTGTACCACGTGATGTTTAGCATGGTATATTACAGCTATGAATAAAGCCTGTATTTGGGAAACAAAAATAGAGATTGAGTAACTATGTGAGGCTAATACCAGGTGTACCTCTGAGGAACTGAATGGATCATAAAAACGATTTTGCAATAAACACCTTTTTCCCATCTAAGATATGTACCAGTGCAATGTGCATCGAAGCTTATTCTCCTTTTAATGACACAATGCAATGGTGAAAGTGTACACGCCACCGGTCCCTGAAGAAAAGGCTTCGAACTCCACTGCGTACCGCAGCACGTCAGCTATCTATGATCTACTGGGTGGCAGCCAAGAGGAACCCAGAGGAAATGGTGAGAAGTGCTCTTTACAGTAGTGCAGTGAAGGTTGTCTTCTTTGTAGGAAGATAAACCTTTTCAATTATGGTGGGAGCTGTAAGAGTCAAACATGGGCCCCAGTAGTGAGATAATTGCTCCAGAACTTGGTGCAATATAGAAGTTCCTATTTTAAGAAGTGCTGTGCCTTTCTCCTCCTTCACCTGCACTGAGTGCTTTCTTTTTTTTTCCTATTGAAACATTAGCAATTTACATAGCAACAAATGTGAAAAACCCTGAGATTTAAATCTTGATTGTTGCTGATTCTATAATAGGAGCATAGAAATATCTCTAAAAGGCAATTTCCTCACCTATTTGATTTTGTGTTCAGTAACTCCTTTGCAGGGATGACTCTTTACTGGTTCTTATATTAATTGTCAACTTCATCCTCATATTCACTGAAAAAACTTTTCTGCTGTGGTATTTTTCTTTGTCATTGTTTTTATATTATTATTAATTACTATTATTATTATTATTATATATAGCATATAATAGTAAAGTATGTCCTCTGCAAAATTACATGGATGATTACAATATTTCTTGTGCTTTTCCCTGTGCCAATGCCCCTATGTCATTTAGCATCCCTTGAATGGGATGCCATTCTTTATCGTTGTCTCCTCCTGCCTGGACAATTGTTTCTAGAAATTGGACTCTGATGGAGACTGCAAGTTTATGAATTGTTTCTTCAGATGGGTCATATGTGACCTACAAAATTCAGTGTTATCTGAGGATTTATAACATCTCTGTTGAGAACTGAATCAATAACTTTAACTTCAGACTAGTAATAAGCACTTTGCTTTGATAAAGTAGAGCTCAGGTTTAGTGGGCTCCAGCAGAATTGCGTTATGCAGGCAATTTGCTATTAGACATCAAAGAGACATCTTGAGCGTTGCCGACAGAATGAATGAATGAGAGTAGGAGACATGCCCAGAGTTCCTTCTAAAATTATACAAAAGCAGCATGCAACCTGTTTCCATAGTTCACAGCAGCAAAAATAACTTCTGACTAGTCTATTTGATTAATATATTGCTCATCACATTTAATGTAGTATGCCAAGTTTTTTCACAGTTAGGCTCTCAACTTTTGGTGGTGTAACCAACAATATTATCTTACAGAGTCCATTTGTCTGTTCATGAAGTTTACCACTCTAGTTGTTAATAGCATATAAGCCCCAAAGGGATGTATATATTACATGCAAAGTGTAATCAAAGCCGACTATACACCTAAGCAGTCTGACCTGTTGCTGTCTGATGTATTTGTCCACTCTTTTCTGGATTCTGCTCCCACTGAAAGCAAAAGGAAAATGTCAGTGATGCTGCTGGTGTGTTCATGATGGAAACTTGATGGTCCATCTGACATGGAAAAATGTAGTTATATTTCTAAATCCAGTCATTTTGTTCTTTTTTAGACCATACATAGGTAGGATATATGTAATATCTGAAATATTTTTAGCCTGATTTCCTGAATAAAAAAGCATATACGACTGTCTTTTTTGTATGTCCTTCTCTGCCTTCCTAATAATCTTTTGAATTTTTGACCAGGGTTCACATTTCAAAGAACTGAGGTCCTGAGCATGTTTAAGTTCTCACAAGTCTGGTTATGACTGGTCCCTAAATAGGGGAGAGAGATTTCCATTACTGAGGGAAAGGCTGGTGACTTTTGCCTGGCAGCCTGTGGGCAGCTCAAGGCCAGTCCCAGCCCACACCAGACAGCGGTGTGTGGAGTATGACATGAGGTTTGTGGAAGGAGGCATGGGGAGGCCTGGGGGGACACAAAGCCATCAGAAGCCATGCATCGATGTTCTCACTGCTTAGGCAGTGATTTGTTTATAGGTGTTTCCTTTTGGTAGCCTTTTAAAATTTGGCTGTATTCCTGGCTCAATGACATGTAAGGGCTACAAACTATATTGATCTGAATGCATGGCTGTTGCCAGCTGAATTGCCTTCTGATCAAGTGGGTAGCCCAGGAGTCCTCAGTGACGATGCTCTGGAGCCCAGCTGGAACATCAGGAGGTCTCCTGAGGGGTGATGGGGCACACAGGATGAGGGCAGCCTCTACCCCCCATGGCTGGAAACACGCAGAGTGGCAGTGGTTTAGGGCACCTGCTGACCCGGCTCAGGTTCTTGCCTGAGGATGTGGCATAGGGGTGCCAACTCACTGTGAAGTTAGACTTGAATCCTGGTCTCTCTGATGGGGAGAGATTACATAGGAAAAGACACACTGTCCTGAAGATCTGTCCTCAGTCACAGCATTTACAATCTGGGTATATATACAATCTGGGTATAGCTTGTGCTCTGTAAGCATGGTCCATACCTAGTTGGTTTGATAAGACTGATACAGGATGGACACACATGCTCCTGAAAATTCAGCCAATGAATAACAGAGTAATCTAATGAAGAGTTCAGTCTGGGAAAAGTTTTATCATTTTCCTAAAAGAAATAACCAGAGGAAAGAAAAGAAAAGAAAAGAGAAAAAGAGACAAGAACAGCTCTCTTCAGAACTGTTAAAGTTTGGAGAGAGGAAAAGCAAATGCATAATGAAGAGAAAAATGAGCTAGTTTTCTCATGCTTTCATACTTTGCTTAGAAAAGTGAATTCATCTCATCGGGAAGTGTCTAATTGAGTAGTACACCTTTTTAAACAAAACCTATGCTATTTTACTCCTTAGTTTGATGGTATGCTTCACAGATAAATCCCCACTCAGTTAATATCCACGGTTCTGTGCTGACAGCTTGATGAGTGGGAACCCATCTACACAAAGTTGTAACTCAGCACGCAAGCTGACAAATAACGAAGGAACCTAAGTGCCGGATTTTTGCTCAACATAAATGAAGCTTGGAGTTTGCAATGACAGTGCTGACAGAGCCTTGAAAATACCCGTGGTAATGGCTTTAAATCAAGAGCTGTGGTCCTGGTAAGTTTCGGAAGAAATTTCATTAGTTTGAGGGAATGAGCACAGAAAAAGAAAAAGAAAGGCAAACTCTCTGGTAACAGATAAGCAGTAAGCACACAACGAGTCTGGGGGTGGAACTCTGCAACATCTTATATATAATTGTGATACTTTCAACAGAGGGAGAAAACTTGTGTCACCACTTTCACTGTCCCATCAATTCTTATCATCAGATTCATCTGTAAATTACTTCAGTGCTCCACACAGAGCCCCAAACTGGGTACAAGTTTTTGTCACTGTGAAGGAGTAATGGATTTCCTGATGCAGTCTTTGTGAGGCATTCCTTGGAAGTTTCTTCCTCTTTTACCTCTTTGTACGTATGGGGTAATGATTGGTGTTATAGCTCCAGGAAGGAAATAGCTTTGACACAGGTTGTCTATGATGTCATTTGTCTTCTTGATAGCAACATACCTTCTAAAAATGAAAATATTGCTAAGCAAAGTTGATCTTTTTCATGCCTCTCTATGGAAGAAAACTTGCTTAGTTCAAAATAATCCACAACCTCACTAAATCCTTTAGTATCAATTGTCTGGGGAGTAAAAAGGGCTATTATCATACAATAAAACCCCCCTCTTGATTGGAAAAGCACGCAACTTTAACCAAACAGCAGATACTGAAGTCTGGACTGATTTCAGTGAGAGCAGACATGGCTGCAGCAAAGTCTGAACAAAGGAGGCATCTGTTTTAGGCACCTTTTGGAGGCAGCTGGGGAAATGTCTTGACAGAGCCAGGACCTTGATGCTGACTGTCAGCTGCCCCAGGTGGCTGGGCAAGGTTCTACTGAACACTTTCCTCTGGGAGGCATTATTGGTCAGGCCAGGCAATCAGTGGCCGAAATACTTCCCTGGAAACTAAAATGAAAGGCAGAAGTAGGGAGAAGATGCTTGCTTCTGAATTTCATACCCATTTATCTTGAGGTAAATTAAACTAATTGTAAAATACTGATAAACAAAATCTGAAATAGACTGATGTTTACTGAATAATACTGTAAATCCCTCTGGAAATCCAGAAAAGAGAATGCAAATTGTGGGCTTAATTGTTTTATTAGTCAGTAATGAATATTTCAGAGGTAGTGGAAATAAGTTATTTTTTACTATTGCTAACTAAATATCACATTTTCTTCCCAGAGTCCGTTCATTATTATTAAGTTCTGTTTTGAATGATCTTGCACATGATAAATATATATAAACTACCACAAAGCTTTTCCTCTTAATAGTTTTCAAATAAAAGGAATTATAAGGCTATACTGTATACTTGCAATATAAGTAAAGGGGTATCTTTTTATATTTTTGAAGCTAGCTAAGGTAAAACTTAAATAGGTACTTAAAAGCAATATATAAAGGTGTTTGGTTTTTTTGGTTTTTTTTTTTTTTTTTTTTTTTTTAGCAAAAAGAATGAAAATAGTATTGTGACAAATGTTCATGTTAGGTCTTCTAGTAGAACAATCACTAATTTAATTAAGCTCAGTGCAATTTTTTTTTCCCATGTGTAATCTGTGGTATCTTTTGTGTATTGAAAATCTGAAAGAAAATCATGATTCTTGCTTCACAGATAGAGTGACAGAAATACTCCTGAAGGCTGACGTTAAGAGATTTCCAGTAATGAATGGCAAATGAACACAAAAATACCCACATGTGGTGTCTGCCACTTCAGATGGCAAAAGGAAGTTTTTTGGCTTCTAGTGTGTAATCTTCAGAATAGTGATTAGTTCTGTGCTTCAAAGCACTACTAAAATTAGCAGACATATTTATTTCTGCTTATATATATTGGAAAGCCAAATATTGCAATTAGCCTTTCTCTTCTAAGGTAAAAAAACTTCACTTTCTCCTAGCAAATATTAGTAGCCTGTGGTTAAATATCATAGTGCTTTGGGTGATAACGACAAGAGAATAAACATTTAGTAGAGAGCTGCATTGCTGATAGTCCTGGTAGGTTTGAACATGCAAACTTCCTCAGTTTGTAAACTTGAAGGTTGTAAAACCCTGGCCTTAATAAAAACAGAAATTCACTATGAGTGATCTGTAAATCACAGTGTACAAATTACACTACATGAAGAGCTGAGTTGTGCAAATCTAAGTCATATAAAAACCAATGTCCAATAAATAAGTAAGCAGAGTTCTCTGCTATGTTCTTAGCAGTTTCTTGATTACATCATATCAGATTCATTTTCAACGATATGACTAGAACAAAACAGTATATGGCATCTCTAATTTAGTTGTTTATCCCAGTTTCAGATCTAGTCCTTCCCTGGTGCCTAATTACCGTTAGAATAAGAAGGCATGATACATGATGAGGGATTGGAAAATATCTCCTCTGAGCTTTGCTAAAGATACTAATATTTATTGAAATATGCTTTATGTTTTCTAAGGTACTTCTACCTCTGTACCACTGCAGACTGAGTAAGTTTTACTGAGCAAAAGTCCCCATGGAGTCTGGTAATGAATACATTATTGCTCTAAGCACAACTGAAAAGGAAGGTCCAAAAATAGCTTCCATCTTTACCTGGAGTGACAGCATTAATATTCAATCGCTTTTTCTTCAACCTCACACTATTCTGTTCATGCCACTGTTAATGTATGGGCTTTATGTCTTCTGAAAAACTAACAGCAATTTTTAAACTGTTCTAAATGAGGAACATTTACCATATGCCATAAAAGAAGTCATTGCCCTTGTTATTTGAAATGAGCTACTGTGCATTAGTTGCACAATATTATTGCTGGAGCCCTGAAAACCCTTTAAATATACTTCTTCCCTTAATTTTATGGCCTACACTTCAAATATAAAATAGCACTGAAAATATACTTTTCTGTAAAACAATAGAAATAGGACAGCTTTTGAGGAAGATTTATATTATCAGGGATCCACATGAACATACCTGTAATTTCAATTGCTGCCCTGGGAAATGTGTTTCCAGAAAAATGGTTTAACTGGTTGACAGGCAATTATTCTTTGAAAAATGTAGACTAATTAGACAGTTCTTCTTTGTCATAGATATTCAGCTATTGTTCTCTGCAGAGTGGCACGCTGACAGACATATTGCCTCGTTTATAGTCTGGTGACAAGGAAAAGCTTTTAAAACAAATTACAAATGTTGATATTATTTAGAAGACACTTTAATTTATCAAAAAATAATGTTACTTTAATTACTTAGGGAAAACATGAACTTTTAAAACCAGAAAAACTTGCCTGTGTTCCCAGGCAGTGGTTCTGCTGGCACCAATGGTGCTATTCACATGAATCAAATGACTGTATGCTACAGTGATTTTTTGCCAGATCTGTGGGTGGTTCTCATTTATTCTGAAACAGAAAGTATATTGCTATATCTTTCTTCTCACTCTCCCCTTCTCTGTGAGAAGTATAATAGGAAGTCAAGAGCTGAGCTGAATTTTTCTTATTTTACTTTTGGTTTGGTTCAACTCAGGCCCACAGGACCCCTCCAAACATGTGGTGCATTTCACTTGAGAGGATATTACCTTGCTGAGCAATAGGCACCAGACTTAGCTGTAACACTTGCCTATCAATCGAGAGCCGTAGGCAGTTCAGATGGACTATGATTTATTGACTAATGGAGTAGCCTCCTAGGCTAAATTAGGATCATACAGTTGGGCGCTATGGATACGCTTCCTTAGTATTTTTATTCCTGCATTCACAGGTCTCATGGGAACTGGGACTCTCCTTGTGTCAGGCACTATATACTACATAACACTTTGTAGTTGCCCCAGCTGATCTGCAGTGAAAGAAAAATGGACAAAGGTGCAGAAGAACAAGCTCATGAAGTCAAGATTGCATGTCAAGTCATCGCCAGAGCTAGGTTGATGCTAAATCCGGTTCTTGCCTGCTAAAGTAGCTTAAACAGAACATGCAATAAACTCATATTTTGCCCTCCAGTAGATCAGCATTTTGTACAGACTTAATACCAGGATGGACAATTCAGGGCCACTGAAAATAAGCCCTTAGAATCTCTTTCCCATCTTGAATACCTCCTTGTTTCCATGGAAGAGTCAAGGATTATCTAGTAAATTATATCTAGTAAATATGATGCATTTCCTTGCTAAGCTAATGTCTGGTGAATGCCAAGATACAAAAAAGTTGAATTAGGCATAGTCTATAAATATTAATAGAACAAAGTAAGAATATTAACAGAAAAAATTTACCAGGTTCACTGGCACTGAGTACAGTAATGAAATCTGTAAATGCTGCTTGGCAATAAAAAAAAACCATTAGGCTGAATTAGTTGCCATCTTTCTTTATTTTCCCAGTCTATGCAGACTGAGTTGCTATTAAATAGCATATTTTTCAAGTTCTTTATCGAAAGAACTAAAGCAGGGTCTGAATTGAACATTCAAATGCAAATCACAGGGAAAAATGTTGAATTCAGGCCTGGATCTGAACATATCACTGCAGTTCTTGTTTGCAGCTGGAAGATATAGCAGTTTCAGGTTTGGGTCTTTTGGACACGAGTGCCTGAACAACTCTCTTCTTCCAGCTGAAGCTTCTCTCCCTCCCAGCCAGCACCACGCGCACTGCCTCGAGACATGCCCGGTTGATCTAAGGCGAGAGGATGAAGCTGCTCCCTTTCCATTGTCTTCCTTTCCCTTTCCTTCTGCTGGGGAAAAGACTCTCCATGATCCTTCATTTGCTCGCTCTTACCAGCTGGCAAGGAAGATGGATTTAGACATAAGGAAAGTATGTGCTTCAAAGGCTGACCTTCTGTCTTCCAGCCCTCGATCTCTACTTATGCTCTTTCTGAAGTTCAGTCGTAGGAGGAAGATGCCATACAAATTTTCTGTAGGGTCCATGATCAGAATGGCTGAAATTAGGATGAGATTTTGCAGCAAGGTGCACATTCAGTGAGATTGCTCAGAGGAGGAAAGTGAAACATATGCAAAACCCTTTCAGGAATGAGAGTGGAGGAATAATGCTACAGAAGAAAAAGACGATTTTGGAAACATGATATTTTATACTTTCAGGATATTTGAAATATTTTAGGCCTTACAAAGAAGTCTTTAAAATATATAATTCTGTACGTAAACAACATTCCAGAAGAAAAACTGTACGATATTAAACCCAAGTCTTTCACCTACATCCCTGTAAATCTCCAGTCAGACAAACATGGAAATGGATATTACAACAGAAAAATACATTCTGGAATATCCAGCATTGTCTCTACAAGAGCAGATGAAAATTCGTTTTATTCTAAATTAGAAATTCTGCCATTCCTAACAAAAGCCTACTATCTCCTCATGCGTAAATAGGGAAACCACCCACCCAACACATTTATAGCTTGTGTCTTATGTCCTTTGGCCTCTATTGACAAGGTAAATATTTATTTGTGTTCAACCATACAGTCATATAGCAAGCATTCTCCACAACAAGAAAAATGCCCATTGCAGTGGACTGTTTTCCTTCCTGTTGTCCTTCCCTGCTTTTAGATTTCCTCCTTTCACTTAACTTTCTCTTTTTTTCCTTTAATTTTGTATTCTTACTCCCTCTTTTAAAAATACTTTTCCCTTTTTCAGATTCTCTCGAGACTGAGAGGCAAATGAAAAAGTTAAGAAATATGAACTAAACAGAGTGTGGGCAGTGGCCTATAAAGATATTAATTTAGATCAACCTTTTAAAAAGTATAATTTGACACACAACACTATCTTACTTTTTTGACACTGTAGAGACATTCTCAAGTATATAGCATGGGAGACCAGATGTTTGGTCACTTGTAACATGTGGTCATGCTATAGGGGCTCAGGAACGTCCAGTGTTTTTCGTTTATGGAATGGCCTTAGTTTTAGCTTTTAATTTAGAAAATGATGAAAGTAATAACTTTAAAAAAATAATCGTGTATCATCTGAACCTCCATAGACTGATTCAATATACCCACTGATGAGTGTCTGACACTGCAGAATAATAGCTGTGCTGAACTCAGAGGCTTGTGGGACATGGATATTTCTGAAGTTTAACCTGACTTGTGTACTGAATGTCTGCCAGTACCTTGCTAGTGGAGTACGCAGCTTAAACTTTTAAGCAGCACTGCAGTTTTCTGCTTGTTTACTGTTACCCCAGAGATCCCTTGCTTCTCTGTTTTCTACTCCTCAGCATCTTTTCTCCCTTTTATATGACCTGTCAAGTCTTCCTTTCTTTTTCTACTTTGCTTTTACCATTTTCTGTGATTACTTTTTTTGTGCTTTCCTTTCACATCAGTCCTTCTTTCTCTCTAATTTCTACGTGTTGCTAGATATATGAGGGATAATTCAAATATACATAGGGATGTATTCCCCTTTGAAATGTCCTTGGAAATCTTCATCTGGAAGTCCAGGAAAGCTCACTTGTGTCCTGTATTTTAGCTGCCAGTTCCATGAAGATGTCTAAAGTACCTCAAATAGCACTAAACGCCTGTGTTTCAGGAACTGAATTGTACTTACCATCTCTTCCTCACCCCACAGTGAGTTTCACCACTGTATTCTCCTCTTCTCTTAATCTTTCTCTATTTTTTCCATTTCTTAAAATCCCACCTTAAATTGTCTCATCCTGTTCCCAGAGCACTCCTCCTAGCAGAAGCGTGTCCCTCAGGACCTCGTCTCACACCTCTGCCAACAACAGCCTCTTTGTGCCAGGAACATCATCTCCAACCTCTTCCTTCCTCAGATGGTCCCTCAGTAATCATCACAGCTCTGTGCTCCCATCAGACTTCTGCCTCCATGCAACCGGAGACAAACATAGGACAGAGAGAGAGGATGAAGATTTTGTTCAAACTACAGAGGAAGCTGAGATTCTGAAAAAATCTCAGTGTATGGAAAGGCATGAGGAGGATGCTAAGTGAAAAAGTAATCTTTACTTACACAGAGTGACAGCCGTTGCCCCCTTGATACTTCTCTTTTGAAGTCTGACTGTTTGGAAGAAAGAGAATTCCTCAAGGAGATTCAGACAAGCAGCCTGAACTAGCAGAGCCACTGGGGAATAGGAAGCAGACAACCAGTTGTTTGCTTTGGGAAGGAATGGGGGAGAATTAAAGAAAATCATGTTTGGGACTGAAAACAGCAAACTAAAACCACATTGCACCTCCTCTCCTCCAGGGATTAACTGCCCTTGGCTGAGAAAAGAAAAAGAAGCCTGTAAACATTTGTAGGCCTAGCGCACAGCGCTTTGCTACACTTCATGAGTGGTGAGGAAGCAATGAAATTTGCTAAATGCATCTGCTGTCAATATTTAGCGTACATAAGGGGGTGATTCGTACAAGTAGAGTTATGGTTTCCACAGTGCTAAACGAATGAACGAACTACTAGTAATGGGCTGTTTCAGTCTTAAAAAACCCCAAACCGTAACATGCAGTATGCAACTCTACTGTTAACAAGAACCAGAGCATGTCCATGAGGAAAAAATTATGTATTTACTACCTCTTCCAAAATTTATTTCCTACAATGATACTTTTACTATTTGCCATTCAGTTCAATGTGACACTTCTGCATAATCAAGGGAGGTGTTGAGGGGGCAATTTTGGCACAGGGATTTGGGGGAAACATTCACATTATGTAACACCCAGTGTTGCAATTAAAAAAATATAAAGCAGAAAGAAGTACCTTGGCTGTCTTAGTGTGTCCATGAAAAGTACACAAGGGGAGCGCTTACGTGCCTTCGTGTTATATCTGGTCCTACGCAGTTGTCCCACGACTTCTGTTAGCAATTTTTAGTAGTGTTTGCCGCTGACGTGAAGACAGAGGGTTAGGTCACTGTTGGGCCTTGTCATGAGTCTGCACAAGACTCACCTGTGCACTTGTACTGTTTCACAGACTCATGGCTCAGATCAGATATTCCAATGCACTGTTACAGACAAGGCTAAAGATAATGCTGTAAGTAGCTGTAATGAGTAGGGTGTAAAAGTTACTCATTTTTGGAAGCAAAAGACACCTTGAGTGCTTGGCCGTAGAGCTCAACCTCATCCTAGTCCAGCTTGCCCGCATAACTGAACGTTTCTTGTTACACCCTCCCTGTAAAAGTTTTTCTTCATTTGCAGTGACTGAGCTAGCAGGCTGTGTATTAATTTTTACATTATTCGCAGGGTAAATTTTATAACCCCTATGTTCAGTATGTGTTTTTATAGTATGAAATACATGAGTCACATAACAGTGTGGTTCTTCAGCTATGCTAGTCTGTTCTGAATCCTGTAATGTATAATTAACTTTTCAATCATTAATTAAAAATGTAATTACTGCTTATGATATATGACCATAATATAATAAAGACAAATTTTTACTTGACTATAAAAGAGAAATGAAGATATTAGGAATAATCCTGCAAATTTTAATATAGTACTTAACTTACTATTCTGCTTGGCAACATGCTTCCTGCGGATAATTTTACAGTGCATATCTATAAATAACAGTCTTCTAACTCATTCTCATGGCCTTTTATCCCCTGCTTATATCCATAATAAAAGGAACAAGAGGTAAGACTTTCAAAACTGTTTCAATAGCTTAACATCTTAACTCACGTTAAAAAAAAAAAAAAAAAGTTCCCACTAGCTTCAAAGCCACATACCTGCATTCAGGTGGCCTTATACTTCAGCTAATTACTTTCCTTGGCAGAGCATATTAAAGGGAATCAAGCTATATATTTTCTGAGCTGGGCTGGCCCCTGTAGAAGCGGCTGTCATTGATGCTCTGGTTGATGAGAGCATGGCTGTCAGGACTGGTGCATAGATGCCCAAACCCAGAGCTGCCATTGGCTTTGCACTAGACATTGGCTAATTATACGCTGAATCTTTTAAACAGAAACATGTGATAAGAAAGTAGCTTGATAATCACGGGAAGTTTCTATTTGCAAGTTGGGAGGAAAAAAACCCATGAAAAACTGACTGAAACATTTCACTGATTAAATTATGTCTCTAAAGAATTCATACGCTGATCTCCCTCCTGATTCTTCTGGTAGGCAGCTTATTTAACAGTATTTGAGATTTTGAAATTCTTAGTTTATGGCAGCACTTCGGACAACAACCATAAGTAATTATGGTCACATACGTGGATAAAGGCCATTGTCAGCCCTATGGTGTCACACAGTGATGCACATTGAAAAGTAAAAGGCTCTTTAGTTTGTCCCATTTGTTCTGATGGCAAACTGAGGAGTTAATGGTTCCTGGAAAGTATTTTGAGATCCACTAATTGAGAGCTCTACCTAGCTCTAGATAATATTATTATTACCATTATTAACATTAATTATAATAGTAAAAACCATAGCAGCAGCCAGTCAGTAAGAATGCCAGTATGCGACTAAGCAGGGAGTCGCTGTCAGATCTCCCCAGCACACCTATGCTCACGCCTAGTAAGAAACAATATAATTTATTGTGAATGTCTTGTGGTTTGAATGTCCACTAACTCTGAAAGCATCAGATTTCAATTATATAAATGACCCTCAATCCTCTATTTCAACCCCCCAACTTCTTCTATGCATCAGAGATCTTTCAAAGATTAATCTGAAAGATGCAGTTGACATGAGAAATGTAGTAATAGCTGATTGTGGTACTCACAAAACAAGACTGAGTCTGCTGAGTTAAAGGAGGCAGAACTGATGCTCAGGTTCTTAACAAAGCATAGAAAGGAAAGAAAACGAGGCTGCTAGAAAACATTTTGTTACTCAGGGAGGGGTGGGTTTTCTCTCCACCACAGCAGGGAAAGTAAATTCAAAGGGAAGAGGGAACTCTCATTTTTGGATTACTGAAGGAGCTGTAGGGGAGCTATAATCAACCAAACCTTGATCTCTTATTTTCTTTTTAGCTCTGTGCCCCCAAACTTTTACTTATACCTTTACTTCTAGGCTGAGAGAAGGCAGAAGGCAACGTGGGTCAGATAATTTGTCATGGGATTAGGAAAACTCTTTGCTGGGGATTTACTTCAGGTGTGGATGTGTGTTTGCACGTTTATCTGTCTGCATCTGTTTACCTTTGCTGCATTCCTGATTTCTGGCTATGTAGCATGAGCACATCTGTGTCTTTTTCCATGACTGGCGGTACTGAAGTGCTCCCACTGAAGAAGATAGTTCTTCTGCTCTGGGAGCCAGAGATCTGTTGGTACACAGTGCCTATACTCACTTTTCAGATCAGTTTCCCTTAGGCAGAAGAAGGACAAGCAGCAGAAGGGGTCTGGCATTAATACCAGTGCACTGGGACTGAGAGCTGCTGAGCGATGGCTGGTATTTCTCTGCCATGCTGCATGGAAAGGCGTGGAGCAGCTCAGACCAGGAATGGTGCACTGAGATTAACTTGAAAACTTTGGATCCCTCTCACTGACTCTTGTAAGTTGTTAGTGATTTTGGCCTCAGAGTTATTTGTATTAAATACCAGTGAGCTGCACAGTTCATAGCTTCTGTTGGCTGAGCTCACTGAAGTTACCAAGGGCAGCTTCAGCATGCATTTCTCCTATGCCTTTCCAACTGCTGCCTCCCCTTGTCTCCCTCGAGACTCCCTGTCTTCATACCATCCTCTTACTCATCTGGGGAATCTCTGTGGCCCCTCACCCCCATCTTCAAACCCCAGGGACATGGTGTTTGACTTTCTGTGGCCCCATTTCTGTTTTGACTGTGTTATACCCTAACTCCTTTCCTTCTTCTCCTTCCCTTATTTCCCTCTCTGCCCATTCCCTTTTGTCTTCCCACTGTGCACCCCCCGCCAGCCCTGCATGTGCCACTGCACAATTACACTATTTCTCCTGGCAGAGAGAGAGGACATTCCTGAGATGCTGGCCCAGGTGATGGGCTTTGTCTGACTCACTGTCAGCCATGAAAGCAGAAGGCTGCACCATGATTTGGAAGGACATGCAGAGAAGTGGCTGGAGGCTGTGGCAGGTGCAACCCGTTCTACGGAGCGTGCTGTGGTGGGCATGGAGCATACAGCTGGCAGAGGGTTGTGGAGTGAGATGCAAAACGTGAGTAACCTGTTTACTCTGTGGCACATCTGATGAAAGGCTGTGTGGACACGACTACTGCACTGCAAAGGTTCAAGCCCTTTTCTGTGTTGCATGTCACTAGGGCATGCCACTGTTTCCAAGAACGGGTATACCTGTGCAGGTTTGGCTGCCASAGAGAGACAAAAAGCTTTTGTGTCCACCCAGTTTCTCCCCTCATGTTTTTTTGACTGTCACCAGGATGGGTAAGATTTAGCCAGTCATTCCCTCCATTTCTGGCAGTGATCAGATACAACTTTCAAATATTATTGTGTAGTGAATAAACAAGAATACACCATCAGACAGAATGGAGCACTTTGCCTCACCCAATTGATTGTAAATCAGTGTACACTCCAGATAACGTTGCTGACCAGCACAGTATTTGACATCTGAGAACTCTATTTTTGCTGGAATAAGCATGATTTCTTTATTCTTGCCATGTACAGTACAATGCCAGTACAACTCAATGCACACTTTTTCTTTGAACATTTTTGAATATTTTCTTTAGAAAATGCCAGACGGCCACATTTTCCCCAGAAGTGATAGTGCATATAAATTGCAAAATGATTTTATCATTTCTACTAGAGGTGGAGAATATGATCTCCTTTGATGCTTGAGCAATTTTGCCAACACTAATTAAAGAGATTTTAATGAGATATTTAGGAATGACTTCAAGCTATAAGAAAACATAATTTCTTGATCAAATTTTGCATAATTAAATTATATTTTGCAAATCCTATGTAACCTACAGCTCTTCACTTGTAAGCCAAAAAGATGGATGAATTGTACAAATAAGAAGCTGATTTGGCCATAGAAATACTCTTACAACGAGGTTTAAATGTCCAGGAGCCTGGAAGTACGAAATCAAATGTAAACTTTAATCCTAAATTTATTCTTTTGTGTGCCCAAAGTCATTATAACGCTTAGGGGAATAAGTTCCTTAAATCTGAAGAGCTAGTCAAGAGCAATTAAATGGCAAAAGGACTATTAATGTAACATGCAGGGGACAGAATTCAGAACATGAATTGGTAACAGCGAAAACCAGAATTACATTTACTCTCCTTGCATAGATGTAATACTTCAATCAAAAGTACTTTTAATAACATCTTGAAAGGTACAAAAAGGTGTAAGACCTCAAGCTGTCATTGGCATTCAATGGAAGATAACCACCTCAAGACTCCTCTATGTCTGTGAAAATTTTCCACCGGCTTGTAGACAAATCTGGTATGAGGAACAGATACAAGGTGGGAGAAGCTGGAGGGGCCTTAGCATTAGGTGGCATAGCACTTTCTCCTGCGTCACTCCATGTGACCATGGTTATGTGGATGTACAACCTACCTACCCCTCTGCCCCCCCAACTAAGGATGAAGTTGGCCATGATTTTTGCTGATGGTCTGGATACATTGGATAAAACCCATTCCTCCCATGGATCACTCCCCAAATGTTCCTGTTGGTAGCCGCTCTGTTACTATTCATGTTGGGACTGGGCACTGCAGTCATGCAGTATTGTTTCTGCTTCTCATTTGAACACCTGAAACTTTTTAAGGAGCAAATGAATGATGAATAGCCGATTACTAAGAGCAAGTAATAAATAAAGAAGTGTGAGTATTCTTTGTGTGCTCAAATAAGTTTTGTTAGCTTTTGTACGCATTTGCTAGGGAAAAATCCATCACATTATTTCTGAAAACATTTGCCCAGATTGAACTCATGTGTGCTAATGTTTGTTTGAGAGCAAGAATGCAGCCTCTGGAGTTTACGTAGAAGTTTGCAAATAATGTTTTGATTGTATCATTCTCACTCTCTTCTATTCATCGCAGAATGGATAGTAGTGGTCCCTATGAATGCTATCAGGGCATCTGTAACAACAACTGATGATTGCTGTCAGTGGTACCAGAAGTTTGTAGTCACTGATGAATATACAATTTCAAAGCCATATTATATCTATCTCTGATTTTCTCTTTCTTAAGCATGAAAAATGACTATCAGAGGAACCCATAAGCATCAGTCTCTAGCTATCAAAAATTTTTGTTATATTTATTTCTGACCTTTACTGCTTGAGAATTGTGTTTTATGTGGAAATGGTTGGGTTTCTTTGCTGAATTCTAAGCTTGTGACTGAATTTAGGACAGTAGTGGTGGTAAAGAAGGTATTCAACTTTTAAAAAATATTATATGTGATTTAAGATGAATTAGCCCAGACATTTATTAATCGAAGTGAAGTTTCAAAATTAAAATTTTTAACATAGCATCCTTACAGTCAGCTAGATCACCGTTTGTGCAGTGAAATGCCCACTTTGGTGAAGCAATATATCCATGTAATGTTATGAGATACAGTCATAATGATGTCTGCATTTCTTTGTTTGGAGAGTGTCCATAAAGCAAATAGAGTTTGTATGTACCCATTGAGAGAATTGGATCTATCACCTTCACTGACAGATTTATTGTTTCTGCGTACATCCATTCTACTAAACTGTGTGTGTTGAAGTATGTTACTTTCCCAGATGTGCAACAGATGTTTTAAAACATCAGCTAGGGTTTTATAAACTGTATAATTCAATTCTAAATCATGTCAGAAGTACTATTACTGCAGTGCTAAGAAGGATTTTTATGTCCAAGAGTAAATAGTTAATAGAACAGTTGATACACAGGGAAGATTACACTGGTTAAGAGTACATGACAGATGATACCAAAACAAACTTTTCCTATAGACAACATGTTTAGAGCCTTTGAAGGCTGTCAGGGGTGAAGGTTCTGGTTTTAGCTCTTCATTTTCTAATATATCTACTTGTCTTCTAACAATTCACCTCTGTCAAATAGACGTGAAAGGTACATCATTAAATTGAAAATATCAAGAACCAGCTGAGTCAGTGTCTGTTACAGGATTTATTCCCCTTGCAGAAATATGACTTTATTTTGTTCTGATTCCACCTCACATTGCAGGGTTTGTATAGTCTTTCGAACTGGGATACGTACACAGAAATGCCTCAGCTGAAAGGAAGGCTAAAACTCAACTAGTGTAAAGCACTGATGCAAATCCATTTCTAGCTGGTTCCCTCCACTCTTATCTCAAACTCATTCATGTTACAGGGAATCATCACGGGAGGAGATTACTTTACAGATGAGAAGAACTCATTCCCATATAGTTTTCTTCTCCTATATTTCTGTCACGTGAACATACGTAAAAGATTCTCACTGAAAGGCTTCATGTTCTGTGAAATGTTAGATAGAGGGCAGACATAATACCTCTGTGAGGCTGTCTTTTATTGATTGGTTTTGGAGCAAAATGTTCCATCTTGGTTAAAAAAAAGACAGGACAGCTCATTGAAAATGTAAGCTGTTGGGCTGTTCTTCCCCTCAGGAGGCAGCTGTAATAGGCCTTCTTTGCCCAGCCAAGTCTTTAACTCGTGCAGAAGTTATTATTCAGCCTGTGTAGTTTTCATGTAATACTCCTCGTTAGAGTCTTTGCTGATTTAAAAGACATGAATAATTAAAATAAGTTTAGATATTGAACAAAGCTGCCTGCTTGGCAGGTATATGGTGCTCAATCAGAATTCAGTCTGCATCCTAGCTGTAGGAAGAAAATAATTCTTGGGATACATCCAAGTGTATTCTAAAGAATGTGATGAGTTTTACCCATAATAGATGACACTTTCACTTTAGACAATTGCATGCAATTGCTCTAACACAGCAGTTAAAAATCATTTTTGAGAAACTGGTTTTGGACATATTTTGGCCAGTGAGAGTGTAATGAGTGATTTCCAAAATACCTGTTCTATGAAATACAAAGGTAAAGTTAACCTGGCCTACTATTTTGTCCACCTTCATTCAGCATATTTTTAGCAGTTAAAAAGAGTTCTTAAAAACAGTTTAAATAGCAAAGATGTGGGCTGGACGATCTTTCTCTGTTGTTCACATGTCAGCTTAAAATGGACAAATCTCTGAAGTGAAAAGCCTTCTCTTGAAGTGTTTGGTGATATTATATAAGAAGGCCACCATATAAAAATATAACATGTCATATGCATGAGTGAATGGCCTGTCAGAAAAACTGTTCTTAGTTATACAGCGGAACAAGATACACAAAAAATACTTCCTACACAATTTTTTCATCATGTTTGCTGTGAAAACAGAAATATTCTGTATTTTTATAAATGAAAATGGAGCCTGTAAATCTCTGTATTTAAATGGCTGCAAAAAAGGCATTGGTGGTGACACAAATCCATCTCATGAGGTTCCCTACGCATGCACTGTTTCCCAGTGCTTGCACCAGCAGCAATGGCGTCTTCTCCTTTGCATAGGACAACTCCTTTTTCTAGGACTTCACTTCTTCCCCCCCAAAATAAGCAAGCTAAGTGATGTTGTGAACTGCTACTCATGCCAAAGAGCTATCAGGGTCTCTGATCTCTGTTGGTGACCTCATGCCATGGTCTAACCTCGTGATATTTTGATCTACTCTGTATGTAACACAGGTAAAACCAAACTGAATTTTGTAGCTTGAATCTATTGTATTTGTCCTCCATTAAAAGTGCTCAATTAAATTACCAGCTATTTTCCAGTTAAGGACAGATGAGAAGAGAGGTGAAGATGGTCTGTTTGTTTTTTCATGTCATTCATAGACAGCAGATGAGTACCTCTTCAATATAGAAGAATTACATTCTCTTTCCCATGGTCCTTTCCTTGGAAATTGTACTGTCTGTGCAATGGGAGAGGCAGAGATCCTAGAACAATGCAGTTGGTGACTATGTAATTAAAAAATGTGTCATAGTATGCAGACATAAAGGGGAGAAAGTGTTGTTGCCAAAATAATTTTAGTTCTGGCATTCCTTAGCTTTTCCATGGCTGATTTTACCTCCCTCACCCCAATCTTTTTAAAGGTCTTTTTCCCCCCATACTTTAAAAAATGAGTCTTCTAAGTCTGACTTTTCTATATTTATCTGTGTTTGTAATGGGGAATTATTGGGCAAATGGGCACCCCCCCCCCCCCCAACCTTTATTATTTATTTAGTTTCATAAGATTCTTTCTGGAATTGATGGAATGAAGCAGTCTCCTGAATCTAAAGTTAACATCTCTGAGTACTCTGATTATATCCCTGTAGTTTCATAAAGACATTTTTAACATTTTTTGGTGTTTGTCAGTCTCTTTTATTTAAACATATGGATATAAAATTCAGCAAATCAGGATTTATGTTGAAATAAGCTTGATTTTTGAGTACAGAGGCAGTTATGAAACATCAAAGTAAATATCTAAGATTAAGCTTAAGTGATGTGCTATATCTGTGTGGGTATCATCATGGCAAATACGCTGGCATCTGCTTTTATAGAATTCTTTGCAATTTCAGAATAATCTTTAAAGATGTTTGGTTAAATCATTTTAGCATAAGTTTGTACCTCTGGGCATAATTGTTCTTTCTGCTCTACGTGTGACACCAGCTATGTTCTTTTGAGATTAAGGAAATTATCATTGCAGACAACACAGACAGATGACTTTACATTGTGTACTATTTTCACTGTGCTACTTAAGTCTCATCATAATTTGATGTCATAGTTCAACCATGTCTCTTTTGTTAACAAAACAGGAACAACAATTCATCTTCAGCCCTCACCATATGGCAGAGATATTGATATGCAACAAGGCATTAGTCAAATTAGCATTTTCTGCAAACCATGCTCATCTGTGTAACTGATTCAATAATTAGATGTGTTCTTTCTTGTCTACAATGAAACTTATACTCTTTGCTAATTGAAAATGCCCAGGCTCCTTTTGGCAAATCCATGAAGTGTGAGTAATCTAGTTTTGGGAAGAAGCTGTTGGGTTTCTCTTTGGGTTTTCTTTTCTGCTGACAGTTGCTTTTTGGAGGGAGGAGGGAGTCCAATATGTTGCTATACAATAATCGAGAGCTTTTGTGTACTTTTGATGCAGTGAAGGCTTTTTATTATTTTAATGCATCTGTACAAGGATGGGGCTGTTGTTGAAACCCAGGAGTTTCTTCCTCTTTCAGGCTCACCCTTAAAATATTTTTACATTTTTATGTGTATAAAATGGAATAAAACCACTTTACTTACGTATGTCGCCATTCTGGTTTTTTTAAACAGCAGCATCTTTTGAGCAGTCTACCTTGTGATGCATGTGCTAACACAACGGATGCATGGGTTTGACAGGGTTACCTTGCTGCTCCGCTCATCAAAATGATTTTATTACTTTCCATGGCAAATACTGCCTTTCTCCTTCTTTTAGGAATTTTTGCTTCTGCTCCTACAATCCCAAAGTCACCGTCAGGAACATGGTCTGAAGCACACAGCCTCACTGAGACCTCACTGAGATAGTTCTGCTATTGTATGCTCAAAAGTCCTCAGCTCTTGTTGTTGCTAACGAATCTTTTGGACTTCTGCTTTTAAACTAATTTTTTTCTGTGAAGAAAGAAGATGAGAAAGTGTCTGTCACCTTGGGGCCAAGCCTTTACATTTAGCAGTGTTCAGCATTAATTGAATGTAAGCGTCTGCAGAAACTAGTTCTGACCTGTGATGGCCCAGGTCCCTCAGGGGTCTGGGCAGACACCGACGTGTGAGCGCTCAGGTGGCTGACGGTTCTCAGAGATACCTCGCTCTCCCCAGCCTATGGACGGGGGAGGATCCTCAGCTGATGCTGTCATTTAGGTAGGATGAATCTAGGTGTAATTTTATGTGGTTTTTAATGCAGTAGATATATCATCTTTGCTAGTTTTCTATCTTGTTATTTAAGATTCCGATTCCAACTCAAGGTACTTAACAAGACCTGGATAATTTAACATATGTCTTGTGTTTAGATTGTAACCTCAGGCACYGACCGAGCAAGGCAAGACTCATGGGCACCTGCAGAGAACCTATGGGTGGTGCTGTAAGTTAGAGAGACACGGAGCCACAGTTGCCTTCCTGCTTCCCGTCTGCATCTGGAGTTGGTGGTTGGAGGCTCATGTAGCAGCAAGCTTCAGGGAGTAAGGCTGGCTCCTCTGTGCGTGGACCAAAGCAAGATGGAAACCTAGATTTCCAGACACACTCTTTTGCTCTAATCTCTTGTTCCTGAGATGTAGTGGGCACAAGCTGCTATGTGTCCAGGTCGTCAATGTATTTTGTTTTCTCTCCTCAGTTAGCTGTGACTTAGGAAATAGACAAACTGGAAGGTGAATAGATGAGGATTCATGAACTTACAGTAGCACACAGTATAATTTGAAAAGAAATCTCTTTAAAAAGAAAATCTGCAATCCAAAGATTGATGAGTTTCCCAGTCTTGTTTGCCATTTGAAGAATTTTAACTGGCTGCCTGTCCTTGCTTCCAAATGTCCATATTTTGCATTGTCCTGCAGTCTCCTGCCCAATAGTCTCAGGTGCTTACAAACTCATTAAATGTAAATTTGAAGCTGAAGTCCATTTCACAAATACAGATTTTCTCCTCTGGGATTGTGGTGACTGTCTTTTTCATTTTGCAAATGCTTGTTGTTCTGCAGCCTTTCTGTGGTTATCTGGAGTCTGTAGCTGGCTGAATGTGTAGAAGTCAAGTCCGCTTGGATATACCTTATTCCTCTTAGTAACAAATTCCCTGTTTTTCCTCTCATTTATATTTAGTCCTAATATCTTATAGTTATTCCCTAAATAAATGGTCCCATTTAAAGGCAGACCATAACCTAAAATATAACAGTCCATTACAGCCTTACCTCTTTGCTACAGATTTATCTAAGCTGTTTAGTTCCTATTATAACTCCACTCAGGAGCTTCACATGCCCTGTTTCTCCTCCCTTATCTCACTTATCTTTCTGAGAACATAAGGTACAAAATGGTAATTCACTCTCTCCTGCTGTCTACCTCCTTCCAGGCTGTACCACTAACTGTACCCTCCACAGCTCAAAGCACTTCAGTAGTCAATTGCGTTTATTAATTTATACACAGCAATCACATTTGTTTCCTGGAAAACACTGGATATTGAATTCATTGCAGCAGTTACACAAATATATGCACAAGGGAGGTTATGAATCAGGCTATGCTTTAGTGTCTGCCCAACCTAGGACCCAGGGCAGAGGGGTGCTGGGGTCAGTTTTGCAGAGTTGGCTGCTGGAAAACCTCCTAAGAAGATCCGTTATCTGCTGCTGCTGCTCCTTTGGAGTGATGGGTTGCCCACCCGCTTCCTGCTCCGGCTCCTCCTGACCGCAGGGCACTCTGCTCTCTGCCTGCTGTTTTGGGAGGGAGTGCGGGAGAGGACCTGTCCTCCCCACTCTGCCCTCCCCTCCTCCACCCAGCTCTGTACTCCTTCTGCCTCCTGTCCCCAGAAGAAACGACTTTTGGTGTTTGTTTGGAGCCTAATACTGCCCCATATACAGCATCCTTTGCCAAAGAAGTCCACCACCCATGTGCCCCTTGCGAAGTCCCTCCTCCACATGAACCTGACTGGTGGCTTCACAGCCCTCTCCTAGGACACACAATTTTAGACCACAAGAGAGCAGCAGTGCACAGCCACCCAATTACCTTACTGGAGTTTACTTAAATTGTACACCCTGATTTGACGTAAATGAAGGATCTGATTTTCAGGCAGTGCTGAACAGTCAAAGCTCATGGGAGAGTCAACATGAACTCTGGCCTTATGCTTCAGGAAAAATCAGATCCGTAATGATGCAGGGCAAYCTTTAATTCTCAGGCTGGAGGTAGTTTTTATGAGCTGCGGGTAAAYTGTTGCATACAATCAGAGCTGAAGGCATATTTATCTTAATGCAAAATGAAAAATATACCCTTCCCTCCATTGATTAAATCTGTTCTCGTGTGTTGCAAACCTTTCCATGGCAGCTATCCACTATTATTTTCATTACGGTTCAGGCGCTGCAGGAGAACTAAAGTAAAATCAGGAGGTGGCTGCAAATTAAGCTGTTATATAAACAGCTGCTTCTGACACTCAGCCAAACAACTGACTGCTGCATTGTGGAGCAAGGTTTAGTCCCTGTCTCAAATAAAAGAAGCTTCTGGCATGAAAGGCTATAACCCAGGGCTTTGAAATTGGGATGGCAGTACTTTCAGCTCCAGTTGCAGACGACAGGAAGGTCAACTGACATAGCCATAAATTGCCAAAAAATTAATAATCTGTGTACTTTTGGGCAAGAAAATCCTGTCCATCCTTCTTTGTTATATATATCTAGACAAACCCACGCACACAATTTTCTTCTCCATCAAGAATTGCGGTAGGAATTTTAGGGGGGCTGAGAAGGTGGCTGCTTGGCATTCATGGATTAAACAAAAAAAGAGAGAAATGGTTTGGGACCTACCAATCTTCAGGAAGCCCCAAGGGCTGTGCTGGCAGAACCAGCTGCTCTGGAGCTGTGCTGCTGCAGCGGGGCCATGGCAGCCTGAGGACACTGAGGGCATGCAACACTAGGGGACATTTGTCCTGCATCTCAACGATAGCAACAGTCCAGGGAACAGTAGTCTGGCATCTTATGGTGCAAAATACCTGTGGTGTGAGCTTCTGCATGTGTGGCCTATATAGGCAGGCTGCTGCTGCTGAGGTTTGAGATGGAGCCTGGGATTTATTTATCTGCCTCAAACACACCACCAGTTTTCAGTTGGACTGTAATCAAGCATTATGGCCTTGTGGCTGGAGATTACATTGCTGGCTGGAGAGGTGCAGGCTTGGCTGTGGACAGCTGTGGGGGAATAACTGTGAGGAAGGCAGTGGTAGCACTGTGTCTCTCTCTGGGAGCCCAGGAGAGTTCTCTATCCCATAGATAAATCACCTCTCAACTCACCACAGATTAATGGATCCCCAGACTGAGAGATCTATGGCCATATGCTGTGGCCTATCCATAATGAATGAAAGGTGTAGATTAAAGCAGTGACCGGTGGTGTTATTTGTAAATAAGAAACATTGTCCTGTTCTGAGAATAGCTTAAAAAAAGTATTATTCACCCAACACTGCATTAAAGATTGCCTCTTGTAGAAAAATTGCCTGTGCTGATCTCACTCATACAGTACTTGCTGAGCTGATGATGGACAATATTGTCGGTGCTAAATTTAGGAGATATGGATGCTACATAAGAAGCTGTGCTCTAAAATACGACAGCACCTCCATACTCAGCAAATCTGTTCCCCCTCTGTGTTCATAAACATGCCTGCTAGTGTTACAAATAATTTTAACTAGTTTTTTAGTCTTGCTAGCACTTCAGAAACAATATAACAAAGTGGTGTCAGCTGGATTTTATTCACCTGAGTGCATTATTGTTAGAATTGTGCACTGCTTTCCATTACAGGGACACACAGGACAGGATTGCTGTAGAGCTGTAATGGGTCGCAAGGCACAGAGCAAATCCTGTCCCCTCCAGCTAAACCTGTACGTGACAGCTATGCAGCTCAAGGGCACGTGCTTGGTCACCGGTACTCTCTAACTGTTCACACTTTCCCTGTCCTGGCTTTGGCCCGTGCTGGCTACCCCTCTCCAGGCAATGCATGGGCACAGCTGTAGGTATTCCTATGGGGAGAATGCCTTCTGTTTACTGCAGAGGATGTGTCCTGAGCTGTTTTGTTGACCAGCGAAGGAAGAACTCCTGGCCCTCCTTGGTCAGGCACAGCTGGGAAGTCTTGAGTTTTCCCTAGACTCAGGGAGGAGCCATCTGACCCCCCCCCAACTCAGAAATATCCCCATCATTGGCCGGTATTTGCCCCGGCCTCTGCTGCTCTGGAAGATCAGATTCAGGATCATGCAAGAGTTTAGTTTGGTGAGATCAGATTTAGGATCACCTGGGATTTTTACACTCTCACAGAACAATGCCGGTGGCAATCATTAACCAAACAGCTTCACGCTTCATACAAACCCATTATTAGAAAAATACATACAGCTTAGCAGGGCCTCCACAGATTTCCCTAAATGAGCCTTTCCCAAAGCCAGTTTGACTCCCTGCTAGAGCTCCTACCTGTCAGGCAACATCCTTCAAAACCTCACGAATCTCCATCGGACAGAAGCAGACTCACCTCTGATCAAAGTGAGGCAAAGGACGAAGAATGCTTGCGAGGCTGCACAGCTGCTAAACCAGTATCCCATGATAGAGGAAAACACAGGTTCAGTGCAGCTGTTAATGAGGTGGGGGATCTCTGCCCTTCTGCACTCAGCTTTAAACATCTTAATTTTCCTGTTGGAAATAGGGTAATCAGGTATAATAGGATTATAGGGTAATCAGCCCTGCACATGACAAGAAATCTTTTAGTTTTCTGTGCAAACATATTCCTGGCCAATTTATAGAGAGTTGATTTTGTGTCTGTACTATTTATTATCCTTTAATTCAGATAATTTTTCCAAAAAAATCACTCTCAAATACCCCTCTTAATGTATATATAAAGGCTTATCATATCCCTTTTCAATAGTTGCTTTGCTAGGCTAAGCAGGTGAAAGTAATTTAACCTGTTTCATAAGATATATTAAGTGTTCTCAAAAATTCTCCATTCTCATAATCATTGTGATGGTGCTTCTTTGAGCCTGTTCCCTTTTGAATTCCTCTTTCATAAACATAAGTCAAAGGATATCTTGCCTTTATAGAGGATTTTCTATTTTCCTTACGTCACTGTGAAATAAAATACTTCTTTTCTCTCAACTACTGCTGTGCTCTTTCTTCTTCTTCTTCCCTCTTTTTAATGCTATTTTGACTTCTGCTTCTGTGTCCCTAATGATATATCCTTGTTCCCCTCCATCTCTTTTTAATGTGAGGCATAAACAAAGCATCTTATTTTGGGAAAATACTGCTGTAAAAAGTTGATTGAGAAAAAAATCAAAGCTCTGCCTATTTTGTGTCATACTTGACAGAATTAGGACAAAACTGAACAGTTTCAAGCTTTTTTCACATTTTCAAAGTAACCTGAAGCATTTTGTTTTGGCATAGAACATCTAATGAGTATTGCCATGGTAACTATTTGAAGACACTGCACTGAATGTTGTGTAGTTTTACTGGTATCACTTTAATACAGTAATATTAAAAATAGGGGAAAGATTACCCTCATTGCAAGACTTGGATCAGTTTGAACGATTCGTGATGGAATCGGGAAATAGGTTCTTTGCTTGCAGATCTGTGAATACTTCAGTTGAGAGGAGCAATGAGCTAGGCATGACTGCTATCCTCAGCTGCCTGGGGATCTGGCTGGTCTCCCATTTTTGACTCTCTGCGTGTTTATTAATGAACTATCACTTAACTCTGCAGAAGGTCTAGTGTAACAACATGATTAAGATCTTACCACAGAAGAAAGTATGCTGATGACAACATACCTCTCATCTAATGGCAGAAACGCAGGCAGAGGTAGAACAGGAAAGCAGGCAAGAATCACTCCTAATTTCTGAGGTGAGCCCAGTTATAATAATTTTCCAATTTACAGGCAAATAGGCCCAAGTGGGAGGTGGCATGGCAGGAAGCGTGGTCAGAAATAACAAATGCAGCAGATGGAGTGTGAAAAGAGGCAGCAGTGTGACTCCATGTATTTTGGCAGGTATGAATTTATATGTTTTGGAAGGTATCCGCCTATTAACTTTGAGAAAAGCCTGGAGAGATGAAGTACAAAGTGGGAGGGTATAAAGGTAGATTGGCTTGCATCTGACAAGAGCTATCCTTAAATGTCATCCCCGACTTTTTGAAAATGCAAAGATGAATTTAAAGCCCCATTGATTTTTCAGATATGTGATTTTGTATGACAGGCAATTAGAGATGGTCTGAAATACGCTGAGTGCCTCCTTCAAAATTCAGGTGCCCTCCCTCCTCATAAACTCCCAGAAATTTAATAAAAATCACTTACTTACATAGATTTGCAGGGTCATGCCTTTATACAAATTAATGTTTCATGTCAGATTTGCACAAATATGGAGAATATTGTCATCAAACATTGTATCTTCATCACAGAACTCTTTTGCAGGGATATTGTATGTTTCATGATGTCAGAGATCTCTCTGATACCTCGAGAGGTAACACTGAGGCGGCGTTTATTTGCTTTCTTTTTCTTACTTTCTTTATACTTGCTATATTCTAAAAAGTCTTAAAGTGTTTCAAAACCAAAATAATTGTTTTATCCCTGGCAGATATAAGCTTCTTTATTTACTATTACTACTTCAGGCTCAGGTGAAGTCAGCTGAGGATTATTGTACATGTGAACAACAATAACAGATTGGGTTTTATGGGTATGTTTGTCTGACAGGCTAGGTAAAATTAAAAGAAAAAATGGGGCTTCAGTAATTGTTGGTAATAAAGAAGAGTTAGGATCTAGTTCAGCATGATACTGAAGTAAATGTTTAATTTTAAGCACGTGAGCAATTCCATTAAACTTGATTGCACAATTAAGTGTTTGAAAGATCAGTCCCTGAAAGGCTTTTGATGTTTAGGGCATAATGTAGAAGTGCACAAGCTTCTGATAACCCGTCCTACTTGGACTGAAAATTGATCAATGAATATTTCACATTCATGCCCACAGGTTGTGAAAAGGCTGCCAGAAATGGCCTTAGAAGGTAAAAATAGTGTCTGAAATGAAGGGGAGAAGGGAATGTCAGTCTTGGCCAGAAGTGCTTAATTTTGAACTAATAGGTCTCTGTTTTCACAAATGATTTGATTGTCTCCTCATGGAATTTAAATGCCTTCTTGATAGGAACACAATGAAACAGTCTTCAAATCTTAACTGCGTGCAGATCCTATGAAGTGAAGAACTGGGACACTGAATTTTAGCTCATTCAGTGATTCTTTATAACCTTATGACACAGACTTAGCTGGAGAGCTAAAATAAGAACATACTGCAATTTAGATAGTCTTAACAACTAGTCAAGGGACAAATGGTCTGAGAACCTGTCTGTAGATCTCTGAGGGAGCAATTGTAAATATTCCAGATGTATAAATAGTACAGAAAGACATTCAGATCCCAGAACTAGTAAAACGTAACCTCTGCAGAAGTTAAGTTGGAAAGCAGAGAATAGATAAGAAAATGGAAACTGGGGTGGGGAAAGGAACTACATACCTGAAAACTGCCTGAAAAAATGTCTAGTTCAAGTCACAGTATATCAGAGATTTCTCACTAATGTGTCTTGTAACAAAAGGGAGGTGTTCAAGGATAACACCTCTAAGACATCTTCCATGTAAATTACAGTACTGAATTAATTGATATATTTATACAAAACTCTACTTTCCCTTTCATAGGACGAGATGTAATACAATGAATTTTATTCACCAATGTACAGAAAATATGGGGAAATCTGTGCTTCCCATGTGACATTAAGGCTATGCAGTGCTCTGTATGTGACATGAAATCTATTAACTAATGGGAGAATGACTAAAAGAAAAGAGCACAACGACTTTTTGTATGCTCGCATTACGTTGTGCAGACAAGCTAACTCTTACTCTAATCTCTTACATGTCATATGTGTTACTTAAAAGCATCTTAAGTGGTATTCCTGCTCCTTGTTAACTAAATAGTCAGACCCTGTTGCTGCTGATGGAATTCCTTAACCTTGTTAATAGCTGACTTCTTTCTTCCCCATCTCAAATATCAATTTTCCTGAAGGACTAGAGCAGCAAGGTCTCAGCAACTAGAATGTTTTGAGTTCCATTTTATCTTCAGCTTTCACTTAAGAAATTACAAATGGGAAACTGAGACAACTGAATTCTGTATCTTATCTGAATCAAAATTTTTTTTTATGCGAATGGATGGTTTGTACAAAATAGAAACTGGAACAACCGAAGCAATTACAATCTTTGTTTCTTTCATTCATCTATTGTGGGCTTGAATCTGTTGGAAAAATTACACTTTTTTTCTGTTAACAGGCAAAGGACAGCCTGCTCATCTAGGTAGTGATCAAATCCCATTATGACAATTGGGAAATCTTTTGCTGACCACTAAAGGCTGAAATTTTCCCTCCTGTTTTGAACAGAGAACGAAATCTTTGAAAATAACAAGTTGAAGTACAAATAGCAAGTGTCTTGTTAAAATAGCAATGGCTATAGGATAAATCACTGTGAAATGTAAGTAGCCTTGAAATTTCAAATGAGAAGCATATAATATCTATCAGACAATTATTACACTGAATACACCTGGAAGGTGGCATAATTAAGTTATCTGCACAGAATATTTTTAAGTGGTATATTTAATCTAGACTTGAACCCTGGGTTTGGCCTGATGAGCATGATGACACTTTCTTTTACCTCTGTGGTGGGGCTTGGATCTTACCATCCCTTTCACATGTATTCCTGACTGTGAAGTCCTCCTCCCTTAGCCTCAGATTCAAGCTCAGGTATCAGCCAGGCACTGACCCTCAGCACTTATAGGAACCCTGGTTAGGGATCCTGTAGCTGAGCCTTAGGGGTTTACAATACAATGCGGGAAGAGCTAAGGGTTAAACAATATAAATGGAATATAAATATAACCATAGTGAATAACAGTGGCTAGCCGTATGTAGGTTGGAGAGAAATAAAGCCTATAATATGTACTGTATAACTAATTAGTATTCCAGACAGAGTCTGCAAACAGATTTTGTAAAATGGGAGTACTACATAATTAATAGGTACCCATATCACACTGAAGAGTTGATTCATTGCTAGAAATAGGGGCATTACATCAATCTCTTGTACACCCTAGGATGTGCTAATCAGAATATTCCAAGTTTAAATAAGGAAAGAAAGATACTACAGTCTGCACAAATATATTCTTCTGTTACTACCTGTGGAAGTGAAGGAGGAGCCAGGGCAAGCTCTTACGTTTTCTCATACAAAGTATGCATGCAATGTAGGATGTCTGGTTTGGTTTGGTAGGGGTGTACATGCACGTATGCACACACGTAAACACATATGCAGGGTTTCTGTGGATTTGCAGAGCAAAGCATGAAGCTATTGGCTTCCCTATCAGAGCCTGCTGGTTCCATGCCGTAGCTGCAATGTGATGCTGTTGCATGATGCATAGTCACCGTCCCATTTAGAATGGGCCTATGCCTATGCACACGAGCATGCAAAATAATACTCTTTTTCGATGGGTTACTTTAATTTATAGACAGGATTTGACTGACCTACTGTTCAGCTCCTTATTCATATATTGGAGGATGGAAACTGTTATTGATTAATAGGTGACATACAGCAGCACAAATAATAAATTATCGTTTATCATTTCATGATAATATACTTGCTAGAGCATTAAAAAGTAGCAAGATACTTATCGTACTAGGAAAAAAAAAACCCAAATACTCAGTTTTGACCTCACTTGCATGATGGACTTCATAATCATAAATATGACTGAATTTATTAATTGATTTTATGTTAGCACCTACAAACCCTAGAAAAATCTGTCCCTGCCATAATTAGGTTACAACCTAAGTTGAAGAGAAAGCACTGCCTGATTTTCGGTTTAGACTATTGAAGAGCATTTGGAGTACACGATGCACAATATCTAGCACAAAATAAATCAGGATTAGAGATATATCATTCTCCTGGAAGTAGCTATAAGAAGAATAAAAACCATAATATGGTCCATTTTCTTATGGGTGAGGATATAAACTTTTACTGCTAAGTTCGTATCCATTTATGACTTCTGCACTTGACTATTGACATCTGTCTTGTTTGGACATGATTCTGCTGTCCTTGAACGCAGTGTCAAAACTCCTGTGGGAGTCTCCTCAGGGAGATTTTTACTGGAACAAAATCAGGTTCTGAGCACTGCTTTTTCCTATTAGCATACAGTCAAAGCTGTAAAAAATGTTTCTTCAACCTTACTAAACCACAGTAATAACCCTTTTTAGTTTTAACATGTGTGTTAATTGTGTAATTAACTTACTGATTTTAAATTCTGATTGCTGCGCATCGGATAAGTATTAATGAATTAACCATAAGAAATATTTACAGTTAAAAACAAGTCACAAATAATTCCCTGAGCAATTTTGAATAATGAGTGAGAGTGATTCTTCCATGAACATCCCCCTATTCAGCCATATTATTGGCGGAATGATTTGTTACATTCTGCTGCTAATGTGTGGGATCAAGTCAAGTGGTATGACAGGTAAAATAAGATCTTAGTTAAAATAGTATTGCTTGAATATTTTTACTAATTAATATATATTATGGATGTAGAGAATGTTATTAATTGAAATTAAATTTAATTGGAGACTGCTTTCAGTTTCAGTGTTTCCCCTCAGTTCTCTCAGCCTGAAGAGGACCCAGTGGCTAGTGGCAGTTTTGTAGAACAGCCATGTAGGTCTTAGAAAGTAAGAAGAGATTAATTTTGGGGGAGGTTGTTGTCTGAACGCTCTTATCTTCTTCTTTTTTAAAAGAACCTGAAAAGTCACCAGAAATTCCTAGGGGAAGACAGTTTGCAGAACAGAGATAGCTATATATTTAAAGGTAAGAGCAAATTCAGAGAAGTATTAAAGCTAACATCACAGATCAAACTCATGAAAACATAGTATTAGTGATCAATTACAGGCTTACCACAGAAACAACGAAGGCCACAGCAAAGAACTGTAGAAGTTAGAGATGAAATGGTATATTAGGCTTTCTAAAGTCAGTTTTTCTGCCAATTCAGAATTGATTCCCGCAGTGCACTTTATAGTGTTCTGTGCAGTCTGATTTTAAAAGTTTCTAGCAATAGGAATTATGTAATTTCTTACTAGCAAGCAATTGCTAACAAGCAACTTAAAGTCATTAAAGACTCAGTAAGTCTCTAGTGATAATAGGATTCATCTCTCCTTTACCTACTGAGAAGTACTGCTGGGCTTGCTCAAGACACCTAAATCCTGAGTTGAATAGATGCAAATTGTGCAGATATGCTTGTTGTTTGTAAGCGTTGATGGTATGTTAGGCACTGAATAATTCTTAATCTTCAAGGAGCTCAGTAGTTTTTTGGAATACAATGTTGTTAGCCTTGTAACAGAATCTTTGATTGAATTTGTGATCAGCAGGTAGATTTATATTCTGCTGTATCTGTAGCAAGTGGATAGCTGCTATCTTGGAACAGATTCTGATATTTGGACTGAGGTTCCTGAAAGAGGTATTTACTTACATGCTCCTTGCAGCCACCACAGTGCAAGGAGTGACTAATGTAATCAAAATAAACACCAGATGTTACAAACTTTCCCAGGCTCCTTGTTCTCAACTTCTTTACAATCTGTCATAGTCACAGAGAGAAGACGGTATGGATTGATAGCATCCCACTAAAAACTTCTTTTCTTGTTGAAGGCATCCATTCTCATGCTTAAAATGGTTGATGGCAAATGTCTTTCTCCCTTTATCTTCCTCACACATTACTGTTGCCTATGCCCAAATGATAACTTTAGAAATGTGGGGTTCAGTGAACATCTGAAAGAATGCTGTGCAGTAGATAACTCTGGTGATATGGGGAGCCATGAGTCCATTTCTCTTGTGCATGAGTACAAGACCTAGATGACATTCACTGAAAAGCAAGCACTTCACTCTTAGAATCACAGAATCATAGAATCATAGAATCATTCAGGTTGGAAAAGACCTCTCAGATCATCGAGTCCAATCGTCAACCCAACACCACCATGCCCACTAAACCATGTCCCTAAGCCCCTCATCTACACGTCTTAAATACTTCCAGGGATGGTGACTCCACCACTTCCCTGGGCAGCCTGTTCCAATGTTTAACCACTCTTTCAGTAAAGAAATGTTTCCTAATGTCCAATCTAAACCTCCCCTGG
>JAYKAV010000044.1:0-154225 GCA_035582835.1 Phoebastria nigripes | reverse complement strand
AGGCCAGGATGCCGTTGGCCTTCTTGGCCACCTGGGCACATTGTTGGCTCATATTCAGCCAGCTGTCAACCAGCACCCCCAGGTCCTTTTCTGACAGGCAGCTTTCCAGCCACTCTTCACCAAGCCTGTAGCGTTGCATGGGGTTGTTGTGGCCAAAGTGCAGGACCCGGCACTTGGCCTTGTTGAACCTCATACAGTTGGCCTCAGCCCATCGATCCAGCCTGTCCAGGTCCCTCTGCAGAGCCTTCCTACCCTCGAGCAGATTGACACTCCCGCCCAACTTGGTGTCGTCTGCAAACTCACTGAGGGAGCACTCAATCCCCTCATCCAGATCATTGATAAAGATATTGAACAAGACCAGCCCCAAAACGGAGCCCTGGGGAACACCACTCGTGACTGGCCACCAACTGGATTTCGCTCCATTCACCACAACTCTCTGGGCCCGACCGCCCAGCCAGTTTTTTACCCAGCAAAGAGTACACCTGTCTAGGCCATGAGCCGCCAGCTTCTCTAGGAGAATGCTGTGGGAGATAGTGTCAAAGGCTTTACTGAAGTCCAGGTAGACCACATCCACAGCCTTTCCCTCATCCACTAGGCGGGTCACCTGGTCATAGAAGGAGATCAGGTTGGTCAAGCAGGACCTGCCTTCCATGAACCCGTGCTGGCTGGGCCTGATCCCCTGGTTGTCCCACACATGGCTTGTGAGCACCCCCAAGATGAATTGCTCCATAATGTTCCCCAGCACCGAGGTCAGGCTGACAGGCTTGTGGTTCCCCSGGTCCTCCTTCCGGCCCTTCTTGTAGATGGGTGTCACATTGGCAAGCCTCCAGTCATCCGGGACCTCCCCCGTTAACCAGGACCTCTGATAAATGATGGAGAGTGGCTTGGCAAGCTCCTCCGCCAGCTCCCTCAGCACGCTCGGGTGGATCCCATCCGGCCCCATGGACTTGTGAGCGTCCAGGTGGCGTAGCAGGTCGTTCACTGCTTCCTCTTGGATTCTGGGGGGTTTATCCTGCTCGCTGCCCCTGTCTTCCAGCCCAGGGGGCTGAATACCCTGAGGGTGACTGGCCTGACTATTAAAGACTGAGGCAAAGAAGGCATTAAGTACCTCAGCCTTYTCCTCATCCTCGGTGGCAACGTTCCCCCCTGCATCCAATAGAGGATGGAGGTTCTCCTTGGCTCTCTTTTTGTCGTTAATGTATTTGTAAAAACATTTTTTGTTGTCTCTAACGACAGCGGCCAGATTGTGTTCCTGCTGGGCTTTTGCCTTTCTGATTTCCTCTCGGCATGACCTAACGAGATCCCTGTACCCTTCTTGAGTTGCCTGCCCCTTCTTCCACAAGTGGTAAACTCTCCTTTTTTTCCTGAGTCCCAGCAAGAGCTCCCGGTTCAGCCAGGCCTGTCGTCTTCCCCACCTGTTCTTCTTACGGCATATGGGGACAGCCTGCTCCTGCTCCTTTAAGACTTCCTTCCTGAAGAACGTCCAGCCTTCCTGGACCCCTTTGCCCTTCAGGACTGTCTCCCAAGGGACTCTGTCGACCAGTGTCCTGAACAGGCCAAAGTCCGCCCTCCGGAAGTCCATGGTTGCGGTTTTGCTGGCCCCCCTCCTGCCTTCACTAAGAATTGAAAATGCTATCATTTCATGGTCGTTAAGCCCAAGACAGCCTCTGACCACCACATCTCCCACCAGTCCTTCTCTGTTTGTAAACAGCAGGTCGAGCGAGGCACCTCCCCTGCTAGGGTCCCTCACCAGCTGCGTCAGGAAGTTGTCTTCCACACACTCCAGGAACCTCCTAGACTGTTTCCTCTCTGCCGTGTTGTATTTCCAGCAGATGTCTGGGAAGTTGAAGTCCCCCACGAGAACAAGGGCTAGCGATCGCGAGACTTCTGCCAGCCACTTGTAGAATGTTTCATCGGCCTCTTCATCCCAGTTGGGTGGCCTATAACAGACTCCCAGCAGGATATCTGCCTTGTTGGCCTTCCCCCTCATCCTTACCCATAAGCACTCGACCTTATCATCACCACAGTCATTAAGGTCTAGACAGTCGAAACACTCCCTAACATACAGAGCCACCCCACCGCCTCTCCTTCCTTGCCTGTCCCTTCTGAAGAGCTTATAGCCACCCATTGCAGCACTCCAATCGTGAGAGTCGTCCCACCATGTTTCTGTGATGGCGACTAAGTCGTAGCGATCCCGCTGCACAATGGCTTCCAGCTCCTCCTGTTTGCCRCCCATGCTGCGTGCATTGGTGTAGATGCACTTGAGCTGGGCTATCGATTTCGCCCCCAACATTGGCATGCCACCCCTAGGCTCATCTCTCGTGAGCCTGGTTTTATCCCCTTCCCCCTGCGAACCTAGTTTAAAGCCCTCTCGATGAGCCCTGCCAGCTCATGAGCGAGAATCCTTTTCCCCCTGTGAGACAGCTGACCTCCATCTGTCGCCAGCAGGCCYGGTGCCATGTAAACCTCCCCATGATCAAAAAAGCCARGATTCCGCTGACGGCACCAGCCCCTGAGCCACGTGTTGATCAGGCGTGTTTTCCTGTCCCTGTCAGTATTCWTCCCTGCCACTGAAGGGATTGAGGAAAACACTGCCTGTGCTCCTGATCCTTCAACCAATCGCCCCAGTGCCCTCAAGTCCCTTTTGACCACTTCTGGGCTTCTCTCTGCAATCTCGTCGCTGCCAACCTGTATAACCAAAAGGTGCACTTTTGGATAGATCAAAATAAGTGCAAATCCTTCCCAAATGAGGTGAAATAATTCAACAGAGAAAAATATCTAAGAACTGTAATAGGCTGCACAGTTTCTGTTTAGCATTGACTGAACCGAACGTTTTGACTTTTCCTTTGACATATGTTAAGACGAAATGCAGCTAAACTTAATTTCAAAGCATAAACACACTTGTGTGTTTTAGGAATTAATTAAAGAAACAATTAATCTCCATACACTTTATGAATTATTTCAGTTCAAGCTGAGTATCTTATAAGTTGAATAAAACACAGTGAATTTTAATAAAATTTGAAACATTTCAAATATTTGCAAGTGCAGGGACTTACCTTACTTGTCAGTTCCAATTGTAATTAAAAGAATACTTAAGAAGTCTTTTGCAGCTGACAAAGTATTTGCTAAAACAAAAGTCACAGTACTTTGTAGGAGGCTCCAGGCAAATTGGTCAGTAAAGAGTGAGACAGAAAAGATAAAATACAGTTTGCTGCTTTTCAGAGAACTTAATGAGTGATAATGATTATTATTAACCTGTTTGATTACAAATCACTGTTTTTGAGGCATTGGTTTTTGCTCCACTGAGGTTAATGTAAAATCTCTGACTTGAATGGGCCAATAATTTACACTAAATTTTGTGGTCAAGAACAAATTACTTTCAGTTTTCCCCCTGCTCCTGCTTTCTCACTTCAATGATTTAGATCTTCTCAGGACCAGTGAGATACGGTAACCTGAAATACAATCTTGTAAAGTTATTTGTGGGTGTACCCAGGGGTCAGTACTGGGTCCAGTCCTGTTCAACATCTTCATTGATGATCTGGATGATGGGGCAGAGTGTACCATCACCATGTATACTGATGACACAAAACTGGGAGGAGTGGCTGATACAGCAGAGGGTTGTGCTGCCATCCAGAGGGACCCCAACAGGTTGGAGAAATGGGCTGACAGGTACCTCATGAAGTTCAACAAGGGACAGTGCAATGTCCTGCACCTGGGGAGGAACAACCCCATGCACCAGTACCTGCTGGGGGCTGACCAGCTGGAAAGCAGCTTTGCAGAAAAGGAACTAGGGGTCCTGGTGGACACCAAGTTGACCATGAGCCAGCAATGTGCCCTAGCGGCAAAGAAGGAATATGGTAACCTGGGCTGCCTTAGACAAAGTATTGCCAGCAAGTCAAGGGAGGTGATGCTTCCACTCAGCACTGATGGGGCCACACCTGGAGTGCTGTGTCCAGTTCTGGGCTCCTCAGTACAAGACAGACATGGACATACTGGAGAGAGTCCAACAAAGGGCCACTGAGATGATTAAGGGACTGGAGCATCTCAGCTCTGAGGAAAGGCTGAGAAAGCTGGGACTGTTGAGCCTGGAGAAGAGAAGTCTTGGGGAGGATCTCATCAATATGTACAAATATCTGAAGGGAGGGTGCAAAGAGGTCGGGGCCTGGCTCTTTTCAGTGGTGCCCAGTGACAGAGCATTGTGTTTCATATTCTTTGACGTAGGCAGAGAAGTGAGCACAATAATCATGACAGCAGAATGGGGCTTCAGGGTGGTTTTCAAGGTATTCTGGACAATGAGAGATTATACTCTTTCAGAGTGCAGGTTCCAAGGTTTTGAGCCATTGAACACCGTGCCCAGTGTATTGAGTTGCTCTCTGAAATCAAGGAGACTGTGTGTAGACCTCTGAGCAGATGACATATACCTGTAGGAATTTTTACTATGGAGAACTGTACGCTATAGGAGCTGAAACTTTAAAGTGGGCTTTGGTTGAAGTCTGCTTTGGTTTAGTCAGGAGCTAATGTAAAAGAACAGGTGAGTCCTGAAAACCTTACACTGGAGAAAATAATGAAGCTTTCCAGGTACTTGGAGGTTATGAAAATCAACATTGGTCACCACTGCTGTTTGTGAATCTACTTTAGCTGTGGATTTGGCTTAATCCTGAGACAACAAATTCTCTTACTTGCACAAGGCTTGTACGTATTCCAGTTTAACTCATTAGAGTTAGCTGCACTTTTGTCCAGCTAGGCTTTTGGATGAATAATTAAACCAAAAAATCTGACTTGAAGAAAAGTGTGTGGAGCTGACTATTCTTGAATTTGGATAACTGTGTAGCCTTGAACTTCCCAGTTTCATCTTTGTGCCTTTTCTTTCACACTGAAATGGGGATGTGATGAAATGAAACCTGTGAAATTAACTTTGCCAAGTCCCGGTATTTGTATTGCCAGTGAGCACGTCTACTCCTTACCCACACATCTGCAATAAACATACAAGATTCATGTAGATGCATTTTTGGAGGAGATCCTACAGAAACTGATTTCTTTTAAGACTGTAGTAGCTTGTTCTATTCTCTGGATTATGCAACCTATACATTATTAAACTGCAGTCTTTGCTTTGATTCACTGTGTCAAATGCAAGTTACGAGAGAGAAAAGATATCCCCTTGCTTTCTTTGTTTTCCCCCTGCCAAATAAAAGCATATTTTCTTGCCTCATAAGATATAATTACTAGAATGCATAAGTGAATATAATTTACAACCAAAGGAAGACTGAAAAAGAGGAAAAATATAGTTAAGAAAAAGGAAAATTTCCAGAAATACAAACTTTGTGTCTTGATGGCATTTCTAGGTCTGCTCTTCAGAAGATATAGAATAGTCCCTGGCAATTTACTGTGTAATGATTACAGTGACATTTTCTGCATATTTGGACTAAATGATACAGAAAATTATGCTGTAGTCCTCACTTTGAGACTGGATTATTCAGTGTGTCAGTCATACTCTTTATTAGTTGGTCATTTGTTCCATAGTGCGCATGGAAGAGAACCTGTTTTGGTTTTTTTTTTTTGTGAGCTCATGTGTACTAGTGACATCAAGAAATAATCCTTGGATTGGATTCTAACTCTGATTTTTCTCATTTCAGTTGAAGTTGACATGGTGTCTGCCTTTAAATGCACCTTCACCTTTCTATCCTTTCTTTTTGAACCTCCTGCTGCAGACTGTTACCTTGTCTGTGGGGTTAATTACCTCTTGGTCTGGTTAAGACGCTTCCATTTTGTTATAGTTCTCTTTCCCTGTTCTGTTTTATGCCTCTTGTGATATTACATTCCTTAGCCTGAACATGTATTAGAGAGATGTGCCTGTGTTCCAACATTTAGACTCCCTCTCCTTTTTCTCAGTTATTTGTTTTAATTTAACATGGTTTATATTTTACACATGAGCAATTAAGCATGTAAAACAATTAAATTGTTGCCTCCATAGCATTTTGTATTAATTCACAGTTTCTACTTGGCCTGGTTAGCTAAGTATCTTCATGAATTTAAAAAGCTTACTGTTTGGGGAAGATTTTCTTCATGGGTTGTCATCACTCTCCCTGGTTTAGAATATATTGGACTGTATAATTTCTACCATTTTATTCATTATTTTGCTAAAGCTGCTTTGAAAGTGAAACGCTTGTGTTGCAAACACTCTTCCCTTGTGTGTGATACATCTGGGTGCATGGCAGAGATAAGGAGAATACAACTGTTCTGTCTCAGGGTGATTTAACGATGGGTATCAAGAAGACATTGCACAAAATGGCAGAACAAGGACTCACTGCTAAGAATTAGTATAAAGCAAAGTACTACAGTTAACATGGAAAAGAAGGATTTGAGTGAGTACAAACTGTTTTTGACTAAACAGCACAATGCTAAACCATTAATGGGAAGTGTCATTCTGGGATATGCTAATGCAAGTTTTGTATTGAGGGCATAGCAACTAATCATTCTGCTAAGTTGGCAGTAGTAAGGTTTCAGCTGGAGTTTGGTGGCCCATACTGGGTATTTCACACTAAGGCAAATGCTGATAAATTGGAGAGAGCATGTAAAAGTAATAAAAATAATCAGAAGTTTAAAAAATATGATTTAGGGTGAAAGGCTGAACATTTGAATTGTATTGTTCTAGAAGACAAATAGTGGTAAAAAGCTATTGAAAGAAGGAACTAGAAAGTGATCTGTTACTCTGCGTGTCCATTGTGTATAAGAATTTAATTGCCTTACTTTTCTCTAAGGGAGGGTTGAGATTAGGGGACAGTTTCTAGTTATGAGGATTCCTCAGGAACAAGCTACCAAGGCATGGGATGGTATTCCCACTAAGGGACATTTCTGAGAACAGATTAGACGAATATCTCTTAAGAATGGTGTAGATATGTTTCATCTTGACTTGGTGCGAGGGGTTAGAGCTGATGATCTAAGATCTTACGCCTGAGGAGTCTTAGCTGCTATTGTTAATGTTTTACCTCTATATTTCTATAACTATCTAAAAATTCAAGAAGGCAAAGTGATAAGGCAGATCATCTTACTTTACTTCGGAGTATACAGGTTAGGTGTTGAAGACTAAATTAGTTATCTTTGGCTTCTAGACATTATGGAGAAAGAAACAGCTGCACTATGGGATTAATTTGATCTATCCTAGACCTTTTAAAATGGGGTGAACTGTTTTCTGTTCTGCCTCTTTCCTCTGACTCTGAGGAGACCCCTAGGTGACTAGATTATATTTAGGTGTTTAACTTTTATATGCCCAAATGAGGTGACAGAACTCTCAGCTCAGCACTTCAGATTCTGTGGTTCTTAGTGTGCAGCTTGCTTTCTTGCACAAGTATGTGATTTGCCAAAGTGGTTTAGGGCATATCTTCACAGTTGGATACAGATAGTTTTCCAGCTGGTTCCAACCCAGCCAGGCATTAGCAAGAATCTCTCTGGATGCTTGGTAATTACATGTTCATGCATGGCTGTGCTGGCATTGCTCTCTCCCACCCCTCAGCAGGACATGGTGAGTTGGATTCAGACCACACAAATATACTTATATGGCACCTTGGGCACAGGTTGGCTCCGAGCTGGAAGGCAGCTATCAAGAAGGGTAACATCAGGAACAGCACTGCATCACCTGCAGGTTGAGGGTGTGATCCTTCCCCACTCCTCAGCACTGGGGAGGCCACATTTGGAGTGCTCGGTCCCGTCCTGGACTCTTCAGTACAGAGGGATATGGACATACTGGAGCGAGTTGAGCAAAGGGCCAAGAAGTTGCTGAAGGGTTTAGAGCATGTTAACTATGTGGAGAGGCTGAGAGAGCTGGGACTGTTCAGCCTGGAGAAGAGAAGGCCCAGGGGCATCTTACTCATGTGTAGATACCAGGTAGAGAGCAGTAAAGAAGACAGAGCCAGAAAAGAGGCAATGAGCACAAACTGAAACACAGGAGGTTCTGTCTGAACATCAGGAAACACATTTTTTTACTGAGAGGGTGACTGAGCACTGAACAGGTTGCCCCGAGGGGTGGTGGAGTCTTTATCCTTGGAGATATTAAAAGTCCATCTGGACATGGTCCTAGGCAACCTGCTCTTGGCGACCCTGCTTTGAGCAGGGGGATTGGATTAGATGATCTCCAGAGGTGCCTTCCAGCTTAGCCCATTCTGTGATCCTGTGATCAAACAACTGCTGACACACAGTAGTGTAAGTAACCGAGGTCTCGCTGTGGAAAGGATTTAGCGCTCAACTGCTCAGCATTGTCGTTGCTTACTTTTGTTTGAACTGAAGTATGAACTTCTGTTAAACTTGCACAGGGCTGTTTTGCAATGAGACCTTCCTATATACATGAATGAGAAAGTCCTGCTTTCTTGCAGGGTGTTGTATTTACGAGACAGAGAAAAATTCCTTTTTATATCAGTAGAGAGAAGATTTCTCTAATGAGGCCTAAGTCTGAAGATTTGCTCATGAAATTTTCTCACTCAATTTAAGCAGAGATCAATTTCTGTTAGACTGAATGAAAGCTGATGCATGATGCTCTAGTTTGGCCTCTGGTTACTCATTACCGCTTATGAGGACCTGTCTAATGCTTAAAATTTAAACACTGATTGAAGTCAATTTTTAAATTGTTGCACTACCTGGACTCTTTATCCCAATAAATAAAGCTATACAGGAGCAATTTAAATTTTCCAAGGATAAAAGATTATTCTTAAATTGGGAATGCTAACAATTCTACCATATTGTGTAAATGCAAATGGTAATAGTTAAGAAAGTGTGGGGAGTATTTTCTAACAGAAAGTATCCAAAGGTTAATGCTGCTCTAACACTCATTATTTGAATTCATGAACTAATGCCCTGAGATAGAGCGGGGGCATATGTGCACTCTTGCTTCTGCTGCTGTGAAACTGAACACAGTGAATATTATAAAATAATATAAATATTATATATACAATATAAAGTGCAGTCCAGGAGATAATAATTCCTGGTAGCTAATCTTAGCCTTATTCTTATGGAGTAATCAATAAAGTAGCTACTCACACGTATCAATTTCTTAATTTTTCTAGGGCCACCTCCTCTGATCCACACAATTTTCACCCACAGTGTTCTTTTATCTAAGATCATTTGTATCAAACACCAGACTGTGCTATTGCTTTGTGTGTGATATATACACTTGGAGTCACATATATTTTTTATAATGGGGAGACTGATCATATAAAATTTTTCTCTTTCAAAGAATTTACTTAGTCTTTTTTTTAATGTTTGCATGAAGATATGTGAGCGTGGCAAAACAACTACATTGTAGGCACAGTTTTTTATGTAATCTGCGTGGATGTCCTCAAAATAATTGATTTTGTAAAAGGGGAGAAAAAAAAAAATATCTAGGGACTCAGCTGGTGCTCAAAGGTCTTTTTCTCCTGCAGCCAGCCCTTGCTGCCAGGTGTGCCGTTGGACCTTTGGAGTGACCCATCCTGACTTGCTGCATTAGTGACTGCCAGAGGCAATGTCCAGACTCCAGTGGCTTCATTCCAGTATAAGCTGTAAAACAAAACGGGCCCAGAATTTCACTACAATGAATTATAAGCAAGAGTTCACTACCTGGTGGGTCTAATCTGGCTTGCTCCTGAGTAGTTCAAGAAGCCTTCTGGAGTTATGGTTTGAGGGCAAAGAAGTATTATAAAGTAATGCAATTCAAAATCATGTCTGAAAGTTTTGAGTGCCCTTTCCCAATAAGATACCAATTAGATGTAGGCAACTATCCCTTCTGCCCTGCTACTGTGTATTTTCAGTTCAGTAATGCTTGACCGACATTTGCTTGAGGTTCTCTATCAGATGTAGTTTCTCTTGATTTATTTAGAAAACACATGGATAACTTAGCTACAAACTTCTTCATGGTCTTAAGAGCTTCAGAGTGGTAGGCTGTCCTTAGTGCCCATAGAATGAGCTTTTGGTGATGAGGAGCTGAGATGAGGAGCAATATGAATTTCCTGACTAAGTCAGTAGATGTTTTGCCAAAAGCTTCTCTCCAGCAGTCTCTTGAGGCTATGGATGTGAAACAGCTATTAAATTATACTACTTTCCACAATGGTTTCAACTTTATGTTTTCTTTTGCCAGATGCTGGAACTACAGGTTCTGTGCAGTGTCTTCTGCGCTCTTCTTTGAAAATCTGTTCTTTATGGACAAAGCTTTGCTTTTTAGAAATATTATTGAGGCAGTGGCATGTTGATACATCTAAGAAGTGAACTTCTGTGATTTATCTGTATCCACTTCTTTTAGTTTTCTCTATAAATTTATTTTAGATTTTTTGAGTGTGGTTGTGACTGTGAAGTTCTCTTCAGGTTTGATTTTTGGTTTCTAGTATACTACAGTTTGTTGAAGACTTCCTGGTTTTATATGAATATAGAAAATGATGAAGGTGTTCCCTGATGAATACAAATCTTCACAGTTTTCCTACTGTGAGTTAGGCTTTCACCAATGCTGATAGCTTTGCTGGTTTAGCAGACTAGTACATGAATAAAACACATTAATTTTTCAAATGCACCACACCCTTGAATTTAACACTAGTGATAATAACTTAAATTGATTCTCTGGCTTGTAAATGTACAGCCAGTGAACTGTCTTCATTAACAATGAGATACATCAGATGAATGTACCACAAAGATTTTGTTATTTGTCCTTAAAAATATGATAACATCATATATATTTTAAAAAATTCTCCTTAGAAATAGTTTTATATTGACAATCACATAACTTTATTTTAAGTATCTACTGGGTAACATAGTGCAAACTGCAAGATTTTAAAAGCCTATGGACCAGTAAGAAGCAAGGATGAACTAAATTTGAAAGTTTACTGCAGGTGCAGGTGCCTTGTGGTAACATGAAATGGGCTGTCAGAAAATTCACAAACATTGTTTTGATTTTGATGGAGTAACTGGGATATTTTATTGGTTTTAGGTCATTAGCTAAATGTGTTTGTTTCAGTGGGTGGTTATCATAAAAAACTCCATCCATATTTTTTCCTTTAACTTAAGAACTGTGGCTTGTTGTTTGCCTGGAAGGCAATCATAATACGCAGTCATATTCTGCAAGCTCATCAGCATCTACTTAGAAAGTTTCTCTTCCATGTCCGTTAAGAACTAGTTGTTTACATCTAGATTATATTTTCTTTTCTATGCCATGCCTCCTTTTTTCGTGGATTTCTGTAGCTGAAGAATTTTTTCCCTCATTCAAAAGCATTTTCCTTGCTCACTCCTGGGATCACTTGCAGCCCCTTTACTGGCTTCCTTTGAAACAACACTATAGGTTCATGGCCAGGGGCCCTGACAAAGCAGGCTCCTGAGCCCATCCCTCATCTCAGCTCCTTCATTTCCTTTCCTTGCCTGCTTCATGCTGCCCAAAGCTGCCTTCACAGACCTGCCCTCACATCTTCTCCCAGTTAGCCACACCTTCCAGTACCTTCCTATCAAATCCTTTCATCCAACAGGCTTTCACACTTCCTCCATTCTGGGAATGGTCCATAATTTCTGAAAGGATTTCCTACTTTTCTGGCCCCTTACTAAGTCACAGAGCTAAAGAGTAGACACCTCTTGTACATTCATGCTTTTTTTTGATGCTTCTGCCCTTTCTATTTAGAATCATAGAATCATAGAATCATTGAATCATTAAGGTTGGAAAAGACCTCTAAGATCATCAAGTCCAACCATCAACCCAACACCACCATGCCCCACTAAACCATGTCCCTAAGCCCCTCATCTACACGTCTTTTAAATACTTCCAGGGATGGTGACTCCACCACTTCCCTGGGCAGCCTGTTCCAATGTTTAACCACTCTTTCAGTAAAGAAATTTTTCCTAATGTCCAATCTAAACTTCCCCTGGTGCAACTTGAGGCCATTTCCTCTCGTCCTATCGCTAGTTACTTGGCAGAAGAGACCAACACCCACCTCGCTGCAACCTCCTTTCAGGTAGTTGTAGAGGGCGATAAGSTCTCCCCTCAGCCTCCTCTTCTCCAGGCTAAACAGTCCCAGTTCCCTCAGCCGCTCCTCGTAAGACTTGTTCTCCAGACCCTTCACCAGCTTTGTTGCCCTCCTCTGGACACGCTCCAGCACCTCAATGTCCTTCTTGTAGTGAGGGGTCCAAAACTGAACACAGTATTCGAGGTGGGGCCTCACCAGTGTCGAGTACAGGGGGACAATCACCTCCCTAGTCCTGCTGGCCACACTATTTCTGATAGAGGCCAGGATGCCGTTGGCCTTCTTGGCCACCTGGGCACACTGCCGGCTCATATTCAGCCGGCTGTCAACCAGCACCCCCAGGTCCTTTTCCACGAGGCAAATTTGTATTGTCTACCTGGATTATAAAAGTCTCCTGGGAAATGGCTGTATCTTATGCCTGCCTTTAAAATGCTTAACTTATTGCTGAAAATGTAACAATAATAATATGTTGACTGGAACTGGATGAAACAATTTAAACAGAACTGTTTTCTATCAAAAAGGTAATTTTATAAAAATTGAAATGTTTCCCAGGAAGGTACTGATTTTTATGACATTTTTCAAAAAGGAAAGTAAAGTCTACACATTCTAGCAGTGTTCAAATATTATATTTCACTTATGTCATTTGTATTCATATTCTTGTGACTTTTTGGTACAAACAGGCGTTATGATGTTAAAATGTTAATTTGTAAATTCGAAGTACCTGTATCCACTTGCAAATGCTACAGATTATACTTAGGATTTTACTGTGCTGATGTTCTGCTTTGCTCACTTTGGCACCATGTCACTTGTGAGCAAAGGATGATGCACCCCTGCTCTATTACTTCAATGGACATGTCTGTCCTGCCACCACGAAAAAGCATTTGTGCCCCTTCATGCAATGGACTCGTAGCAGCCATGAGATGGAAGTGTTCATGGGTGTTTGGTTTTGCCGTCAGAAGTGGCCTTCATTTTGATCATATGAATGGGGACCACAGGATAACAGGYTTCAGGAAGCAAGTGCTGGGCTATGAGAATAATTTATGCAGACTTATGGTCTGCTTTCTGCCTGCATCTGGAGGACCCTGGGGAAAGAGTCTGGTAGCTGGTAGGCTGCAAGCTGAATGAATTATTCAGGCAATATTGTAGATGTAGCCCATAAACCATAGGTTGGTTACCTCACCCTTAATCTTACAACATTACAGCAGAGAAAATTAAATGAACCAAAATGACACAAAAGAAACAAAGAGTTTTAACACTATGAGACGTCCTTTAGAATGTCCTTTCTGTGGGAAATATCCATACATGTCTCTTTAGGCAGATTCAGAATGAAGTATATGTCATTGATTACATGATTTCTGGTGGACCCCAGCTCTCCGTGATGCTTGATAATCTCTTGTGATGGAGTCAGCAGCCTGGGAACTGACAGGAAAACCTTTGCTGACAGGATTTTGTTCTCTTGAGCTAAAATGAAATTCTTGATGACAGCTAACAGCAGAGGCTCATTTGGTTTTCTTTGTCTGTTCTGTGCATGGATGAGTGGGCCAGATCACTTCTCTCCCCCTCTCCAACAAGAGACATTCAGAGCCGTAGAAACATCATAGCAGTCTCCTTCACAACAGTGAGTGCAAAAGTACACAATCCTGTTTGTTTCAGAGGGGAGAAGGCAATATTTTTTTTCCTCTTTTAGTAGCAGTAGTGGTGCAGTGTGTCTCCCAAGACCTTTGCTGTGCCTGATTCAGGGGATCTTCTTCTCCTGTTACATAAATAATCCTCCCCATAGATGAACCTGAGGTATTTTCCCCTCAAAATTTATGCTCTCTTAACAGGAAGGAGACAATCCCTCCTTCTCAGAGTTTCTCTCTCTTTCACTGCCACAGGAGGGTTCTGCTTCTTTTTTTAAAACAGTTCCTATTTAATTACATCTCTTAAGAGGCTGGGCTCTGATGTGTTGGTCTGTAGCACCTTCAATCTGTTGGCTGTTCTTTGTCTTATGATTAGATTATAGCCTACTTTGGGCAGGCCCATCATTTTCATGCTTTGTATAGTGCCTTCTGTGATGGGGTCCTGGTCCATGATTAGATCTACTAGATCCTACAATAGCAATAATAGTAATAAAACGCTTTTATTCCCACTGGCTGCAGTTCTGTTTAATGCAATGTGTCATTGTGAAATCTTCTGATAACTCCCAGGGCAGCCGCAGAGCTGTTGTGGCAGCTCTGGCACCCTTAATTGCTGTTTATGAAAGTTTGTGGCTTTCTGATGCCTGCAGCCAGGGCCAGCAGCAAATGTGGTTTAACATGGCAGCTAATTAAAAGGCGGTACTTCAGTATGGTACTGAGGAGTGGACTCATTACCTCTTAACTCAGGTTTTGAATAACACCCGCTAAACCCAGGAGGATGCAAACACAACCACAATGTCATTTTGATATTGTTACCATTCTTGCATGAATTATTTGCTGAAATTGGTGGGAGCAATCTTCGTAGGTACGAAAGGCCACCAGATGTCAGTATGGCCTTCTGCAACGCAGTGCGGTGTAATTAACTCACTTTTTATCAGACAGAATCAGGAGTTTTTAATCTATTTTTTAAAGAAAAGTTCTATTTTCCGTGACTGAAAAAAAATACAGTCAATTATTAAATGCCTTCTCCAACTTCCAGTGAGTCTTTCAGTTATTACAAAGGAAGGGCAAGAATAAATGCTGGAGAAATTCTGTGCGTTTTACGCTGGACTTTTGCAGAAAACTCAGACTGGCTGGTAGGGTGGTAAGAAGCACAAACCTTTTGCTGTCACAATATAGAAAGCTGAATGCAGTTCTCTGAACTGCAGAGAGTCATCCACCTTTCTTCATCTACCCATCTTAGTTGTGCTACATCACAGCAGTGCTGGGGCAGGGGAAAGTGGCCTACCTGTTTTAGCCTCTGGTAAAACCACTGCTGGCCAGGACCAAATCACAAGAATGGCTGGACTCACAAAAGATTTTAATTTTTCTCAAATTATACTTTTTTTCTTAATACTTCCTCTTTTTATTGATTTCCAAGCCAGATGTCTGTGTTTGGCTACACCTAGGTTACTTGGTGCTGGAGACCTTCCTAGGTCTGGGTCTGAGTGTTCATCTGGCCATTATCTATTGGGATGAGACCTGGACACGTGCCCCTTTTGCCCCTGTGCACACTATTTCTGATTTCAAGGAAACCTTGCTTCACAGACCTGGTGGCAACTGCAGTGCGATCCCTAGGTCCTCCAGTTTGGTGTGTTTGGGGAGCAGGAACACAGGGTGTGCCTTGACATATTCAGGAGCCCAGCCAGGAACCCAATCTCTTTGAAAACAAAAAGTTTGGAAAAATATATATTTTTTTTCTCCGTATGAAACTGAAACCAGAAATTGTTTCATTCATTTGTCTTCAGTTCAGAGGACTTGGCTATGGTTTGAGGTTAAAAAAAAAAAATGCTTCGTGATAAAATTATGAGAGTTCACAACACTGCTAATATTCTAATATCTAAACAGATGTGACATGATTATATTCCCATGGTCTTTTGTTGTTCCAGTCAGGATGTTAAAAGTAGGATACTTTCCGTCACTCACCTGTCCATTGCATGTTTCCATCTGGAATTGCTTAACCAGTGAACAAACAGGTGTCCTAAGCATGTTGCATACAGGAGAGGTATATGCTAAAATCCTTCAAGTGTATTGGAATAAGGTGTTTTTACCGTGAGAAGCTTTAATTTTAACCAAACCACTGACCTTTGCAATCTAGAACAATGGATTAACCACTTATTAAAACAAATATGACTGATGAATTCATGTTTTATGAAATATGTGTATATACTACTCTAGTGATAGATAACTGTAGGGTCACACACGGTGAGTTACTGAGGAGGAATCATCTTTTAGTAAAGGGGAAATTTTTTCAAAAGTACTGAAGTGATGTACAGTAACAACCACCTCTATGACAATATAAAACCTCTGTAACCTGAAGTTCTCTTTTATTTTTTCAAAGATTTTTAATTACTTTCATCTTAGGTGAGTATAATTTCCTCCCTGTACTTTCCCTTCCTTCCCTGTACATTTTCTGACAGCACATAGTTTGCTGTACATTCAGTTGTCTTCACAGGGATTTGAAGATGCTCAAATAGCGGTAGTTAATGTTTGTACAGCTTAGAAAGCACAACATGCAAGATACAGGTTAAGGATTTGTGCCAGGCAGAGAGGCAATGACTATAGCTATTTGTATGATGGACCTTCTGTTTTCAAAAGATGTCAAGATTTGCAAAATTTGGCTAAATTTCTAAGGTGGAATACATTCCCAAATGTCAAAATTCTTCATAAAGGAAAAAAAAAGCCAAACAAAGCTACCCCGGTATTGTTTTGATTCATACCAAACATTTAATTTCAATCACATAGAAATATTTCCCTTCATTTTTGAATTTTAAATATTTTGTTATATTACAACATGGGTTAAAAAATCAAAATGAAGCTATTTCTAAATGAGTTATCGAAATTCTTTACCTTAAAATATTTTAATTCTGTTGCAGAATTTTTAGCTGATATGTTTACATTTTTTTTAATAGATCCAATTTACCCATTTCAAAAAGTATTGAACAACTGATGGAAGAAAAATCCATCATAAGCTCTTAAATGCAGAGACTTTGCCTCTGTCTCAGGCACCTTCAAATCTGGGAAGCAACAGGATGTGCTTGCCCTTTTTCTATGCTCTTCCTTAGTTATCTGCTATCTGCTGTTTCTGGAGACAGGATACTGGATTAGCTAGATTTCAGGCTTGACACTGTATGGCCTTTCTTACATTGATGCATTCTTTCTGTTGAACATATCTGTTTTTGTGAAATTGCATATTCTATGGGAGTYGAATTCCATCTAAAGCTTCACCAATCCGTTCTGCTCTCTAAAGTTACAGTTAAAAAAATCTTTCAATATAAACCTTGCTTTAAGCCATTCTATAACTGCCTTAGCTTGAAAATTGTCAGATTTATTCCGAAGAGAAAGATGAAGTGTTTCCAAATTGGTTTTAAGTAAAAAAAAGTTCTCAAATTTTAGTTTTCAGCTTTGGCTTCTGAGTATTACTGCTCTATCTCCTTTTAGCTCAAAATTAGCTTGTTGTCTTCCCAGACTGAAAGCACCCTTAAAACTTCTGACTTACTATTCCTTAAACAAGGGGGATGTGAGATACTGAAGTTACTAATGATTTTTGGTTTGGACAAATTTGGCTTGCTTCTATAAAACATGAGTTCCTCACTTGCACTTTAGGTTGAAAAGGATGAGACAGTGAAATCTGAAAACTCATTTTTAATGACGTAATCCAGCTGAGAAGAATATATATTTGGGAATCAACACATACTCTCCAAAACAACCTGCTGACACACCTGGAGTGACTTGAATGCTAATGGGGTACAAAAGGTGAACATGATAGGTATTCCAGGAACTGGTGATAAATACTCCAGGAACTGGTTCCTCCATGAGGATTCCCAAAACCATTTCAAAAACCCTCATCTCAATCATCAGCTGAGCGATATGGTAAGTTAAGCAGCTGTACAAGCAACTCTGGGTCATTCTCAGCTGCTTATTTGCTATTCTGGATGCTGATTACCTTGAGCGGTGAAAAAAATCCCATCACCATCACAAAGTGGCCTGCATGAAAGACAGATCAAACAGAATCAAAAGGGCTAGGGCGACTGTAGAGAGCAGGACAGGAGTGGAAGGAAGTAATTGTTAATTCAGTGCATACTGCAGGTGAGCAAGGGGAGCAGCAGAAGCATGCATCTGAATTTGAACTGATCAGTAGCCCAAACAGCAGGAACTCAGTGGGACCATTTGTTGATGCTGAATTCCTGCTGGCGTCTAAGCCAGCTGTTCCCCCCTCTCCCTCTGTCCCTTCCAGTATGATGCACAGCATGAAAGAAGACAGTGTAGTACAGGGTTTCACTCTCCTGCTTTTCAAGCACTGAATATAACAAAGAACATGTCATTTATGAAGTTTCCTTCATTACCAGACTTCTCAAATTCTTCTAAAGGACATATTTGGTTAACTCCCTACTTACTGTATCACCTAATTGCAGTTGTAGACTTTGATCATAGTAATCGCTAGGAAGTTCCAAGAGATGCAAATTTCTATTATTTCTTGCATAAAGTATGGAAGGAATTGGATTTCTAAGCAGAAGTCACATTTTCTACCTGAGAAAGGAGCTGGCAGAAAAGCTGCACAGAACTGTTCACACAGAGACTGAAGGATGCAGGCTAATTTCTGTGATTCTCACCCAAAAGCTGAAATAATGAAATAAAAGTGAATCAGTCATAGAATTATTGTGGGGCTTGCAGCCGTCTCTCTGTTTTATTGGCACGAAAGGTATATTCCTCCCCTTCCGCCCATTCTTGTTTGTTGATTGAGATTGGTAGCTATTGGAACAAGTATCATCTCTCATCCTCAATACCAGTATTCTGCAATCTTGTCATATTTGGCTCTTAGACTGTACTGTAATAAGTATGTTGAGCAATAATGATAATACATGGGCTACATTCATTTTTTAATGTCTTAAATACAGTTTAAATACATTTAACAACTACCTTTAAAGTAAATTTTTAAACTTTAACTTGTCTGTTAAGAAGGTTAATGCTGAATCTTATAAATCTGAATGGGTGAGTGCTTTAAGAGACTTAAAAAAAAAAAGTCGAAGTATTTGTAGTATACCACAGGGCAAATGGAATAAAAGATTCCTTCTCAAGCTCACTGCTACATTTCTAGGTATGATATTGTCTGCAATGCACCAAATGGAGTTGCTAGAGCAGTATCTGTGTTGAGCAAATCTTTTTACAATTGAGCATACATGAAGAAAATGTGATCTAAGCACAAATCTGGAAATCTGACCCTCCTTTCCACTATGCATCATTTAGTGTTCCTATCAGATGCTCAGCAGTCTTGCCTTGGCTCCCATGTGATGTTATTTACACATCTGAAACTAACAAGAGAGATTCATACGCAACTTTGCAAAGAGTATGAAAGTTTATTTCAGGTGACACAGTAAAAGATAGTTCAGAATACCCTCAAAATCGATGAATCATATCCATTAATTTAGTACATATTCCTATTGCTCAGATACAAAAGTGTTGATACTGAGTGGAAACTGATCTTCGGAATATTCATTAAATCAAATGTTACTCAGCTAATATTATTGAAATGATCAATGTAAGTGAAAGTATAGGTGTAGACTGGTTCTTAAAAACTGCAAGTACAGGATTTCTTTTTTTTTTTTTCTATCTGTAAAAAGGAAGGATAGAATTTGGTTCCTAGTGCTCTTAAAATGTGTCTGTAGTTTCAATTTTAAGGACAACAAAACACGCTAAACAATTTCACAGCAATTCTGCCTGGTGAGATTGCACAACGCTCAAGTGTTTTAGTGTTCTGATTTCCCATCAGTCACATTTATTCAGTCCTGGAATAATCACAGAGCCCCTGGACACTGTTGAGATTATTCATGAGAGACTGCTGTGGTTAAGAAAAATTGTTGAATGATGAAAGCAATTGCTGGAAAAGTCTCTGCTTGGTCCTACCTGCATTCATTTTTAAATGTGTACTTTTGTCTCTCTGGAAAAAAAAGTCAAGAAGCGTAACTAGGAGGACATATGCTGTTCTGACAGACTCTGCTGCTTCTCTGGCTGTAGGGCTGTATGATGTGTTTATTCAAGTTTTGATTTCATCAGACTTAATAAGTTTTGTCTGTTTTTCTTACTGAGATAGTGACTTGTAGGTAACTTATCTGTTTCAGACACTATAGGAATAAGTTGAGAGACATTAAAAGAGAGTCTCCACCTCAGAGATTTTGCTACTCACTGAAACTCTAGGCAGAAAATGAGGATTTTTTTTTTTATAAGCTGTATTTTAGGAAAGCAACTGAAAAGCAAAGTGTGACAGTATAGGATTTCCCAGAAACTTAAAAACCATCTGTCCATTGCCTGCCCTATGCTAGACAAGAACCGGATAATGCCTCTTTGAGAAAGGTGCCCTCTCTGTGGTGGTTTTTGAATGCTTTTGATGATGTTTACTGATGTTTATAGGGAACAACTTCCCCAAATCTTGCTTTGGCTCCAAGGGCTTGTCTGTGATACCGTTCTATCTGGATGTATTGTTTTCAAAGAAACACTCTGCTTCTGCTTGCAAACATTAACTGAGATTTTACTTAACCACAAATACACTTACAAACAAGCAGTTTAAATAAAACTAAAGATTCACCCTCTTTAGTAAAGGCAAATACTGACTTCTTGGTTACAGAGTCACAAAAGTGGAACATAAAGGTGAACACACGATCAGAACCATAGCTGTAGAGGAACTTTTTCTCACTTTGTTTGATGATGAAATCCCACCCTCTCTGTTTTCACAATTTTCTTCCTGGTTCTTTTATGAGGGAGGTAGCTTTGGTAACGTTATCCAATTATTCTTTGGAATAGGATTGCACAAAACTAATGTAGCAACTTCAGTTCTTTTCCTTTCCTTGGAGATTCTCTTGAGATTATAATCTTCTTGGGCTGTCTATTCACTATGGTACTTAAATGACCTTCTAGCTAGCCACAATTTTTCCAAGACTGCTGAAACACCTTACAAATTGCCAGTGATAAAAACCATTCATCATACCCACTTGCCAAATGTATACTTTCTCCTTTGCCATGAAATTGTAACAGAGATTGTGCATGGCATAACGTTCATATTGACTCCCGACATTTTATCAGTTGTGTGCTTCTGTTGTTATGCCAAGTACCAGATCTGCAAGGGTGTTCAATTGGTTAAATATGTAGATGGGAACGGAGTGAAATTTTCAGAAGTGCCTTGATATTTAATTCAACTGAAGTTACAGGCAGTACATTATGTTTTATGGAAGAATGGAGTGCAATGCGCTGTGTGTTCCAGACCCCTCTCTGTTAAAATTCTTCATTTGCTCTGCTTTGCTTTCACAGTCTGCTCTTCCCAACCCGCTCTTCACATCTTCACTTGACTTTTTGCTCTCTCCCAGCTCTCTTTTAACTTAAAAGTGCAACGAGGGAACCTTTTGCCATCTGATCTATGATTTACTCCCTCTACTTAAATCACTCCTTAAAATATTCCTTTTCTAGTTAGTCCATAACTGATTGTGTCTACAAAGCATTTTCTACCTCAGGTATGAAGGATACTGTATACAAGCAAATTGCATTGTGTCTATAATTGTATTTATTACTTGTGTAGCTTGCTGCACAGCTGAACAACAGTACCAGCTTTTAGAGGCAGATCTAGTACATTAGGTAGATTAACAGCAAGGTATCAGGCTGATTGTATATTTGAAATTTAAGAACACTGCTAGTAGGATACTAATTCAGTGCATGATTAGAAGACTCAGCTCTGGAGCTGAGACAGCAAAATATATTAAAAATAGAACTTTCTCTTTTCTGTGCTTTATGAGCACTTTATCCTTTGGTTTTCTTTTATTGGATTTAACAAGAACGAACTTTTCTCCACTCAGTCAATTCAATAATGATTTAATTGACATATTCTGTCATATAATCCTATAACCCAAACTAGTCTAATATTTTTGAATTTAAATGATATTATCCCATCTAACTCCAAGCTATGAGTTAGTACAGAGTAGCTATTTTTCAAAAATTCTAAGCAGCAGCTTGGAAGAAATGAGAAGACAAAGTAGAGTTTTCAGGCAGCGAGAAATAGAACCTACAGAAAAATGCAATATTCAGTTAGAAAACAAACATTAGAGGAGAAATTCTCCTCTACTCAGGGAAACGAGCCTACTATTCAGTATGTGATTTTTCTAGATTACATAAGACTGAGCTTTCCTCAAGTACATTAGCTAGAGAAGTGGTTCTTATAAGTGTGAGATGTTGCTTTTCTCAGTGTCTGGTTTTAAATGTTGAAACAACAGAACAAATGAAAATAGTTAGCATTATTTATCACATTATTTTATGGTATTAGCTATTAGCTAATAGCTATTMGCTAGTAGTGGGCTAGATATGAAGTAAAAATGAAGAGCAAATAATGAATGCCTTCCTTACATTATTCTTAATCTAAATAGGCAAAAAAAAGCAGACAGGTGTATCATTGAAGCAGGAGTGAAAAACAGGTTGGTGCAAAACTCATGGCAGGTCTAAGGACTGGATTTTTTTTTGGCAACTGAAGTCCTTTTCATAATGTAAAGTTGAGATCAGAGAATTTCAGGTGACTATATAAAGAGTAAATGAGCTACTGTAGAGGGCATGACGGTAAGAGCCATTCAACACAGAATATAGACTATCCGTAGAGTTGATAGTAGAAAACAGACCAGTATTTGAGATTCCTCTTTTCTGTACTTAGTGAAGGAGCTCCGATCTTGGTCTGGTTTATTCCTGCTTTCTTTTTCTTCAAGAAAATTTCATCAAGAAAGGTAGATGCTAATAGATTCTACAGTGTTCTTGAAGAAAATGACCCTGCATTGCTTTGAGTTAGGCAAAAAAGCTTGAGGGGGGCTGACATAGCTGAAAACTCGCTTACCCTCTCCCTCTCCTCCTCTCTGTGCAGGCATCCTTTCTTGGTTGCTTTCTCCAATCATGGCTGGCTGTAATATTTGGCACTGTCCCTCTCAGGGAGAACTGGAAGACTCATCTTCCTGGCATAGATTTCTCACAATTAAAAACATTTAAAAATGAATAACTTCTCCTGTCTCTGCTCAATTACAGCAAGCATGAAGAATCTCAGAGTTAACTCTAAGCATATCAAAGGGTGGGACTGGACCTCCCCACTGTGCACAGCTATTATGGCGAGGGGAACAGGGTAGGGGTAATAACAATCTTTTCCCCTAGGCTTTGGACTAGGTCCTAAGTAGTTTGTACGGTCAGTGGGAGATTTGGATATGTCAGGGTGGCTGAGTCTCGGAGAGATCCCAAAGCAAAGGCTTTCTGCTTAGAAAGAGGTATACACAGCAGCATATGGCAGACTAATTAAAACCGGTATTTTCCAAAGCTTAGAAAATGGAGTTTTAATGCCAAGTGGGAAATGTTTTTCTAATCTCATCTCAAAATTTTACAGGTCATCTGTAAAGGAACACTTTGTTAATCATCAGTTTTGTTAAGAGATATTTTGTGATTTTTCCATGTTCTTTTGGAAAGACATAGTTTCTAAAAGAACTGCCTCCATATGCTAAAAGCTGCTGGGGGCAATTTTTTATTTATGAAAAAACCCAAAGGACTTCTATCAAAAGAAATTATTTTTGGTAAAGTGCAAACCTCAAAATTAGGAAAAACCCACTCATTATATTCTTGGAAATTTAAAATGACAGTTTCTTCTGTCTGTTTATTTTTTGCAGAATACAGAATAATTTCTACCCACTTCACAGTGGCAAAGACACACAACTGCAGTGAGTGCATAAGCTCCAGACTTACCCATGAATAAAAAATTGACTGAGATTTTGTGCTTATTGAGAAGTACAATGCACAGGTTTGTAAAACAAACTTATGACAAGGTTTGCGATTCAGACTGGGTGAATTATACTTCTTGCCATTCCAGGCTGTCATTATAGAGACAGAGCTTGTAGTTAGCCTCTCTGCGCTGATTGTGACTCTCCCAGGTGGTACGGCCTTCCAGGGAATTATCTTCACCTGCAGCACCTGCTGTCTCTAGCTGTTCAAAGTAAATTGACAGATACCCTTAATGGGCTTCTCAACTACCAGCTGCAATCCATCTCAAGGGTTTTTGGCAGCTGTGAGTATCCACAACCAACCAATTCTTCTTTCCTGTGTGCTGCTTGTCCCGTAATTGTACACAACTGGAATCAAATTTAAAAAGGCAGTGTGCAGTAGTGTAATACTGCTTGTTACAAGTAGGATGAAATTCAGGAAGAAGATCTGGTAAGTGCAATGTTATTTAGATTTCTCCTTAGCCCTACTTTTGGCTTGTTTCTCTGGCCTTCTAATACTGGCATGTTACCTTGTGCAGAGGCATGTTGCCATCCTAACAGATGGGTATGAGTGTAGGTGGCTAGGAGGACATGTTTGCTCATCAGATGTGTTTGTTGAAAGCAGTATTACCAGCCAGATATATTGGATCAGCTGTTCATCCTGGGCTTTTATATCTATGTTCAAAACTGCTACTCTGATAAAAAATGCATTAAATGATAAAATAATTAAATGTTTACAACCCTTTAAAATGTGGCTTTTTTAGCTTGGGAGAGTCAGCATTTTTATTTCTTAGATAGTGGGTTACAGCAGAGGCATTATAACTAAGTATCAGCTGTGTAGTTTAAAAAAAGTCCTCTGAAACCACAGAGTGAACTGTACCTGTTGGGGGACTAAGTGATACCACAGGTAGACGATACTGAGAGAGCCTATTGTAACATTTCATGGGAGTAGAGACCGTTAGCAGTACAGAGGGCATCATTAAATTCTATTACATTTTTACTTTTGCACCTTAGACTCAATTACTTAGTACTAGTAGTGGAATCATTTGTGGAGCTATATTTAGTGAAAGCTGGAATCTGCCTTAATTAGTGAGGTATCACAAGACATGCATTAATCAGTGTTTTTTAACTGTTTTCCCCCTTTCTGTTCCAGTAGAAAATGTGTCAGAGAAGTACAAGTGCTGTTTGGTTCTTTTAGACTGCACATACTTAATTATTAGCAGTAATGTTAAAATTTTCCCAGGTGAGATACTTCATCTGAATTTTTAGTATGCAGTGCTGCACTAGAAGATATTAAACAGGACAGTCAGCTAAGTGAATTAGATCTGAGGTGAAAAGTTGTGGTTGCTACGTGGTTCCTGCCTCAGCTGCTTTTTCCCTAGTGCTCCAAGGTGAACCAGAGGCTTGCAGAGCCGGAGACCTACTAGAAGCACGTAGTTAAAAATGTGAGGTAGCAGCATTCATGCATATCATGTAGTATCTAGCTTCCCCTCTTTCCTCTTCAGCCAGCATCATTTTTCCTGCTGTCTTTTCAAGGAAGAGCTGAAATTCAGGAAAGATATGTAGGGCAGGGCATAACAGATTGCTGTCCTGAGCTGAATAATTTCTTTTTAGATTTAGATGCCATGATCAGGCTGTGAATGAAATACAGTGGTTCTTACAGCTCTCTACATCAGTTACGTTGTTCAATGTGACAATAATCAAATTGTGGCTCCCTGACACATACTATATCCATGCAACAAAGAGCACATAATGACAGAGCCTGCAATAAGGAACTTTTAACCTGAGGGACTTTATTATGGAAATATACTCCACACTGCTTACACTGTGATCTAATTTAGACATAAACTTTGAACTGAGTCCTAGAAAATGTCTTTTTTTTTTTTTTTTTTTTTTTTAACTGAGTATAAAGGTAATCTGAATGATAAGCTCAGGTCTAGCCAACTATAAACTGTGACATATAGTCCTATGAATCAGTTCCTGAGGATCAAATTAGTCCTATTTTCTAACTGAGACTTCAAGCCCATGTCCTCAGAAGTGTGCAACCTCTTGACTCCCACTGTTTGGACAAGCCCTGTGTTCCCAGTTCAGTATGACACTTACTCTGTTTGAAGTCTGTTTGAGCCTGTACATGGCTAGACACATGCTGAAACAAGTTTGATGGATTGTGATTATGATTTTCCTTATGCGTCAATTACCTGAAGTGTAAAGCTTGGGTAAAAATAGAAATATGTGAAGCACCTGGGTGCCACTTGCAGCTCAGGGACATAACAATTACCTAGCTCAGTACTTCAGAGGAAATAGGAACCCACTGAACCCTTCTTCTGAAACTGAAGGTGAATTAATGGACATAAATGAAACCTTTTTTCGAAGCTGATTCAAATGTGGTTTGAGCAAACCCAACCATTTATTTTCTGGAGACATACATAAGTAGATTTATTACAGATATTGGCTAGTGCTATAAAGGCAAATGGAATATTTGTCATTACTCCTGGCCTGCATTATTTTTCTTCTGTACTGGAATATCTCAACCTTGGTTTTCTGCAATTAGAAGTGCTAGCTGATATTTCTAGAATTTTCTTTCCAAATGGAGCAAAGGGTGAATAGTGAACAGGCAGAGAAATTCTGTTCTCCTCATAAGCCAAGGGAGTTTTCCCTGCATATGTTTTGTATGTGCTGGAAAAAGTCAAGCAACTACACCAGAATGTGCTTTGTTGCCTCTTCTCCTTTGGCCTGTACCTTGCAGTAAGTGCTGTTTTTCCCCATCTAAGTTGCCTTCTAGGTTAAAAAAAAAACAAAACCCCACAACTCTGTTGAATCACTCGGGATTGTTTGGGTCTCTGTTTCTTACTTTAAGTACTTAAATCTAAGTGCAATGCCTTCAAAATCCTGCCTGCCTTGCAGGCATTTAAATTTCAGTTGGTAAGACCCTAAATCTCAGATATAGAATATACATCTTAACAGTTGTGAACCACTGATGTTTATCTCCTGCATGATCCTAACCAGGATTTACAAGCTTAGTCCTATGCCATGCAGACCGTATTAGGAAAAGGTGAGGGAAGAACTGTTGCTGGAACCCCCACTCCTTTCTTAAAGGTTTAATTGCCCGTGTCCCAAGGCTCCAAGGTCCAGCTCTGACTTGGCCTAGCTGCACAACCTTGCTCACACTGCTGAAGAAGACCTGTGAGAAATTCTGTTAAAAGCTAAGAAGGATAAAATTATAGCTAGCGGTAGGAGAGTTGAGACCAGATCATCAATAGCTCAAAGACTCAGGAGCATAAAAAACAGTAGGGAAAGACAAAACTGTAAAAAGGAAGAAGTGGGCAGGGGGGAAAGGAGGCTGGTTAGGATCACTGGGTAATTGGGTTAAGTCATCAGTGCTGATGGAGCTGGTGGAAGGCGGCGCTTGGCAGTGCGGAGGAGCCATTCCTGGAGCTGTGCAGGCTGACCCCTCCTTGCTGGACTGGTGCCCGTCTGGCCAGCAAAGGCCCTGAGGAGCATATTCATGCCTAGCCTTATAGCTCACTAAATCCCAGCTGCCTTCTGTGTGGCTTAGCCAACAAGCCACTGCTTTCTACTTCAACGCTGTGTATATCCTGCTTGCAGAGTCTGTGTGCGCAGCTGATCATGCCCAAACACACCAGCCTGAAAGAAGGGCTGGGACAAAGGGCCTCCTTGTTTAACCCAGGGAAAGGTTAAAGAAGGTGCTGGAGCTGGGGTCTGTGTGCCTGGGAAGCTCTGTCAGGCTCACAACAGTCGTGGTGGTCTCTTCCTGTTATGCACTTCCTTCTCTTCTTGGTGTCTGTTATGTGAGAAAGGAGCAAGGCGGCTTAGGTGCCACCTTCTGAGAGGGTGTTGTGGTTTAACCCTGGCAGCACCTGAACACCATGCAGCCGCTTGCTCACCCCCCCCAGCTCCGGTGGGATGGGGGAGAGAATCGGGAGGGCATGAGTAGGAAAACTCACGGGTTGAGATAAAAACAGTTTAATAATTGAAATAAAACAAAGTAAAACAGTAATAATAACAGTGGCAACAACAATGGGATATACAAAGCAGGCGATGCACAACGCAACTGCTCACCACCCGCCGAGCTGATGTGTGCCCCAAAAAACRCGTGAGCCCGTCCCGGAACCCAGAGCCCCCCCACACACTTAGTTTTTATACTGAGCATGACGTTGCATGGTATGGAATACCCCGTTGGCCAGCTGGGTCAACCACCCCGGCTATGCTCCCCCCGCCAGCTTCCCATGCACCTGGCAGGGCATGGGAGGCCAAAAAGTGCCCAGTACAAGCACCACGCAGCAACACCCAAAACATCAACGGGCCATCAACGCTCCTATTATACCAAACCCAAAACACAGCACACACACCCAGCTCCTGGGAAGAAAGTTAACTCTGTCCCAGCCGGAACCAGCACAGAGGGTATTCACAGGTCCACGTCCTGGTCAGGGCAGATGTGTCCTGCCTGCTGGAGAGAGTGGCCCCAGCTCTGGTGAGAGAGCAGGGACTAAGGCACGTGCCCCTCTTCCCGGTGTGTTGCTCCCTGCGATGCCTTCCAGGGCACGGAAAGAGCACCTCCCCAGGGTATGGAGAGGCTGGGGGTACTGGTGTCCTCAGCTTCCTTCGGGGTGTCTGAATGTCTGGGGACCACTGGCATCACTTCTCATGCCCTTCAGGGATGCACCCACACTCTCTCCAGCATTTTCACCCTTTGAACATATAATGATTTCTTTTCCTACTACAAAGTGGAAACTTCTATTTTTTTTAAGCACAGATTTTTCCACATAAATTTGGGCCACTTTCAGTGGGAAAAGACCTATATCCGCATTCTCTCAAAAAAAGGTGAAACTTGAAGTAAAAGAACACCACAGTGTGTTCTGTGGACTCTGAGATGAAAAATGAATTTAAGAAAGCTGCAAAACCCACAAGTATTTTTCTGGTTCCACAGAACTGCCTGAAAAGTCATCATGCAGCCTTAGCTGTGATGTAATCTGTTATTTAAAAAATAAACAAAGTGGTAAAGCAGAGGGAGTGGCATAACCTTGTATTAGTATTGCTCGGATCACTTATGGAAAAAATTACCAGTTGTGCTGACTTTAGTATGCTTTATCTGTAGCCAATGCACCCTTTTATTTTATGTATTTTCATCGTGATTGCAGAGGGGAAACTAACCTCCAGAATTCAGGTAGAAATGACAGCTCAAATGCCTTTGTGAATCATTTTAAGCCTCATTCAAACAGGGATGCAGCTAAATGAATGTAGATATTCAAAGTCTGTATAGAAATCCCTGACATACTGGTAAATGAAAATGACTGTCTGATTCTCTTTAGTGAATGAAATTATTCAGAATAGCTAAGGGGAAATGTCATTATGTGAATCAATCCAACACACTGATTAATCTTGCCTCTGGTTTCAGTAGTTCTCCCCTTTCATGCTGGAATATATGAGAATCTTAATAAATTCAAAGACATTATTATGCTGGTAGGGTTTGAATCAGTCTCTAAATATTTGGAATGCAGGACCCCATTTTTTCTTAAGATGGGATTTTGGGAGTCTTCCTGTAAAAGTGATGATTGTGTCTCAACGGAAGAAGCCGGAGTTTCTTAGAATGATTTAGAAAGGTCAGCCTGTAGCCAGCTCTGAGGTCTGCTGTCCCATGGTAGCTTTGATGTTTAGCAGCCATGGTTTCAGACTGTCACTTGATTTCTTCTTAAATCCTGGCCAACTAGGTGATGGAAACATATGCTGGTTGGAGTGCTGAGTATCAACAGGCACGATGACACTCTTCTCCCATCTTGGTGCTTCTTCCAGTCTACAAACCATGAAGCAATTAATGTTCCTGCAAAAGGTCATCTTTGGGTTTGGACACAAGGGAAAGACAACTACAGGTCTGCCCCTGAGCTTCAAAGAAGGAACTTTAAATCTATAGTGAGCATATTTGAGCCTACAAAGCTATCCCTTCTGCCTGTTTCCCACTGCATGCTTTGGGGACGTGCTGCTCTTCTCCTGTTGCTGGACCTTAGGAGATGTCAGCAAGGGGCAATGTTTGCTCTTGGGGAAAAAAATGGTTTTATGTCAGATACTGGTACTTCACCACCTCCTGCATATGGAACTAACAGTATCGACATTCATCAATTATCTCCACAATCATTGCAAAGGTGTGCACCCCACTGCAGCTCAGCCAATGCCAGAAAGAAATTCGCTTTCCTTCTCTTTGCAGTAGTAATGTCAGTGCATATTTAACCTTGCCTTTTCATTGGAAAATGTTAATGGATGGCGAGGCTTGTACTCTGGACCTAAACAGCTCCAAAATTTTGGTGAATATTAGGGTTAGTCTTCATAGCTGTATCCTGTCCCTATAGATAGTATCAAAATCTGACATCTTCAGTCTTTGGGACACTTAGATCAGTTAAATAAGCTATTCTGAACAGATAATGCATTTAGCAGAAAACTCGGTTTCAGATCAATACCAAGTATTTGCATGCCAATTTTTTAATTTGTGCAATAGTTCCAGAACCTTTTCACCTTTCTGCCACTCTAACACCCACAAGTAGCCTCAAAAAAAAAAAAAAAAAAAAAAAGTGTGTTGTTTCAACACTTGTTTTTCATATTAAAGTGATTATTTGGAATTAAGTGATAAAAACCTAAAAGTAGATTTCTGGGGAATGGGAGGTAGTTTTGCTTCAATTTCTTATGTTGGGTGTTACTTTATTGCTGAAATCTTTGGCTCGGCTGGTGAAAATTCACATACTACTGTCTTAAATTTAACATGAATCTGAAACATGCCATTTCATCTTCCAGCTATTCAGAATTTATTTTACTTTCTGTTTGTTAAATAGCATATTACTATAAAGTGTTTGCCTAACATTAAGTTAATAAAAATAAAAATCTGCTTGTTAAAAGTAAGTTAGAGTGCTTGTGCATCATTAGATCACAACCAGGTTTTTTTTCCTTCTACTTTATCACCTATCTTTCCCTAGCAGAGTGATAAAGTACTGAGTAGTACTTTAGAGTAGTGTGAGTAGCAGTGTAAAAAAACTGAAAAAAAACCCCAAACAAAACCAAACAAAAACACTGTCAGCATTTTGAAGAACATAAGTTATTTTCCTGACGGTAGTATGTGGTTCTCTGGTACTCACCACAAGTATGATGAACAGCAGCAGAAGTGCCTCTGGATTTATGAGTTAGTCTGCCAGTTTCCATGTTCTTGACTGATTTTATACACTAGGACAGAAAATTCCTTTAAAACTATCACTCAGAATTGCTGAGGAAACTTATCAGGCTCCCTGTGCTATAGGCATAGTAAAGCCTAAGAACTGGGAGGTAATCCTATTGACCCCAAAGTTCTCTTCCCTGCATTTGGAAATGCTCCAGGTGCTCTAGTGCTCAAGCTGGTTCAAGAACAGATTACAAAGGTTTTTGACTATTACCGCATTACTGAATAAGAAATGAAAGTGATTGCATTAGTGTGTTTGATATTGGTTGGAAAAACTTTCTGGAACTTGTTCTTAAGCCTTGATTGTCAGATTAGAGGAGAGCTTGTTTCAGCAAAGGCATTTGAATGCTTGTTTCTTTCCTAAATTTGAGGAGGTTACGCTGCCTTGTCTACAATACCAACTGTTGTGGTTTAACCCGGCAGGCAAACACCACACAGCCGCTCGCTCACTCCCCCACACACAGTAGGATGGGGGAGAGAATTGGGAAAAAAAAAAGGAAAATTCATGGATTGAGGTAAAGACAGTTTAATAAAACAGAAAAGGAAGGGAAAATAAATAATAATAATAATGGTAGAATATACAGAATGAGTGATGCACAATGCAATTGCTCACCACCCACCGACTGATACACAAACAGCGATCGCTACTTCCTGGACCACGCCTCTTATTTATATATTGAGCATGACGTCACATGGTATGGAATACCCTGTTGGCCAGTTGGGCTAGCTATCCTGGCTATGCTCCCTCCCAGCTTCTTGTGCACCTGGCAGAGCATGGGAAGCTGAAAAGTCCTTGACTAATGTAAACACCACTTAGCAACAACTAAAAACATCAGTGTGTTATCAACATTCTTCTCATACTAAATCCAAAACACAGCACTAGGAAGAAAATTAACCCTATCCCAGCTGAAACCAGGACACCAACTCAACCCAGAAGCTTGTCTATCAGTATGTATTTGGGATTAGTTAATACTTGGTAGCTTGCAAGATTTTTTATGGTGTCAAGTTTTCCAAGTTACCTTTCTTCTAAGGCTAAAATCTTAAAATGAAAATTTTATTTTTCACTTTTCATTTAAATTTGTTTTTTTTTTTTTTTAGTTCTTGTTAAAAAAGCATACAGAATGTAGTACTTATTTAGTCATTATTCTAGAGGGGACTGGTAGGTACTTGTAATTATAGCATCTTGTTTCATACTTTCTAAGTCTGTCAAACTTCTGCAATCTGGGGCTGAAACTTTCTAAGAAAAATGTCTGTATCCAACTGAATTTCTCTTCTGGATACTTTGGCCAAGGTACCAAAGCTATTTGCAAGAACAACAATAAGAGAAAACACCAGTGATCTTTCCTTAAATGCTGTAGATTCCCTGTGGTATTAGAGCAGACAATAGGTATTTGGCTGGAAGCTGACCTTTGAGTTAGAGATCTCCTCTCTCTCTGTGAAAATCCACCCAAATCTGGTGTTGCAAATGAGTGGTTTTGAGGCCGCTTAAAGAAACACCAGCAAAGGTATCAGCAAAAGGTGATTTTAATAGAGATTTATAAAAGCACGACTTAACAGAATTCGATGGCAAGGTCCACTCTATTACTTATTACACGGACTAAGCATACACAGGGAAAATTGTGTCAAAATTTGGATTGGAATGATTTTTATAGGGATTGAGGAAAAAGGGGTATGGGAGACCCTCCCGTTGAGTTATGAGGTTCGGAGAAGACCTGGCTGGATCCAATCTTAGTCTCAGACTTGGACAACGGTTTATGTCTAATACAAAAGAAATAAGGAGACCCTCCCGTTGAGTCATGAGGTTCAGAGTAGACCCCCTTGCTTTCTAAACTCCTTCTCAGAAAGGAGTCTAGGTGCGGCTCAATCTACCCCTAGTCTCAGACCTGGTCAACAGTTTATGCCTAAGGGATTATAGGTGTTTAGCAGCAACCTAAAGTTCATTCACAGTTTTAAGGTAAATCATAAGATTTTAACAGCACTTAATCATTAACTACTTTAGCAGTTACTGAGTGAGTTAATCAAGTTTACCACAATTACTAAAAAGTGACTTGATTACAGATTATGCTTATTACTGATTGTCTAAATCAATACACACGAACACACACACACATCACCCATAAGGACCCAAAGCTAAATAAATTTACAGGCCTGAAGCTAAGTTATAAAGGCCTTAAGCTAGATAAAGGTACCTGTTAAAAATTCCCCTCGAATGTTGTGAAATACTCACGCTCAATGTCTTGGCATTTCTCAACGGGCAAAGAGTTGAGCCTCAAGTAGTGTCTCAGCCGAAGAGTGTTTCAGGCCAGGTCCCGACGGTCCTCCGAATTTCACAAACTCGAGGGTTTGCGAACTCTGAGAGGCGTCCCACTCACAGGGATACTCTGGGTGCAGCCCGCTGCTGTCCAGGAGAGCTTAAAGGGTCTCACTTGGGACCGCTGTTTATAGGTTTGCAAGATGATTGGCTTTAGTCATCAGTAACTTTCCATCCTGGTGACTATCCGAGGTGGTCCGGGATAGTAATTATGGTATTGTTTTGCGGTTACAATGTTGTCATTTTGTGGTAACCATTGTATCGTTCCACTTGATCTACGATCCAGGTAGGGAATGCTTCAGGGCTGCCAGGAATGATGAATTGTCTCCTGCTTTCATGCCCTACTTTGATCAGGTAGCCAGCGTTCCTGGTACGATCAGTGCCGCTCCCCACCTCAGCCATGCTAGAGTGCCTGGTATAGTCAAGGGACGTTTAACTGCCCAACTTGTTACACAATGGCTAAGGCCTAACAGGAGTTTCTGAGACCATAGAGAGGCCTAGGGGAAGGGGGGAAATGCACCACCACATCTGGCCAAGACCCAAACTTGAAGACCTTTGAGGACTAGTGTGAACCAGAAGACAGTGAGCTTGAGAAAAGGTAGTAATTATCTGCCTGCCTGTATTCCCTTTCTGAGCACTGAAATTAAGCATTTCATTCTTCAGGCTCACTATTTGTGTCTAAAATAACTGAAATATTTTTTGGAGTGAATAGAGTTGGTTGATATTCTTCTATTTAAGGTATGATTAGGTTCTGTTTCAGGGAACTAGATTTAAGATGTCTTCAACAATGTAAAAAAGGGCTGTGAACAGCAGGAGAAGATGCATTCTTAATATAGTTTGAGAAGAGATCGTTCTTTTTAGGGTTTGGAAAAGTATGAAATGACAAGTGGTGGTGTTGCATCCTGCACATCCCATGTGTGGAATGAGGGCTAACTTCAACAAGAGCTAATTGCTTCCTGTTGCTTTAATCTCTGTAAAGATTAATTTTCTGGGAATGGCAGTATTCTGAAAACGCTGTGATTTATTTAGTTATTTATTTATTTTTGTTTGCTGCCAGTGTAGACTTACAAATTATTGTTGGTTCTGAGGCTTACAGAGAAAGCACAGCCTTCATCCCCTTCATCCTTCCTCTTCCCCCTTGCAGAGAGCTCCAGCAGAGTGCCCACCTGGAGGAAACTTTCTGTAGACATCTGGTAGATAGAYGGGGGAAAAAATTTTTCATGGAGACTTCAAATACTGTGCATCAAAAGACGTCTGAAAGACAGGTTGGAGATCTGAGATCTATCTTCATCAGATCTCTTCTAGGAGGGAAAACTCACCTTTTTCATCATGGAAGGAGGCACGAAAACATCTTGTCAGAAGTCGTCTCCAGAGAAGTTCATTTTCTCTTGTCCAAAACAAGTGAAACAGTAACTATATTACCCAAAACAAAAAATAAGTTACCAACTTACAAAGCAAAAAATGAAACAACCAAAAAACCCCAAACCCCTAAAACCTTAGCTTAAAAAACCCTTAACCTACACAATACCTATCTGATGTGCTCCAGATAGCTGAGAAAATAAGAAGCATAGTTTGGTCTGTCCAGGTGTGACAGAAATGGATTTGTCAGGCTGTCAGATATCTGGCAGGGAGCAGGGATGAAAGGCATGTACATGTGATGTCTCAGGTCCTAAAAAAGAGAAAGCAGTCATCTTTACCTGTCATGCCCTCAGGAGGAAAAAGACCCTAAAAGGAAAAAGAGACCAAAAGAAYGAGGTGCTGTTCACATCTGATAAAGAGAAGGGGTGATGAATAAGGGAATCAACAGGTAGGCCTGAAACATTTAATTTATGTATGTTATTTATTGCGCTTGAGACACATTACTACTAGAARGAACTAATGGCACAAAATGGAAGAATTTGTGCTATTTAATCTACAGTGATTGGGGTTGGAACAGGTGATCGCTTTAATCTAAGACAACAGCTTGCAATCTTGAGGGCAAAAAAAAATTCATTGGGAAGAAAGTTGAAGTCAGACTCTTCTGCAGCAGAAAAATAGGGAGCTTTTCATTTCTGTTGCAAGCAAGAGAACCATGTATAATACACGTACGCTCTGTGTGCTTTTTGTTGAGGAGCTGAAGTAAGAGGAACAGAAACTGCTAGCAAGCCTTCACATTTCAGAGCAGCAAAGAGCTGTAGAAGGAACAAACGCAGCAGCAGAAGTGGCTAGAGGAGTGGGAATGAGCCATGACTACTCGGAGTCAGTATGTGACTCCCTGCTCCATCCCCAGAATGTTAGCAGCTTGTATGAAACTTTGCTCCTCAGCAAGACAGGTGAGGGAGCCTTGAGATTAAACAGCCAAAATTTGTGAATAAGATGTTACTTCAGAAGCTGCCAAGCAACTGGCTGCTTAGTGGTTGCCCCACCTAAAATCCCCCAAGATGGGGGTGTGCAGTATGTGTGTGGGAATAGAAGAGGGAATTGTGTATTGTTATAGTTATGCTTTTGGGGAGGAATTGTTAGTTACTTTATCCTGTTCTGCTAATCTCCTTGCCACTCTCTATTGTCCCTTAGTTTCTTCTGATTGATCAGAGTGATGTCTGGCAGACCTGGCACCATCATTTGGTTTGATTTTTGTGGCTTGTTGAATGTTGGGGGCATGTTAAAAGGCAGTCAAGAAGACATGGACACAACGTGGACCCCATAATAAAGACTGTTGAAGGAGTCTGAGGATACATATTAACCGAGAAGCCAGCCGGATGCAGTTAACGGGGCAAGGCTGAAGAGTAAATGCTCTCCATTGTAGACTTATAAATTGTCTAAACTATCTGTAAATTTAGTAGTACCAATCAAAACACTGAAAGCTCTCACCTTAACTAGAGGGGGCTCCTCTCCAGTCTTGTGTTGCTCCTGGCTTATATTCTGAAGTGACTTCTGACCTCAGGCTTAGCTAAGAATGCAACAGCTCTCCCAAGTTGGTACTCGGAATTAAGCCAGTTGGGAATCTGTCTCAACAGGGCAGCAGTTTTCTGAAGGTGGGATGAAGGCCTATTCCTCATCTCCTTGTCTTCCATAGCCTAGGCTTAGCAGAGGAGCAGTGAGTGATAGTGTGTCGATGTGTGTGGACGATTTGGTCTTTCTGGTATATGTTATGAAGTATTGTGAGAATGGCCTTGAGAAGAGGCCTTTAAATGAAATTGAAGAGAGGGTTTTCTTTCATTGCAAAGTACTTGCAGTGTGGGCTAAATGATCTAGTCCTGAGCAATGGCTTGGGTTTAGCTCCTCATGAGGACCTAGTTGCTGAAGGGTGGAGCTGCAAAACCCTTCTTACTGTCTGAAGAGGTGTTCAAGAGAATTGGGACAGAGGTTAGTTTGGCAAGACCCACAGTAGAAAGTTGAAACCTGGTCTATGTGATGGCGAGTGCTAAGCCTGGGATAAGGGTTTGGATGTGGTAAACCAGAGGCTTGAGTGCTGAGCAAGGAAGTATTTTGAAGTAGCTGTCTTTAGGTTTGAGGTCACAGATAAGCTTGACCTTACTTTGAATCTGGCTGATGTGCTATGTCTATGCTAAACCTAAGGCTGCGCTTCATGAACCAGATAGCCCAGAAGGGAGGAGGCAACTTGGCAAGAAATAAGATTCCTAGTTAAGGTGAGGAGACAACGTGATTTCATAGGAGTTGCTGAGTGTGGCACTGCCAGCAGATATGAAGTAGGAGGTCTGACAAGGGCTTGGCTTTTGGATTTGGTTAGTGAGAAGCTTCTGGGAGAGTTCTCTGAGAAGAATCCTTGTGAGAAAGGCCATAAAGACAGGCAGAGGAGATGTCCTAGCTGTTAGATGGAAAGTTTTGAGCTTGGCTCCATGGCAGGCCCTGAGCTACAGCTAGGTATAGGGTTGCAATGAAGGCTTATCCATCTGCAAGTTAAACAGTTTTGGTTATGCTAGCAGATATAGGCTAAATGACCACTTCTCTTAAAAAAAACAAAACAAAACCTTAACTTACCTACCTTACTGAACTATAATCCTGTTACGACCCGGACCTGGCAAACCTGTGGGGGGGTCGTAGAGGTTTCAAAATTCCCTTGGGCTAAATTAAGGTGAAATGACACCAAACAATCAGTTAAACATTTTGTTTAAGGTAGAAGCAGTCTTAACTTGGAAAGCATAACAATAAACAACCCGAACTTAGCTTGCATAACAATAAGCAACCCATAACGGTAGGCAATGTGGGTTCTGTTGAGACATTTAGGAAGAAAAAAAGAAGAAAGAGAGGAAAAGAAAAAAGGAGAGAGAGAAAGGAGATAGATATCACCACCCTTGGATCCCGTGATGACGACACGCGTGGCAATCCTCCGGTGGTGAGCACGCGCCAGCTTCTTGGAGGTGTGTCCTTTTATAGTCTGGTTCCCGCCTTTAGGTCGCACCAGTCACGCCCCTTGAGGACTTCTGTAACTCCTGCTCCTCTGTGCGGGTGCCATTGTGGGGGTGGTCGTGAAGGGTCTTTCGGGTGTTCGTGAGCCCCCTCCTCAAAATAAACTCTGTATGACCTTTTGGCCATATACAGTATGTTGTTATGCCAGGCCAATCAGAACACGGAACTTCGCACCCCCCAGCATGCCCCCCGAGTCCTCCTGCCCCTGGTCCATCCTCGCTATGCAGAGCCCACTTCGCCACAATGTTTAAGACGTACATTAACTCTTTCAGTCTCTTAACTCTTCCAGTCTCTCGCAAATCCTCACTGTAACCATAACATGAAGCTTGACCTAGGATTACCTAGGTCAAGCCTAGGGCATTAAACTAGATCAGATAAGAACTGATCAATTCAAATGAAGCCTATAGAGTTTATCTCTTTAAAGGTCTCCTCAGTACAATGTATTTCTRTGACTTCTTTCCTGTAAGTGAATCCAAACTTTCAGCTATAACTTTAGCTCTCTACCTGTTTTGTGTCTCAAGACAAGATTAAGTTTTATCAATTTATATCAACCACATGCTTGTTCCCATCTGTCTTAAAGGTTTCTTTCAATTAGGCTATAACATCAGTTTTGACATCCCCTGGTTACAGAACCATAACCATCATTCTATCCCTAGGCTTTGCCTAGAATCTATCAGCCGTGTGAGATCTAACTTTAAGTTAAATCAAACCAGTATGTGTCTTTATGTCAATTCTGAATACCTCTTAAAAAAAAAAATTATCTTGTTTCTAGGTTCTCATTTTTTCTGAAGCCACCCCAAAGCCTAAACAGAAGTCAAGATTTAAATGAGTTTAGGAAATCCATTGAAGACTGCTTATGTCCTTGTCTTAAGTCCATTTATAAACCAAATTACAAAAAAAATTAAAAAATCAGAATTTTCTGTCTGTTTAACTTCCAACTGTAAGTGAATTTTTATCTGAAGTTCTGCATTTTAGCAGAGTTTAGGGCTATTGAAGGCCTACTCAACAGATAGGAGAATAAGATGTACTTTTAGCCCTGTGCTTAAGGTGACCTCAACTTAACCTGAAGGCCTTTTCTCAATGAAACTGAAGACTCTCTACCTTCCCAAGCAATAACCCTATCCTTGTCCTTTATCACAGACTTAATTTGCATTCTGTACCTCATACACATGAGAACTGCTTAAAAGAATTGCTCAAGCTAGTACCTGTTTAAGCTTTATCCTGAAGCAGTAATTTTGTTGAAAATATAATTTAAGAAGATTATCAGCAATTCTGAATCCTAATTCTAAGCTTTACTATGAGGCAAGATTTGTTTTATATGAGGATCCAAAGTAATTATGAGTCTTACAGGTAACAAAATGGTTCAATTCACAGTGTTCTCAACTCAGCCTGAAGGCCTGCTCTTGGCAAAGTGTTGTGGGTTAACCCCAGTAGGCAAAACGTCACACAGCTGATCGCTATCCCTGCTTCCTCCTCCCCCAAGTGGGATGAGGGAGAGAATCCGAAGGGTAAAAGTGAGAAAACTTGTGGGTTGAGATAAAGACAGTTTAATAGGTAAAGCAAAAGCCACGCACACAAGCAAAGCAAAATAAGGAATTCATTCACTACTTCCCATCGGCAGGCAGGTGTTCAGCCATCTCCAGGACAGCAGGGCTTCATCACACGTAATGGTTACTTAGGAAAACAAATGCCATAACTTCAAACATCCCCCCTTCCTCCTTCCCACAGCTTTTATTGCTGAGCGTGATGGGATATCCCTTTGGTCAGTTGGGGTCAACTCTCCCAGCTATGCCCCCTCCCAACTTCTTCTTGGAGAGGCAGTGTGAGAAGCAGAAAAGGCCTTGATGTTGTCAAACCACTGTTCAGCAATAGCTAAAACATCAGTGTGTTACCAACACTGTTTTCAGCACGAATCCAAAACATAGCCCCATACAAGCTACAATGAAGAAAATTAATTCTATCCCAGCCAAAACCAGTAGACAAAGTTAATACTACTGTCCATCTGTATTTACCTGACTCAAGCCCAATCCTAAGCCTAATGAACATAGGTCAACCTTTGTTTGGCAGTAAAACTTTATCACCTCTGTTGGAACTGGCTCTTTCAAAAACAGCTGGACTGAGGAGACTCCAACAAACACTTTGTTTTCCATACTTAACCTGAATGTAGCTAAACCCAGTCCTAGCCCGAGCACTGGCCTGATTTACCAACAGTGTGATCACTCCCTAGTTAGATATTGCAGTATGGTTTAAGTTCCTATTTTCTTCAGTAACTTGCTTAGTCCCACAGGACTTCTGGGATTCATCAGGAGCAAAAAAACCCCACATTCAATTTAAGTTTTTTCTGTCACTAAGACCAATGCTCTCATTGACTCAAAYTGTAAAGCAAGGTTTAATACAATGCAGCCTTTCCCCCCATACAAATCACAAAAAACTCAGGTAGATACAGCCATCATTTTTCTTTCTGAAATATTCCATGAAAATCTTGGTTTTCACTTCCAAACCCTGATCTCAGTTACTGATCAAGCAATCAGACCTGTATCTGAAAGAGCAATAGGTCTGTTATCATCTGCCCTTAAATTGCAGTAAAAGACCTTCCAAGATCAATCAATAAACACAGATCTCTCAGTCTCTTCTTTGCCAATTTGTAATCTCAGCACTGTGCTGAATTTTATCAAAGGCCATGTAACTGCACCTGATTTGGAAACTAATTTCTCTTACTATCAGCCAGCATTATATTTGTAAACTTTAATGGACCCACCAGTAAATGCAAATGCGTAGAGCTGGATTGGGAAGACAGTCTAACTCTGGCTTAAAATTCAAACCAAATTTAAGGTTAAACAACTATAGCTACATTAATACTAGCAATAACACATCAGCTCCTGCTGTCACAATTCCTCATCTTCCTTCTGCAGCTTTTATGGAATAATCAGTAAACACACCTGTGAGCCTTCACTTTCCTGAATGTTCTTCCTAACCATACCTGTTTAATCCACCTAAATCTAGTAGAGAGGTTTAAAGAAAAATCCTACGATTCTCTTTCCTAGATAAAAACTTCATTATGCAAATTCAGCTTTCTATAACTGATAGTAGTGGGATTACAGGAGTCCCTTTTTTTTTTTGTTTTTCTTTTAGGATTTAAAAGATAGAAAACCACAAACACTAGAAAAGTATTGGCTACCTTTTAAAAAAATAGAGTAAATATAAGTTAAAATGAAAAGAACTGTACATAAGCTCTTAACTCTTGAATAAGACTCTTGCCATGCAAGAGCACTTGGTGAATAATAAAATTTCCTAATATCTAATTTTCAGACAGCAATTCTATGGACTGTAATCAGGATAGATTGTTGAAAAGTATTTCTCTCATATGATACATATCTGGGACATGTGATTGTCCCATGATTGCTAAATTTAATGTAATATTTTTTCAGGGGAAAGTCAAAATCTTGTTTCCTTCCTCCAAACTAAATATTCTGAACTTTTTTTTTTGGTAGTCAATATTTCAACTTTATGGCTTTACTCATATGTAGTTGTGTCTATAATGGCTAAACTAATAGCACATATTATTGGCAAAACAGCCAATAAATGAGGAATTGATAAGTTGTTTCTTCAAGAAGCTAAACTGATGAGAGTCAAATATAATTTTGGTGCAATCTTATTTACATACGAGGAAGTGGATGAATTTCTGCCTCCTGAACTAAGAAGTAACAAATAATAGGAGCTAATTTTCTTCAGAAATACAAACATGGCTTGTAGCCAGTCCTAGTACTTTCTCTCTGCTTTCTTTCTCTCAGACTAACATTACCCATCACCTGTGCAGAAGGTCTGGGTCAGACAAGCAGCTCTTGCCTCCCTTCCTTCAGACAGTTCAAGTTCTCCTAACACAGCATAATCTATCCAGTAAATCAATTGTGAAATAAGGACTGGTACGCTGTTGTTGCTCTGAAGTTCTCTGAAAACATGACCAGCTCTAAACCTAGCAGCTGTACTAGACTCTTGCTGTACCATAGTGTAGGTTAAAAATATATAAATTAAATAATAAAGCAAAAGTAGAGTAGTGTTCTCAAATAGTTATTGTAGATAGGGAGGAGTAAATAGGAAAAAGTAAGGCATTGTCTAGAAACTTGGGAAAGGCAAAACATGATCATTAGCTAATGAAGACCCTTGAACCAAATGAAGAGTTTGTAGGGCCTGCCAGTGACTTTCTGTGAGTAGGCAGATGTTTGATTATTTCGTATATAATAGCACTGTGTAAACTGTGCTATTTGCTCAGATTTATTTTTAATACTGTCCTTTTTTATGGTCCAGTAAAACCCCAAAATAATAAAAAGCACAGTCCATGGACATTTATTTAGCTTCCTCGTTCATTGTCAGCCTCCAAGATCTTACTTTTCTTTCCTGACCCTGGACATATCAAAGTTGCAATTTCTTGAGCCACTTGCATTGTAACAGAAATAAGGCTAAGAAGGAAGTTCAATAACATAAGGTATTTATATCTAGGCTCTTATTTAGCTGTGCGAAACTTAAAAAATCAGAGGCTAATTTAAAGCCTTGTAGCCCTTCACACTTTGTGTGTGTGTGTTTAGACATATATAAAACTAAAAAAACCCTACTGAATATGGCAAGTCGTTGCCTCCAAATATGATAAAGTTGTTCACTTACTATTTTTTCTATTTTTAAATTTCACTAGAAGCAGCAAGTGCTTATTCTTCTATACAGCATAACGTGAGCTTGTTGTAACATGGTATCTAGTGTACAGCCACAAGAAAACTAGCATATCTGTGAAAGAAAGAAGAATTTTGCATCGTGCCAGTTCATTAACTTCTTTTTTGTGGTTTGATATTGATATAGAGCAGTTAAACATACATCCTTAGCAAAAAAACCCATCCACCAACAAACTCAAACCAAACAACAACAAAACCAACCTTTTTGCTAGTTATGTCTATAAAGAGGCATTAACATTCAGTTCTCTGGTACAGCAATGATATAGACACAGAAAGATTATCATATAGAACAATAACTTATTTTTTAAAGGACAAATCCACCAAAGCCAAAAAGAAATAGCTTAAACAAACACATGTACGCTTTTGTTCAAATTTCTCCATTTTAAGATGGAGGCATTGTGAATTCAGATGTAATCTATTGGCCCTAAAAATGGCATACTTAAGCTACCAAGTCCGRCATTTACTGAATAATTCGAATTCCCATCAGTGCAAAAGAAGTTATCTTTATGTTAAGTCTGGCATACAAAACAAAATAGTAATAAATTGTAGGTGACACCTCTTTTTAGATTAATTGAAAATATACTATGAGAAAACTCCCACTTCTTCCTAGACCGTGGTAATAAATATTCCTTGTCGACTCTTTATTTTATACCAGTTCCTGTTCAAGATTTGTGATTACTGAAATGATATTATAGAGAGTGCAGATAAGATCATATATTTTTCAGCTTTTTTTAGAGCTGGATGGGTATTTTTCACAAGGTTTTTTTTAAGCCCTTCAAGCAAGGGAATCTATATCACGATCATGAAGAGAGGTTGTCAGAAGCTGCAGGGTTTCTGGAAGGCCACAGGGATCATAAGGTGAACTGGAAAGAAAATGAGGAAAAGTTCAGTGGGGGTGGGTGTGTGTTTTGTCAACGTTGAATCAACACTAATATTCTCTTCTGTGGAACTTCCTGGTTTTGAGAATTAGCATTTTCTGGTAACAATCTGATTCATTTGTTTATGATCTTTCTGGAAAAAGACAAGTTGTAGCTGAAAGTGCTTTTGAAGAGAGTTCTTCCTTGATTTTCCTCAGGCTTGATGCAAAGCACATGTTATTTTTCTCACGTTGCAACTCTCCATCGTAAATGTTTTTCTTCATGGTACATGATATATCAAGCTTGATGGTGGAAGCAATACAGAACTGTGTGGAATTTACTAGTAGACTGTAATATTTACTCCATTCACTTAAACAGCAGTTGTACACAGATATACTGCCTTGTTTATCTGTACAGTTTTTTACCACTAGGATTTATCCAGAAAGTATATAGCTGTAGTAATTGTTGTCATGTATTTCTAGAGATAAGTTTTCAACGATTTCTAACATGGCTATCATCTGAGACAAGTACTCACAAATTACCATGATTTAGTATGTACTTCTAAATAATCACATTTTTCAAGGTCTCTGACTCAAGCCCTTACGTTTATATATCTGTATAACATAGACCTTACTGTCTTTGCATACCAGTGTAAATCAAAAATAACTTCATTAAAATCAGTGGTGGTAGATGAGAATAAAATTATTGTGAGTGATGACTCTGCTATATACCAACATAACTTATTTTTTGATATATAGGAGGTGTAGGACATGTCACCATTATCTTAAATTGATGTCTGTATTTTATATTCACATGCCATTACTGCTGCTGAGAATAAACTTCTCTGCCCTCTTCCATGTGGTATCATACACCATGAAAGCAAATTAATTGCAGTGGTATTGATAGGTTTGTGTAGAAATATACACTAATGTGTATTGCACAATGGGAATATRCTCCCAAAATGTAAGATTGGTGGAAGCCCACCTACTTGAACAAGGACTTTGGCAAACCTCAGCCATGAGCTGTTGCTGCTGTTTGCAAGCCAATCTGCCCTCTAGCTAATGCTCAGCATTTATGCTTCCTGGTGCTACAGCCTGGTCACAATGGGATCATGCAGCAGTCGTTCCCTCCAGCAACAGAAAAAGAACTAAGGGGAAAACAAAATTCGGATGTCTAAACATTAATTTATTTTATCCCCCTAAGGAAGACTAGACTTCCAGTGCTGCCCCAAAATGTACCAATGACCTAAAAGTGGATGTTGAGAATGGTCCTGTGCTTGTTGCTGAAAATCACTCCATTGGCAAGAAAATGGCAATCAAACATTTCTAGACTGCTGGGCAAGCTATGCAGTGCTGAAGTGGAAGCCTGATAACAGCCATGGGCTGAGTAAGATGGCAGTTTAAAACTGTTCAATTTTAAACTATGTACTTTTAGTACAATTTTTTTGAAAGTGGCAGGAGCATAGCTGAATAATATATGCTCTGTGATGAACAATATAGCAAAGGGATGACAGAGAAAACCTGAAAAGAAATACAGTAGTGTTGTAACTGATATCATGATGTAACTGCTAGTTGTATTTCATAGAGTAGAATAGTTGGGGTTAGAAGGGACCTTTAAAGGTCATCTAGTCCAGAGGCACCAAGAGAGTTTTCTAAAGTTTGAGGAGCTTCAAATGAAGGAGCTTCATAAAGTTGAGGAGCTTCAAAGGTACATCTCACTCTGAACAGTTGCCTTCTCAGGCCAGGGAGATTAGTTTCCCTGTGTTATCCCTACTCTTTAGATTTGATAATGAAAGGATTCCAATAAGTGTGGGGAAGGTAACTGTATTACTTCACATACCTTGTGTAGAAAGAGAATTTCTTTCCCCACCAGGATAGATGGAAGTGTGTAGGCTTGGCTGAAGGATTCCTGAAAATTTTAAAATTTTGATAGATGTAGCAATCACAGGTTTATAAATACACACACATGCACTTTTAATAGGAGTAGAAATATCCTGAAATGAAACAAAACTACAGAAGCAATACAGAAGTAAAAAGAATAAGAAGCTTAATAAATAAGARCAATGCCTCCTTTTAAAATTATGACTCTTACATAAGGTATATAGAAGGGGTCTGGTTCTGGAAAAGTGTTTTCTGCAAAGCCATGCATAAATGCATGCAACACAGTAAGGAATCCATGTACATGACCTACTTACAGCATTATCACATTGCCATGCACAAGACAGTGGATCTAAACTTTGCTATAAGCACATACCATCTGCCTATAACTACTACTTAAATGAATGGACTTGCATTACAGTCAGCAAACAATATATCAACCAAGCCAGTGTGACTAGGCTGTGTGGTGGATAGAATCTGAATTAATTAATAAGACATAAATTAATGAATTTCAGGCATCTGTAGTTTTATGATAGCTGCATTACATTAACCATTCATCACTGTCTTCTCACTTGAATTGTCACAGTCACTTGTGTCTTGCTTAAAAGACATGGTAATGCCTTTAGAGTAGGGATTATCTTCCTGTGTGAACAGTCCAGAGGGACTTTTGTCCTGCTTGTAGCTACCACAGAATTACAGACAGCTGACAACAGTAACACTCTGATGAAATGACTGAATGGCAAGTGCTCTATGTACAGTTTTGCTCAGCTTCTTGTATCCTCAATGTGTAGTTGTCATCAGCYCTATCTCTTCATTGATATCTGGCTATATTTGACCTGTGGTTACAACACAGTTGGCTACACAGAGGCACCAGAAACTGAAGATAAATGGTAAAATTCTGGTATTGCTGAGTTAGGAGTAAAACTGTCTTTGAAGCCAAATGTTCATATGACAATAACAAGCAGAGCACAGCACACTTATTCCAGTCATTCCTTGGATCTCTGGGGACTGCTTTGGTTGGTTCCTTTCCTGTTTGAATGGGGCCAGGTAACTGGGAGTATGTGTCTCTTTTTGGATGAAGAACTTCCAAAAACTGTTCAGATTTTCACAGGTGAAATACAACTCTCTGAAAGGAATACAGTGTGGGCCTTGCGAGAGTCTGCAGTCACTGTGGACACTGACCAAACAGAGACGATTTCTACCCTTGTTCAGTCCTCTCAGGCGTCACATTCTARAGCTGGCTGATTCCTCACCTGAAGTATTTAGGTGTCTTCTCAGTACTTTGGTTGGCTAGACTATACTGTAGAGCCTTGGGTTTTTTTCATGACTCCTGACTATAGACCTAGATTCTCATCTCTGACAATACCAGGTTTACCTGGTTTTGTGTTTCACTGTTTACATACTGGCAAGCCCTCTGAAATCAACACCTAATATGAGTAATCATAACTGAAAATCAAAGTGAACCAGTCATGTAGTCGATGACTTTCTTTTATATGTTAGCTTGCCTTCCCTAATTCACAGCAGAGTACAGTTGCATCCAATGAGAGTATGTACATCTGCAGAGAGACTGTGCTAGTAAATAAACTTCCTTCCCCAGTGATCTTGTTTTATCCTGTGTTCTTACTCAGGAATATATTCATCTTCTTTCTGAAATATGGAAAGGAACAGTGGTAGAAAGATGAGAAAACAAAAAGCACTTATCCTCAGGATCTCTAGTGTCTTCTAATGCCTTTTCACAACTTTCTACTGACTTATACACCAACAATATTCATTGTATGAACAAGTCCTCAAAAGGCTACAGTCAAATGGTTGTCTTGACTGTAACACAACAGTACAGTCTAGGAGGAAAAAAAAAGCCCTTCAGTTCTTCCAGAGTAACAGACACCTTGATGCAATGTTTAACACTGTTTTTTAGAGTTACATTTCTCCTTATGGCAGGACATAGATGTCGGCATGCCAACCCCATCCCAGTACTCCATCAGGACTCCCATAAATTTTGGATCCTGGTCTGCCAGCTGCAGCTGCTAGCATCACATTCCAGTAAAGAGCCCTGTGAGCTTGCTGGTGATGGAAATGGATTAAGACTGCATGATCTGAATCTGTTCCTTTTTCTAGCCAAGAGAGAAATGGGCTAGTCTTGGCCTTTTAATTTACAGGAGCATTCTGGAAAGAAAAACAAGGAAAAATCCCAGTGAACTAGGAGTGAATAAATGGACTGGTAGGTTAATGATGAGCTGGAGAGGAGCACTTCTAGAGCTTTCTAAATGCCAAGACAAAAGGGAAAGAAAGAGCCTAACACTGAAAACTGGACAAAGACGTGAGAAGAGAGACAAAGGAAGAGTGAGGCTTGAGAAAGCGTGAAGATGGTGACACAGGGAGAAGTGGTGGAAAAGGAGAGAGAAGAAAAGGGAAATAAGAAAAAAATGAGAGAACAGAATGAAAAAATGGAAAAAGATAAATGCAGGCAAAGAGTCGAAATGAGTTGTACAGGTGAGAATACAGAAGGGAAGGAGTAAGCAAAGTGAGGGAAAGCTGAACAGGACCACAAGGAAGTCCTAAGGGCCACGTGCATTCTGTTTCTACAGGATGATGCTAAATCAGTACCGGCAAGACTGCATGACAGATGAGRAACACAGCTCAAAGGCCTGTGCATTGATAGGGTGCAAGAGCAACATGTGAACTCCTTGTGGCACATGAGGAGAAAAAAGGCAGAATATTGGTCCAAACTTAAGACTTTGGATTTATGTAGACATATTTCTGCTAGAATAATAAATATGACCAACACAAGTAATTGAAAGTACTACTAAACCAGCACGCTTAGTGTTTTATTTCTTCGGTGTACATGTATGCAAGACTGAAAACTTGGCCAAGTTGACTTAGCTGACTGAAAAATATCCTGAAAAATGTCATTTACTGACAACTTTTATTGCAGAGGAATTGTTTACTCTAGGCAGTAGGGTTTAGATAATAATTTCTAACCTTCTGCCTTTATCCAGAGTGGCTGTCACCATCTTGACTTGAATGTTTCCTTTGATCTCCACAGTGGTCTTTGCTATGGAAGAGTTTACAAACATGAGAGCAGAGACTGACAACTGATCCTTTTAATCTGTCCCAAACCTGAACTTCAGTGACTGTTTGAACCAGCAACCTTCTTTTGGCATGGACAATTGTTACCTGTACTTGTCAAGTTTGGCCATGCTTATGACCTGTTAAAGGTCTGCTGGCAGACTCTTTTCCAATTCTTCTGCCATTCCTTGTGGCTAGGTTTTATTCCTCTGTGAAGAGGAAATCTTCACAATGAGACAGCAAAGAAAGACAGAGCCTTAATAACTTTTGGTATCATTTACACATACTGGGAAATGCTTGCCAGGTAATTTTGCAAGCCTGTTCAGGCAGAGTGCTGCAAAGAGCTTGTACGGAGCACAGACAAAATAGATCATAATTTTAAATTACTTGTTTATGGTTCCAGCAGTTGCTTATTTTTATTTTCCTATGTGTTATCAAGAAAATGGCAAAGAAATGTTAGGAAATTGCTTAAGAAATAAATAACAACCTGAATGAAAGATAAAATGGACAGTTTGAGATGAAAGCGTGAGCCAACCAGTGGAAAGAATGTCACCATTAAGATTAATTTTGAAAAATGGCAGCTTCAGTAAAAAAGGGACCTTTTAAAACATTATGCTGAGGCAGTGCTCCAACTCTGGCTCAGGGGGAAGTGTGTTACCTACTGAATTATGAGCAACATCTTGTTCCGCATCCTGTTTAAAGATGGGATTTTCTCTTTGTGCTTCCAAGGAAGGGAACAGAAGCCTTCCAATAAAAAAGATGGCTGCCCTTCAGCTGAATTGCCATTGCTAGCCTGTGTTAAAATGGTCTAAGGCATACATTTCTTTAAAGATAATGTAATGAATTTTTAAGTCATACAATATGCATGAAATTACTGTGGAATGTGAATTGATGTTGGCCACCCAGAGTGAAGATGAGATGTCAAGGCCATCTTAGAAAGATAGAAGGGAAAGGAAAGGGTGTAGATGTGATGGAGAGCTTAGGGGAGGAGAGGCTGAATAGATGGACTTGTGGCCTTTGCCATCACACAAGGAAAAAGGGGTCAGAAGTAGCTGTCATCTGGTTCATCCCACTTCATCCTCTGCTGTCTGCATCTCTGACCTACTGAAAACAATTGATAGGATAGGGACATTTGGTACTCTGAAAAAGCAAATCTGTTGCTTTAAATGTCTGCCTAACTTTAAGTGGTGAGCCAGTCCAGCATACAAAACATGCTCAGGAAACTACATCCTAATGCATTCTGACTCTGTGGAAAAATATATGTAAACAGTGCTCAAAATGGACTTGTACATGAAAATATAGTAGCCACTTCACATATGTAAACTAGAAAACTTCACATGTACTGCAGACAAGTCTGTTCCACATGTAAACTTCCACATTTTTGTTCTGAATGCTGCCTGTAGCATATAACAGCACATTTTATAAAATAATATAGTAACTGGATTATTTCAAACACAGCATGTTTTTCCTCATTTAGGTTTTCATAAGCTACTTTTTTCTAGTAATATGATGTTCAGCTAGTGGCAACTTATATTTTCCACAGATTTTTTTAACTATTGTCACAGTTCTTTATTTTGATTTTATTGGTAATTATGTTAGCTATATTTGTGGTTATGCTGATTCTCCATGTTCTTTAATCCAATATGTAGTGATATTGAATTGCTACCACAGAAGACAGAAATGAAATAGATAAAATTGCTTCTTTTGGATGACTGTATAAACTATCTGTGTTCAAAAAAGACATCACAGATACCTGAACTTTAGCTCTTAAGCACAAGGAATTGTAAAGATGCTGGATTCTCAGAAAATCCCTGTCCAAGGGACAGAACCAAACGTTAGAGGTTCCAAATTCAGACCATATGCTACATGGTGCTTAGTACATAGCCCCAGTTACTGTATAGCAAATCAAGTATAGGGCTGCTGGAACAGAGGTATTTTTTAATAATGATGTTATAATTAAATATTAATCATCCAGTTTCAAAACTTCTCACCTGGCTAAGTTCCTCTATATTTACAGGTGGTTAAGCTATAACCCATTTTTTTCTCCTACTATTGCRTAATTTTGCTGAAAAATGTTACTCTCCACCAGAGAGAGATATTTTAGTAATGGACTAATTCTGGATAAGCTGTCCTCATTTAATACACTATTTAACTGAGCTTAAGGTGTTGGGGGAAGCTGTCCAGAACATGTTGCATATGTTTATAGAACATTAGAAAGTCATAGGTGATGCTGTAAGGGGGGTGCAAATAGAGATCAAGAGACCAAAATTTTGTGCTATATTTAGACTTCCACTAGAGCAGTACTGGAGATTGGGTTCCACTTGAGGTCATTCAATATGAGATTTAGACACCGACATATAAATGTCTCTGTGTCAATGGAGATCTTAGTAGAGATCTTAGCCTTTATCCAGTTGTTTCAACACAGATTGCTTCCACCATTTGAGACATCATATGGTGCTTTGCCTGGCCCCAGCAACTTCTCTGGAAATAAGGACATCCTATAGGTCCTGTAGCATATTTTCCAGACCTTAGAGAATTTCTTATACACTCTGTGGCATCTCAAATGACATTAAATGCTTGCCTTTAGACAACTGAATTGAGCTTCTGGGGCTGACCAGCTGAATTGCTCTCCAGAAACCACTGCCTGCATCAACTGAAATGGGAGGTTAGACACTTATGACACATGTAGATACCTGCATGCAGAAACCTACATTTAGTTGTTTTATTTTTCAACAGAATAGTACCTGTCATGTCAAAGATGACAGGAAGACAGGAATCTGTAATATACCCTGTTATAGTTGATAGTGATTTGGGGAAAATTCACAGATTGAAAGGCTCATATTAGAGCACACCTACAAGAGGACTTGCAGATAAGACTGTTTTGACCTATTTCTGGTGAGATAAAGCCCTGACAGCTGTCTCTTCTGTAGATTACGTGGCCTGGCCTAAATAATAATAATGGCACCTCTCTGGTTTGTGTGGATTGTTTGTTCGTGTTCTTGGGTAGTTTCAGATGATGGCGTTGATGATGCAGCAAATCACCTATACAATCAGAGGCAATGCAAACAGAAACAGACATTTAGACCCCTGCCTGAAATGCAAGTTACAATTTTTCTGACGAAACTGAGTAAGACAAACAGGGTGGGATTAATTTCAGTTAACTTTTAAAATATATAGTGCAGGTCTCTACTGCCTGGCTAGTCACCTCAGGTTCCCTTCAGAGTCAGCAAAGAGTAATAGTCACCCCTGGGGTGCAATTCATCTCATCCTATTGCTGACATCTAAAATTAATCAAACTCTAGAATTGCCTACATGTCTTTGTGGTCTATAAAGAAAACATAGCACAATTATTTCAAAAGTAGATATCTATATTTCAGATGGCTGAAATTCATTGAAATGAAATAATCTGTAGCAGCTCTCCTCTGCCAAGGGTATTTCCACCTTGGGAAGAACGCTAGACACAATACCTTCTTTTTCCACAAGATTTAGTAGTGTTTAGCAGGCTTATGTTTGTTTGTTCAACATGCAGACACTTTAGGACTTATACAGAGCACTAAATAAATTGTAACTTGCTTTTGAGAGCAAGGCACATTTTGGGCTTGATTGGGATAGAAAACAAGAAGAGTCATTGGGTCAGAATTAACTTGGGAGAACAGTTACTGGAACCAGGGTGTCCCTGCTGTGCAACAGGGAAGAGGAAAACTCACTCATCCATTGCAATAGATCTCAAAACTGAGTARGGTACTTGGATGGGGTTCCAGAAACGTTTAGCAATGGGTTTGTGTCTGCTGGTACTATTCAACTTTGGCCCTGGTAATATGTTACTTTACTCATTTTTCTACTTTAAAACCAATATGTAGTCTATTCTATTTCTATTTTATTCTAATGGAGACATAAATCTCTGTCCCAACACAACAGTAAAATGAAGTTTGAGTAACTGAACTTGCTGGGGCAGAACGCTCTACATTTCTATAAAGTGTTCATTCAATTTTGAACGAGCAACATATTTTCTCTCAGATATGACACATGCAATTTTATTTTCAGTGTTTATACATTTTCTGTTCTTTTGACAAGTAGCAGACAGTGTATAGTAAGCAATGCTATTATGTTGTAAAAAAGTTGCCAACTACATATTTAAAGAGACAAAAAACTTTGGATTAATTAGACAGTATTTTCTATTTCACAAGAATTTCTCAAAATGGAGGCATTCGTTGCAAGGGAGATTAAAGTGGATCCAATTTGCTGTTTTCTGAGATGGACAGCAGCTGTTTTGTAGAACAAGTGCAGTAGGTTAATAACTGGGTCAGTGCTACATTCCTGTCACTGTTTTCTTTTTGAGGGGAAGATTCGTGCTGAAAAAATGACTGCAAAGGACAAAATGTTGGGTTCTGTCTTTGCTGTTTTACAATGAGTCTTCAGTAGATGTGCTTAAGATTTTCTGATTGACATACCTGTAAACTTCCCTGAAGTYATCTATTTCTCACTTATTATAAACTGTAATAACAGTTCTATTGATCAATGAATGCCTTCAGGCATAGTCTCATTCATTTTAAATTCTGATAAAATAGAGATGGGTGAAACCTATTTCTTGCTTATCTGTAACTATCTGGAACATAAAATACCAGTTCTTTTGAAGATTCATAAGGATGTAGAATCTAATTCAGCTCCTCATTGCTATGTTTTAATTTCAAATTCTAATAGCAGCGAACTTAGTTTTTCCCTGGAGCGTGCAGGTGCAACACTGAAGACATAGAGGGAACAGATCTGAGGAAGAAAGTACTATTTTCAAACAGTTTCCATAGAAGTGCTGCAGTTTAATATACGTACCTGGCATGCTAGTGGCTGTTTGATATCAGGGTTGCATTCACACGCAGCAAGTTTCAAATTCTGGTTCATTCTCACAGTATACGAGGACTCCTTTTCCACAGTGCATTGGGTAACCTGTGTTCATCTGCAAGGTCTCAGTYTTATTGAATAACGCAGGGTCTTTTAAGTTGAATTTTTATTCTTACCTCTTGATATTCTTAACATTTCTTCAGACATATAATAGTATCACAGATATCCTTTGACCAAAATCTGGTTTTTGATGTCAGTGCAGTTCAATATCTAGAGCCTAGCCCCTTGTGGAGTTGTAATAGAAGTGGCCTATATTCTTCCATCTAGCAAAATTTTAATGAAAATGAAGATGTGAAAGAGACAAAATCTCCTACATAATGTGAAGGAAAACACTTTAAGGGATAGGGATCTCAGAAAAGGAGAGAGAGGGGGGAAAAGAATAAGTGAGAAAACAATTTATACACACAAAGATTGTGTTGGAGGTAAAAGAGGAAAAGTCAGAAAACAAATGTAGGTTCCGGCTGTTTCAGAGAAGAAAAATAAAAAGAAAAATTAAGAGACAGAAAATGACTGAATTGCCTCAAATATCACTAGGCTACAATGCTCTGAAAAGAAGCAGCAAAATCCTGAGCTAACCCTGAAAAGGAGAAGTAGGCGGGAAAGAGAAAAGGGAGAGACTAAGAAGGCAGAAGAGTAGCCTGTCTCTCTAAGTTTCCCACTCAGAAGGAATAGTCCATATGGTACACACTCATCCATCCTGCTACAGTTCGCAGCCTGTTGGGAAGTCACTTTTAGTGGGATCAGCCTCTCGAGTGAACTGTTGAGAATTATGGAATAATTTTATGTGGTTATGTAATATCATAAAATCATTTTGAGGTGGCCAGGGAAAGCCTCACCATGGATAAGCAGAAACTGAGGGAAGCAGATAGGAGTATTTCAGCAAAGATGCAGTGCAGATAATACAAAAAGATTACAAAGAGGAATTAAAAGGAAAGACAAGGGGAGCAGTGGGTAGAGCCAACTCCATTCAATCTGGTTTTCAAAAGATGTGAAAAGATGTGGGATGTTTTGGTGTGGGTTTTTTTTTTTTTAATGGACTCCTGCTGTAAGAAGGAAGTGAAGGAATAATCCATCCTTTTGAAGAAACCATATCAACATCTATTTGGCTAGGAAATTGCATTCCAGTCTGGTGAACAGTGACCTGTCTTCAGTTATCATGGCTTCATCACTTCTCAACTATATTGTATTAATGGGTGTTCAGTAGTTAGGAGATTCAAAATAACAACAAAATCGGTAGTAGGACACCCAATAGCAAATTACATCCATACACAGAATTGGCTGGGGTACTCAAAAGAGCAGGTAACACCTTCCAGAGAAAGGTGTGGCAAAGGACAACTTTGTACATGGAGATGCTTGTTGATGACTGTATTGGGCTTACGTGGCAAGGTTTTGGTAGAGCGGGCTCTGCAGAGTTGGCTTCTGCGAGAAGAAGCTGTCCTCATGTTGGACAGAGCCAGTTCCAGCTGGGTCCAAGACAGACCCGCCGCTGGCCAAAGCTGAGCTAGTCAGAGACGGTGGTAGTGCCTCTGTGATAACATATTTAAGAAAGGGTAAAAAACACTACACAACAGCAGCTGAGAGAGAGGAGTGAGAAAATGTGAGAGAAACAACTCTGCAGACGCCAAGGTCAGAGAAGACGAAGGTAGAGGAGGTGCTTTAGCTGCTGGAGCAGAGATTCCCCTGCAGCCTGTGGTGAAGATCATGGTGGTGCAGGTTGTCGCCTGCAGCCCATGGAGGTCTACAGTGGAGCAGATATCCACACTGTGGCCCGTGAAGGACCTCACGCTGGAACAGGTGGATGTGCCCTGAATGAAGCTGCAGCCTGTGGAGATCCCATGCTGGATCAGGTTTTCTGGAATGACCTGTGACCCTGTGGGGGACCCATATTGGATCAGTCTGTTCCTGAAGGACTGCATTGTGTGGAAAGGACCCATGCTGGAGCAGTTCGTGAAGAACTGCAGCCTGTGGGAAGGACCTACATTAGAGAAGTTCATGGAGGACAGTATCTTGTGGGAGGAACCCCACGCTGGAGCAGGGGAAGAGCGTGAGGAGGAAGGAGCAGCAGAGATGAAGCGTTATGAACTGACCRCAACCGCCATTCCCCATCCCCCTGCACTGCTCGGGTGGAGGAGGAGATAATAGAAGAGTTGGGAGTGACGTTGAGCCTGGGAAGAACGAGGTGTGGGGGAAGGTGTTTTTTAGATTTGTTCTTATTTCTCATTATCCTGCTCTGATTAACTGGCAATAAGTTAAATTAATTTTCCCCAAGTCGAGTCTATTTTGCCCATGTAAGAGACCAACTGGCAGCTAACACCAAGGCCAACTTGTAACCCACTGGAACAAAGAACTGTTTTCCAACCAGAGGAGACAAAACTTGATAAGAGAGCAGGGGGTGGAGATCCCCTGAGCCTGTCCGAGGAATGTCTCAAACACTCACAAGACTGAGGAATGGTGAATCCCAGGAAGGCTCCTCTGTAGAGAGTTAAAAGGGGCCTGGCCTTGGGAGAAGAAATACGATGACACCGTAAGTCGGCCAAATAAGGGAGTGTCCTGATAAGTGTTAAGAAAACAAGAACTACTGATAAAACCAAAGAAACAACTACTTGAACTACGAGTGAACTATCCTAATTAGCATACTAAAAAATCCACCCACCAGCAGGAAAAGCCCCCTACCCAACAAAGCCCCTTCCCCACTGAATATGCGCAGTAAAAAGAAAGGACACTGTGACTTTAAGTGAAGACGAGGCATACAAGAACCAGTAGACSCGAACTACGAAACTGCCACCRTAGCAGAGGGGCTGTTTGAAGTGAACGGCAGGCATAAAAGGGGAAGGCAAGTGCCATGGGGGGGATTTTCAACTTTCRATCTTTCGACTCTTTTTTTCTTCTTTTTTTGGGAACTTGTGGGAACTTTTGAAGGAGCACTCCTGCAGACCAGAGACCCCCGTTGGCTGGACCAGCACTGGAACCTGGACCAGTGATCTCTTCCTCTCTCTTTCTTTCTCTCGCTCTCTCCTTCTCTCTTTCTTTTATTCTTTTACCTTTTCCTAGTAAGTAACGCAAGGCATAAACTCCCACAGCAGTGGTGAGCAACAAGCTTTTCTGTTATCCAATTATTTACCAATGAGCCTAGCTATAGAGTAAAAGTCTTTGTCTATGTACAGACCTTGAGTGTCGTTTCACCTTAATCCATACCGAGGGAATTTGCGAATCTGAGTCACCTCTGCCGCGCAGGCGGGACGTGACAGGATTTGAGCCTAATTGGTAAGTGATCTCGCTGTCCTTATCTTGACCCACATGTTTTCTCCCCCTGTCCTGTTGATGGAGGGGGAGTGATAGAGCAGCTTGGTGGGCACCTGGTGGCCAGCCAAGGTCAACCCACCACAATGATATAGGCAGAACTTCGCCAGGGTTGATTTAAGGCTGCAGAATGAATCCCCGGTGTGTGACCCTCTGATCTTGTTTCCTCTCTGGTAAATACATAGCAGGTGTATTAAAAAAGAGGTAAAACCAAACAAGCAAACAAGAAAGCCCACTATTCTGTAATAAGTCAGTCTGCAGAGAAGATGAAAGAGAAAATAGCTCCTCCAAAATAGATACCTGTGACATGATTTAATTCTCTACCTAAAAGGGGCAAAGGCAATACTCTGGCAAAGGCTACATGAGAACGAAGAGAGTAGTCAGGCCAAGTTTATGAGTTTGCTTTTATCTCACCCTGGGGGGAGGAAAAAAACAGCAATGATTTGTGACTGTATTTAGGACATATGGACATGGATTATGAAAAGCCTATGGAAGGCGCATGTATGTCAAAGCTCCTTATGCTCCTTGTTTACAGGGCTAGTCACACACCAGACATAGCTAGACTGCACAATTACAATAGTGATATTTTTCAGATACAGAAACACAGTATCTTGAAGCTATAAAGCAGATGTCTGCAAGTGAAAGGTGTGTTAAAAGGTCCTTTCAGCAGGTATTTGATTTTACTGATATTGACCTTCACCATACACACATACTGTTGCTTTTCCACATTGTAAARGTGGAAGACCACCACTAATAAGGAAATGTATTTCATTTGCTGCATTATGACTTAAGTATGATATGGCTGACAGATTTTTTTTTTTTTCCCCACCAGTCTTTTCTGAACAAAGCTAAATAATTTTGTAATTTTTAGCGTATTTTAACTCTTACAACTGTATACTGGTCTGTACTGTCAATCAATAATCTGTTTTGATTGAGTGGAACTAGCAATCTATTCGTGCTATCTCAGTACTAAGAGGTAGTTTAAAGCTTATGTTCCCTTATAGCTTACTGTGGGCTAGTATTTGATAAAAAATATAAATTTTGTTTCTTTTTAAATCAGAGGATTTAAATGGATCTTGTTTTCTTCCTTAGCTTCCCCTTACATTTTTGTTCTTATGCAGAAGGAATGTATCATAATGTTTTAACAATAAAAGTGTTTTACAGTAAGCAGGATTGACTTCATGCTAAGTAGGTTTTATTCCCTTACATTAGCTTTTGGAAACTAAAACAAACACATCAGTGATTTTATGTCATTCTCTGCAAGACAGGGAAGAAATGCACAATTAACACTGCAAGCAGCTTTAAAGGCTTCTCTCCTAACAAGAAAAACAAGTAATAAAACCAACAGCTCAATTTCTTACAAACTAAAGCATTTTCAGCTTACGTTTGCTGACATAATTTCTAATAATTAAAATAATTCTGAAATTGTTGCGATGACCAACTCCAGAATGTGATATTGTGGTCAACTGTACCTCTCATGCTTCATACAGTAAGGAGAAGAGAGATAGCCCAATTTTTTTTTACAGTCATAGATGGATCTTAGTTGCTTTATGCCTCCCCTCCTTTCAAATTCAGTATATTCCAGTTAAATGTGGATAGGACACAGAAGCCTTGATCAGATTTTCTGCATTGTCCAGTTAATGAACTTCCACTAAGAAAGATTTTCAGAATGTTTTTAGTGAAGACTTGAGATATGAAATAATCATTGCATGAAGTCAAAATTGCAACCTAAAATAAGGAAAATAACACCACCAGAAACAAACTCTTTAGCAGAAGTATTTCTGTTAGTGTCCATACTGTTATGTATAAATACGACGTTTGAAATGAATACTAGAATTCAAGGTGGCTCCTTATACAGCTGTTCCCTTTTAAGAATATCAGAAAAGTGAAAGGTTCCCTTTTTTTCCTCACTACGAGCTCTGTTTAACAATTACAAATGCTTCACAGAAATATAGTGATATGTTCCATATGCACTAAGGGAACAGMGTGCTGAAAATGCAGACATTACGTTCTGAAAAGAAGAAAAAATACCAATACTTGTGAGTAAAAGCTGCAGTGATAATGCTACCAGAGACAGAAAACATGTTCTAACAATCAAAGTTTTGCTGGGACCAAGGCTCTGTGCAGAAAGGAGGAGACCAGTAGACTTTCAGAAAATGAGCAGGAAGGTTTGAACATCAGATGCTCTGTATGAGAAGAAGATTGAGAAAAAGGTGGGGGGATATTAACAAAGCCATGGCCATAGTTCTATGATTGCTGGCTGTACTGTGGGTGTTCTCATAGCACCTGGGTGGCAATAGGTATCTTCTAGAGAAGAGATGTTCCAGGAGGAATGAGGTTCCCACAAGAGAAAGGGAAGCTGGGTAAGTCAAATTAATGTGAAGAGAAGACTTACCAAAGGAAATTATGCAGAATTCATCCTTGGGGCTAAACAGGCTTACTGTCTTTCTTATATGACCAAAAAATACTTGCCAAGAAGGTGTAACACTGCTATGTTAATTCCTTATGTGTTGAGTTAAGGACCTTTCTAATCAAAGGAAGAAAAGTGCTCTGCTTATTCTGAAACACTTAGGGTTTGTACGCAGAAGTTTTATTATACATTTCTCTGTATTTTAAGAATCAGATATGCCCCTTTTTTATTTTGACCAGCTAAGCTTTCAGCTGAGCTAAAGCAATAGCTGAAAAATTTACGACCAAAATGGTTTCATCTACAAATACTGCAATAAAATCCCTTATAAGTAGATTGAATATTCCTATTCTGTTACCTTCTATAAGGAAAAAAAATGAAAACGAAAAAAAAGCACTGGTTCAGGTCTGTATAAAAAAGACATTTTAGGGGTTCCTTTGAGAAAGGGAAGTGCAAACATTTTGGCCTTTTTAGAAAAAAAAATATTTTTAGAAATTACACTGTAAGAATTAGATTTGTTATGAATAAAAAACTACGAAGGTTTTAGTTCAAAATTATTTAAATAAAATATTTGGGGATTTTTTACTTTTCTCCTCAATATATGGGAAAGGTGGGCTTTTCTGTCTCTCTTCATTTTTAAAAATCAGCCTAGACTGCCAACAGTTTTTTTTWAATTCTTGAAACATTGTGTATAAATTTACTACTTATTGTCTGGGGAAAAAAAATATAATTCACCCTAGTAGAATTATGACTGGAATGATACTCAAGAGCACCGAGACGTAAACGTGAGAAGTAACTGATTAGGACCTGTATGATCTATCACTGCAATTCACCATAATGAGGCAGTGGTGTCATATGGAAAAAGTAATCCAGACAGGAATTGCATGTCATGAAGCAGGCAAATTATCACAACCATAAATGCACAATGTGCTGGAACCGCATTTCCTAATGGCTTGTAATTTTTGTTTAACATTTTCAGGGGCTACTCCCTTATTTTGCAGCCATCTCTACTGCATATAAATATTTGTGTGAACACCTGATCAAGAAAAGAATGTTGTTTCAAATCGTAACATGTCTTTTAGCCTGAATGAGACAATTTCCATGTTTTACTTTTTAAAAATATTTATTAATAACTTTGAAATAAACTTTGAATCACTGAAATATTAATTAAAATGTTAATTAAATGCCAGAGCAAAACAATTTTTTGTAATTACTTCAAGTATTTTGCTCTGCTGAAACAATTCAGTGAGGTCAACACAAGTTGGTAAATATTTTAGCCAGACCTAAGCTGTTCTTTCATGGTGAAAAGAGTTTAGGCTGAAACATTTATTTTTAAGTATATGCCATTGCTCTTCCATGGTGTCTGGCAGCCTAGCTGCTGGCTCACTCTCAAATGTGGGGTCTGCTGGCAGCAAGGAAATCCAGCTGGGCTTTCATGAAACTGGCTTTGCTCTACAGAAGCCAGTGTAAGACCTCCCTTTAAAGGAAAGTCTGGTGGAGCTGGCTGATGCACAGATAATCTGCTAGGTCTAGGGAGTCTCCTGACTGAGAAGAGATGTGCCGCTTCGTGAATTGTAGGCTTAGAGGATGGTGGAGAGAATGCTCCACTGCATTGCTATGTTTCAGATTAGTCTACCAGGGATTGCTATAGCTAGATGAGTTTGGTTACAGAAAAGTGACCTGGAGTATTGTTCCACACTCAGCACTGTGGTTACATGCTCGAGGTTATAGTTGAAATGGCTATAGTCATCCAGTCTTGGCTCTAAGGGCAGGAGAAATGTCAGCGACCAGTGAGGCAAGAGGCAAATAGTGGTAAACCCCAGGTATCCATATACCAATGCATCAAAGCATGTCGAAAATACCACTGTCGTGATTTAACCCCAGACAGCAGCTAAGCACCACCCAGCTGCTTGCTCACTCCCCCCTGGTGGGATGGGAGAGAGAATCAGGAGGGTAAAAGTGAGAAAACTCGTGGGTTGAGATGAAGACAGTTTGATAGGTAAAGCAAAAGCCACGCACACAAGCAAAGCAAACCAAGGAATTCATTCACTGCTTCCCATCAGCAGGCAGGTGTTCAGCCATCTCCAGGAAAGCAGGGCTCCATCACACTTAACGGTTACTTGGGAAGACAAACGCCATCACTCTGAATGCCCCCCCGCTTCCTTCTTCTTCCCCCAGCTTTATATGCTGAGCATGACGTCGTATGGTCTGGAATATCCCTTTGGTCAGTTGGGGTCAGCTGTCCCAGCTGCGTCCCCTCCCAGCTCCTTGTGCACCCCCAGCCTCCTCGCTGGTGGGGTGGTGTGAGAAGCAGAAAAGGCCTTGACTCTGTGTAAGCACTGCTCAGCAATAACGAAATCATTCCTGTATTATCAACACTGTTTCCAGCAGAAATCCAAATCATAGCCCCATACTAGCTACTATCGAAAAAATTAACTCTACCCCAGCCAAAACCAGCACAACCRCCTTATTAGTGATTAGAAACAAATCCTCTTCCCAAGCACAGTGCAAGCCTTCACAAGGAAATAATAACCTAAACAAAGCCTTTAACCCAGTCTAGGAAAGGAACTGCTAGAAAGGATCATAAAATTTATCAAACAGCTCAGAAGAATTCCAGTTGGTTGTTTCACAGTAGCTACACCTTGTACTGCCTTGTCAGGCAGGTTATTTGAATAGTTGAAGGCATTTGTATCAACAAAACTATGAATAGTAATCAAATATGCAGAGAAGAATAAAGATGCACACATAAACCCCTCAAATTTATAAATCCTCTTCTTTAAAATCAGTGCTTTCAACATCATCTGCTGTAATACTTTTTTCTGGAAAAGATATGAGAAATCTGAAGTATTGCAATTTCCAGACTCTAAACTGCATATTGTGAACAAACTAATTACTACCCAAATGACAGTGGTTACCGCTGCTTATTTTCCTCCAATATTCTTTTCAAAATCTTGTTGAAAATCGGATGTATAACAGTAAGCTAACACTGTATTATTAAACGTGCTATCTTAGCCTTTCACAAAGAGTACTTTGCCCATACAATATATCAAGAAAGTAATTTCAGACACATCTTTACTAGAACATTATCTTTCTCAAAGATAGTAAACTTACTAATGCAGGTTATCACAAACTGCAGTATACCCAGAGCAGGCAATATACCTCTTTATTTTTGTGGAAGTTGGAATAAGCTACAAAATTCTCATTTCATTGAACCAATTGTTCAGTTAGTTTAAACTGTCTGTCTATGTTTTCCATTTTTCTCCCTTGCTTTACATTCCTCCCTCCATGTCTCACAGGGCACTGCTTTCTTTATAATATATATTCCCTGATAACATTCATGTGTCCTTATGTCAGAATCCATCCATGTAGATTGCTATTCTTCCTCACAGAATACTATACAGCAGCGTGGAAGATTTGTTCCCTATTTGTTTGAGCTGTTTTAGCCGTCAGTGCTCAAGTACAATGGCTTCTAGTTGTCTGTAAATAGCTTTGTCCTTAGGGCTTGGAGGGCGGTTTATTTTTCCTGAAGCACAGCACAAATGTGATGCAGTTGAATAGACATTGTAATGTACCCGAAATGCTACAGGGCCTTTGTTGTGCCAAAATGAGGACCGTGAAATTTTCCTATTTCTTTTCTGCATAAATTGAGCTGATTTTTAATCTTCAGAAGAAAAACTGACGAGAGCAAAGGGAATTATATTGATATTTTCAACAGTCTGAAGAATAATAGCTTTGAGGAATAACATCACTCATCTGTAGCTTTTTATGAAACTGGCTTTCTTCCATAATCAGGATGATAGACTTTTTGATAGCTACTGTGTAACTATGTAAGTGAAACTTTAAAATGTAACACAGAAACTGAAAACAGTCCTTCTTAAATGTAGTTTGCCAAGTTGCTAAATACTTCACATGTAGATAAGTAATTTTCAAAGGTGAGTGGTACTTCCACTTTTTATAATTATTAATCATGCTTCATGTATTAATCAGTTAATATCATCATAGTTACTCTGTTCCCTGGTAACTTCCTTCATAAGATAATTTGGTTTTACAATTTTAGTGGCATTTGAATACGTGTTTAACCAGAAGCTCTTGGACCTCTACACTGCACAAAAACATTCTGAGTAAATAATCAAGGATGTAATGTGGATTCAGGCTTTAAGCTGAGCAATGTTCTGTTGCTTGTTGTGGTGTAGGTATCTTGTTTTACATTATGCTCTCATTCATCATATATGAACAACTTTGCAGCTGTTATTTCCTTTCAGCTTAAGCAAATCATGCCTGTGGTAGCCAAGGACAAAATTAGCTCAGTAGGAAGCAAAAGTTATTTTTAAATGTAAAATTATTTATTTTGCTAGAGAAAAAAAATAATCTTTATATATAACCAGTGTATTTTTGCCATAATTTCAGAAGTAAATGCCTCTGAAATGTATTTCCCTCTGCAAGTATTCCAAACTAACCATTTGTTGCTATGCTTACTTAGCCTGAAGTACTCCGTATATGATTTTGTGTAGGATAATTTGTATTGTTCTTTATTGTTTTGTTCTCTCAGATATTTTTTATTAAGTTATTCAGATGTTATTTTTATGGACCTTTGTCACTGTTATTCATGGGATTTTTGTCACTCCTGAAGACGAAAGAAATAACATCCCAAAACTTATTATAAATGTGATCTGATTTATGCAAATTGAGGCGTTAAACACTAAAAGATATTGCTTTTTAGTAACTCATTATAAGAATAACTTTTTTTTTTTTTTTTTAGTACTCTTCATCAGAGGATCTCAAACCACTTTACGAATAGCAATTAGTTAAACCTTTTGGTTCCTGAAGGTGCACCACAGTCCTGAAACATTTAACATTAGAGAATACCTCAATATTGTGTGTAATCAGACAATGAAAACTTCATAGATATAACTGAAGAACAAATTAGGGGAAATTGGAATGTCTGAAGAGCAATGGAAATTTTAAAGGGCAAAGGTAACATTCCTGATTTGCTTCCTTTAAAGATCATTGCGTCTTAGTTCCTTTATTTATGACTCTGTGTATCTCATACAGTAGAAACGGAAAACCATGTGTACTATCTATTTACAGATCTGTAAATGAAAGCATCAACACTTTAAATCATACTCATATTAAAAGAGTAACATAACAACGTCTAGGAATGGACACCTCTACCTTTGTGTTTGTGAATATAAGAAATTACATTTCCATATTTATTTTTCCATGGCTGTTTGCAATTTGTACTCATTGAGGCTGAAATGTACAAACAGTGGTGGGAAGCCATAGAAAAGCCTTTGCTACAAACTGGTCCTGTTAGTGCTGTGTTTAGCCTTTGTCTTTGTACCTCCACAACCCTTCTCAATAGAGATCTCCTCCCAACTCTTTTCTCAGCCTTTAAGATAACCCCTGGAGAAGTCTTTCCTCTGAATGGTGAGAATAACCCATCCTGTGGTTCTTACACCAGGTCTCCACCTAACATGCTGCAGGACCTCTAGCGGGCTGATAGCAGGATGTAAGATTTAGTAATAAATGTGATTTAAGGATATTCCCACTATACCAGTGAGTATGCCAAGTCCTGGAGGACAGCCCTGTGATGAACACACACTTCAGTTCTTAAAGGTGCCATGACAACTTTTTCCTGCCCTAGATAATGCCATCAACTCACTCCCTCTTGCCTGTTAGCTCCGAGCACTCCTTCACATAAATCTCTGTCTGCAGGAACCTGAGTCCTCTGATGTGAAAACGCTGAGCTGCCATAGTACACGCTCACCTACATGCTTTATGTTGCCATGCTCAAGCATAATGCTCAGAGAAAAAGAGTCCTTAAAAGATCTTAAAACACTAGTTAATGCATTGTGTGTGACTGACTTACCATGGAAACACTCTTTAATATTTATTTTGCATTATTCCTTCTTCTTTAATACCAGAAAGTAGAAATAGTAGAGGCATACAAACAGGGAGGAATTAGCTTGTATCCAAGGATGAATTTGAAAATAATTACTTCTGCCATAAATCTTGCAGTCCATATGGATAAGGTACAATATTGGCACTGATATCTACAGGTCCATCTGCACAGAGGCTCATTTTACTGCATAAGGTAAAGCTTTGTAAATTCAGCCATCTGTTTTCAGTACTGTTTATTCCCCAGAACCTCTAAGTAAGGCTGGGCAATAAAAATAAAATGTAAAGGATTCCTCTATATCATATGACTGAATTTAAAAAATAATATTAAAGGATTCAAAATAATATTTGAATATTTTATATGATCATTTCTGTCCCTAAAATTATTTAAAATAATAAATACATCATTTGACTATGGTAATGGCATCTGCTAAATGCTATGTAGTCATAAAGACCTAATCCTGCTTCACCTTGCTGTAGAACACAGCTTTTCCACCAAAGACAATGGAATGACAGCACTGCAGAATCAGGCTCCTTATATATTTTTTTCCAATGGATTTGCTGTCCATGGTAATAATGAGGGGAAAATTCGTTTTGACTCTCCCAGTGATTTCCTTTTGGCTTTTGGAGCACCAATGGATGTTTTTAAAAATATTATCCCTCCCTCGTTTGTTGGGGAACACAGGATTATAAACACATTTGGTAATATCTATGTAGTGGCTTGAGTACTTTTGATTAGTCCCAGACATATATATATGAAAAAATCCATTCCGTGAGACAATTCATGGATCAATAACAGGTTCAGTGCATTCCATAAATCCAGTACGCTAACACTCTGAAACTGTGAGGTGCTGGAAAATGCTGGAAGGTACTTCTGCTTTGTCTAGCTTGGGATGAAGTGTTCAAAGCTGATATAATTTTCCATGTGAAGAAGTAGTAATAATGTGATCACAGAAGTTCCTCAGGTAGTACTGCACCTTGATAATTCCTATTTAGAAAATATAAATCTACATAGTGAGCCACATGTCCTGAGGCCAGTTTATCAGAAGTATCTGTATTGTTTGAAGAAAATGAAATGAAAGCCCTACTCAGTCACGTCTGAGCATTCAGTTCTGTTATTGATCCTGGAGAACCTGAAAAATTTCATCAGAAGCAGCAAGGCCTCAAGGCACCTTGGAGATCACTGAGAGAATATGGGGATGTACTGTCACTTTATTTTTATTTTTGGTTTTGGTTGTCTTCTTTTCTCCATATAAAATCAGATCAAATACTGAAGAAAAAGAAGCAGGAAGATTCTAATCTGGAGGCAGATCAGACTTGTCAGACTGAAATGTAATAAGTAATATGTTACTGGAAAACAGGTAACATGTCCTAAACATTTATTCTCATTATTATTTTAGAATCAGATTTTCCCCAAATTTTAATTTCCTACTGTCTGCCTGGTTGCTAGTGGTCACTAGACACCCTGCTTGGGCAAAAAATTGTATTCATTCTTTGACATATTCAACATCTTAAGGGTCTTTTCCAACCTAAATGATTCTATGATTCTATGATTTTATGATTCTATATGGGGATTTGCAACTAGATGATCTTTAATGTCCCTTCCGACCCAAACCATTCTATGATTCTATGATTCTATATGTAGCTTAAGAGCATAAACACACTTTGTGTTTTCATACAAACTCCCAAACCACTGACAGTTTATGTTAGAAGCTAAAATCTATGGCCATCCCTTTAATTCAGTAAACACATATTCAAAATAGCTGGCTCCCAACCGGTGACTTAGGCACTGGTGATGTACTGGTTAAATGTTTAAACTAATAAAGATCAAGCCAGGTGCCCTGAATAGGTGTGTTTTAACTTCTGCCCTGAACTATTTTAACTTACGTTACTATAAATACAAGACTGATGGATGGTTCTTTCATTTAAGTTTTGTGTGTGTGTTTCTCTTGATAAATCTTTATAAACTGTTGTTTATTTTGAATTTAGTAAATAAAAAATTCTTTTTGCTTCCACCTTGCCCTGGTGTTTGTTAAAGGTGACTTAAATTTGTCTATCTAGTGTTGGGAGTTAACTCTATTTCTGTGGGTATGATAATCCTTAACAACAAGTTTATGGGACCCTACAAGAGAAGCTTAACTCCTCTAGCTAGCTCACCTAACATGCAGCAACACATACATCTATGTAAAATGCATAGCCTTGTCTTGTGAACTGGTGATAAAAGGATCTTCAGGCAACTAGCAGTAACCAGGAAAACCTCTTGATGTGTAGCAAGATATCTAGGAATCATTCTGAAGCTCCAGGTGTCGCAAGGGAGTGTGTATGATACACCTGAAAAATTTTGCTTCACAATTTGAAGCAAAAATGACTATCATCAGCCCAGTCTAAGCCTCTTTTCCATAGAAGATAAAGGAGTCCATAAAGAAATGTGTTTTAAGTAGTGGCTTCATGTCCTGACTTCTTCCACTTTTGGAAGGTGAAGGTGCAGTGTTTCTTCTGCGTTTCGCACAAGGAGCTCCATGAGACATGTTCCCTTATAAGCAAATGAAAAATTCCTGTTTTTTAAATTGAAATTAGGATGTGTGGAATAAAATTTGGAACAATTTAATCCTCGAAGATTTACAAGTACTTTCATGCCAGAGATCAGTTTTGTATAAATAAATGGGTGTCCATGCTGAACAGCTATGTGCCTGTTTTTATGATGTTCCTAAAATTATAGCTTGTAATATTTCTGCATAAGTATTTACAAATTTATTGTGTCTATTATCCTTTGATTATAGAAATACTAGTTTTTTAAGTTTTAATAAATACTGTTTGATGATCAACAAACTGGGGAGGAACTAATCATTCCTTTTCAGTTAGCCTTATCTGGCATCTCATCTCAACAGCTACCACTACAAGCAGCTTCTAAGAAGTCTCATAAGCTACAAGATGTGTTAATCATATCTGGAAACTAAATAAAGTATTTCATGTTGGAAGATGAACAGGCAAATCTCATGGTAGGTAAATATTGTTAATAGTTTTTTAAGTCAGTCCATTTCTGCAGCACAAAACAATAGAATATGGCAGAGCTGGAAAAAGTATGTAAGAATGTTGGACTGTGATTTAGAGTACAAAGGTTAATCTTTAATTCAACAGGTGGCTGGTCAAAAAGCATGAACCTTACTTGTAAAGTCAACGTTGTTAGTTTTAAATAGAAGTTGTCACAAACTCAGAATCTCTACAACTGTTCATTAATCACTAGGCACTGAGGTGTAATTTCCATATAAAGACCTATCACATCTGTCCCCTCATCTGTTCTATATATGAGTCATTGGTTTTTCAGATTTATGAAATGAAGAAAATACATTAATGTTCTGCAGTTAGATAAAAGATAAATGCTAAAGTCCTTTAAAAATGATCTCAAGTACTTTGACTAGTATATTCCCATTATTTACAGGTTATTTAAGTGAAGTTGCTGCAGGAGACTCATCAAACTTCTGTCAGCTAAAAAACAATTGTTATGTCAATGGAAAGTGATAAAATTTCCCTGAGGGACTACGACAATTTAGAAATAGAGTTGCAATGAATACCATGACTGACAAATGAAAAGAAACATCTTCTGTTTTGGCCAATTTCTATGGATAATAGCATCCCAGAATCAAAGTCACATTTAATCAATTAGCACTGATTTTGTCAGCAAGTTAATAAGAACAAAATAGTATCTCCTAGAGCTTTATCTACTGAAAATGTCATTACAAAACCATTATTAAACTCTAATATTCAGTCACTACTACAAGAATAGATTTTAAATCAACATCAATAAAATTGATATCTTGCATTATGCATATAAATAAAAACTTATTTATTCTAAGGTTTGACATAATGACTATATATTGTTTAATAATATCATATTTAAACTTTTGGGGGGTTAAATTTGCAAGCAAAATCTATTTTAAAAGATTTGGAAATACATATTCTACAATCATGGGTAAACTGAGTAGAATTTAAAGAACGCATCAGTGCAATTAGTAACAAGTTCAATCAAATCTCGTACTATATCAAATTGCTCCTCCCGCCAAATTATGTAAATGTTTCAAACTACCCTACTTTAAATAGACCTTGCTAGCACAGTCCTAGGAGTACAGCATGCAACTAAAATAAATAAATGAGAAATATGCAATAAAAATATTAAAAAATACATTTTTCTTCTTCTTGCCTTTTCAGAAAGCATAGGACTTTTAAACTAGTTACTTCATCAAAATCTGTATCCACTGGCTATTGGTGTGTTGTAGAGTAGGAAATGGACTTAAAACTTTGATCATCTTTTTTGGCTCAGAAATGCTTGAAATCAATCCAAGCAAATCTTTCACAGTCCTTGTGATATATAAATTAGGATAGTTTTAATGAACATTTTTTTATAAATTGAAGATACCTGTATAATTTTTTGAAGTTATTGATACTAAAAAAGTAAAACTGTATCATGCATGTAGTTTGGGTCATCTATATTCAAATATGTTTCTAATCTAAAATGTATCTATCTTTCTATATCTTTCATCTATCTAAAATCTGGTATCGAATACCTAATCTAATATCTACGTAATATCTATCTAATATGTACAAGGATGTGGATATTTGAACACTAGGAAATAGAGGGCAAAGTATCTAAAAATAGTCTTAATTTGGCTGTCATGCCTATGATACTGTGTAGCATTCATATAATGAATTGATACTGTTTTCCAATATTCAGATTTTTAATGATAAAAAACTTCTATGCACATGGCAAATCCCATGTGCGTTTGGGAAATGACACCATTAGATGCTACTTAACTTTTTTTTGGATGGGGTGGAAATGAAATATTATGCTATGTTCAAAGAATAAAATGTTTTTCTAATCTATGTCTTGGACCCTCAACAGCACAGTACTTATTACAAATATGGAGTTTTATCTACTCAATACAGAGACGATATAATATGTTGGGTTATTGTGCACTGGGGAAACTGTCATCTACAGACTTCAAGATGTGAAATTATAATGGATTCATCATATAAATTGCCATCTGGGGATGAAGGGTCAAGTCTTTCTCTATAACATGAAATGAGATCTTTCAGAATTTCCTTATAGCATGAGTGGCTTAATGTATATGAACAAAAGGTTGGGTGTTCTTTTTTCCTTTTTTGGGGCGTGATTAGAGAGTGAATCTAGTGAATCTGTACTGATGAAAAGTTGGCTTATGCTGAAAGTGCAGATTCTCTTTCCTGAAAATGACCCTCAAACTTACTTTAATATCACGTTTTCTTCTTTATGCACAAAATGTTAAACAAGCCACTTTTGCCAATTACTTCAGCAAATTCTTTGACTTGACTAATGAATCAAACAAATCTTACAAATCTTACAAATCTTGATAGCTTAGGAGCATCCAGAGGAAAAGAAAATATAGGTGATGTTTTGTTGGGAAAACTTATAGATCCTACTGTGTTTTCTGCGGAGCTCAGGATCTGTCATGTCAGTTATATGTATATCAAGTGTTTGGACGTATTGTTAGAGTAGCTAGGATAAATATAAACTTTTGTAACAAACAGAAGTGTTCAAAAATTTAATCTAATCAACTTAGCTTATGTATCTATTTTGGTGAAAGTTGAACCTACTTTCCAGATTACATTGATTGTAGTGGCGAGCTCCATTGACTACACCTCAGTGCACAAGAAACCTGCATATGGACATCTGTCACAAACTGTCCTCAGTTCCCATCTTGCTCCACACTAGTGGCATTAATAAGGAGAGGAAAGGAATTTAACTGTATTGTAAACTTACAGGAAAGTATGCTTCCTTTTGGCATACCTATCCTGACAGTTTGAATCCATGGTATGCACAGATCTGAGACTCTACTCCTTTACCCAAACACTCGGGTGGAAAAAGAAAATATTGAGTGCAGTTATTCTTACTTCCTGCATAGAAGAGTAGACAAAACCATAACCTAGTCTATTGTGAATTACTATAATGGTGTGATATTCTGCTCCTGTCTAAGGTATATTACTAAATTAAATTGCTACAATAATGATATTTGCTTTGAAGCAACGTGAAATGGACTCTTCAGTTTTATGTAATTAAAGCATTCCATATCAATAGGAAAGGTGTAATTTATGGCTATTGTATTTAATCTCTATCATTTCAATAATATATATAAAGTATAAGTGGCAAGGCACCAGAAGTAATTTTATACAGGATATCCGGCAAGCAAAGCAATAATGATAAGTTATTTTAAAAAAAAAAAAAAAGTTAAAATTGAGTTTTTGATCTTGGAAAATTATCATTTAGAAAACAAAGTATAGGAAAAGAAGTTACCTCCTGAATAATCTGTTTTGCTGGGAATCCTGTTGTAAAGAAAACAATTTTGGTTCTATGTACTTGGTTATAATCCCCAAATTAACCTTGAGCTGAGTAATTGTATTTATTGCAGTCCTATTTTGGAAAGAGAGAATTTTATTCATCAAAAATATGCAAAAAAACCCCTGTTAATTTATTTGCTGTGACAGGACCACTTGATATTGCTAGATTTTATACCTACAGAAATATTTCAAATGAGCAGCTTTAAGTACCAAAGAAAAACACTATTTTCTCAGAGGTGCATTGAGCTTCATATTTTTATTGCAATAGCTAGTTAACACAGACTGGGAGTTCTTAAAACCAAACATTGGTATTAAACAAAAACCCAGGATATAAGTCTTTCATACTTTAGCTAGAGTGCTAGTTCACAAGCTGAACTCAGTGCAGGGGTCTGTGGGTGAAATTCCATGTTCTTTCTTATATAAGAAATTAAGCAAATAATTCTTTGCTTCCAAATAAATAGATCTTTAACAACAACAGTTAATTTTTCACTAAATGTTCCTTTTTTAATGATTAGTTTTATTAGTCTATAACATAATTTTAAAAATCTTTATCTTTCAAGAAGAAATTATAAATTTTCAGCATTAGGTGAGGTTTCCAGGAGGAAGAACCAAACAACAGCAAAACCAATATCTGATAACCTTTTATTAATGGCTATGGAAGCTGAGATTTGGCAAGAAAATGGTATCTTTGAGTACGYGAGCTTTTGAATTTTTCTTGCTTTTTTATTTATTTATTTGCAAAGTTATCCATCTATTAAAATAGTATTTCATATGTCTGGTGCAGTTGACATAGAATTGTAGCAATGTTCAGAAAGAAGGTTGTCCATATGCCTTATCAAAGATTCTTTTTAGTATAAAATTAGATTCTGATTCAATAACATTTTTCACTAGAAAGTAGTAACGGCTCTGTAGCTTTTTGGTGATGGGTATACTATATTGCCTGCTCTGGTGTGTGCTTCCCTTTCCTGTTTATGCATCCTGTTCCAGTGTGTTCTGGAGTCATGCCTGGTGTCAGTTTGCCCACTGACATGTTTAGGACATTAGGGAAATAGTACTTAGAAAGATTTTACCAAGGGTCGTATAGATCTGGTTACAAAGACCTGTTAACCGTGAGGTAAGACTCTGCCCCTGATAGAAAGTGCCTGATAGAAATGCAAATCCCCCTGATAGAAATGCAAACATATATATATTTGCAAATAATCACAGCTGACCTTTTTGTTTTGTAGTTTCTAGTTTTGACCACATTATTGAGTATTTGAAGAACATAGTTCTTAAGAAATGGCAGCATGTCCACAAAGGAAAACCTACTAAACACTCACACTGTTGCATGTATGAAGCAAAAATGTCACAGTCTCACAGAATGGCTGAGGTTGGAAGGAACCTCTAGAGGTCATCTGGTTCAAGTCCTCTGCTCAAGCAGGGTCATCTAAAGCCAGTTGCCCAGGACCCTGTCTAGACAGCTTTTGAATATCTCCACGGAGGGAAGCTCCAGAACCTCCCTGGACAACCTGTTCAGTGCTCGGTCACCCTCCCAGTAAAAAAGTGTTTCCTGATGTTCAGACGGATCCTCCCATGTTTCAGTTTGTACCCATTGCCATTTGTCCTGTCACTAGGCTCCACTGAAAAGAACCTGGCTCTGTCCTCTTTACACCCTCCCTTCAGGTATTTGTACACATTGATGAGATCCCCCTCTGAGCCTTCTCTTCTCCAGGCTCAACAGTCCCAGCCCTCTAATCTCAGAGAGGAGATGCTCCAGTCCTTTAGTCACCTTAGTGGTCCTCCGCTGGACTTTCTCCAGTAGTTCCACATCTCTCTTGTACTGGGAAGCCCAGAACTGGACGCAGTACTCCAGGTGTGGCCTCACCAGTGCTGAGTAGAGGGGAAGGATCACCTCTCTCGACACTGCTGGCAGCAATCCTCCTAATGCAATCCAGGATACAATTAACCCTCTTCAGAGCAAGGGTACATTGCCCTGAGAGAAGTAGTCAAGACTGGCTGTATATGTACTCACTTCACAGAACTTTTCTCTGGGTCCTTCTCCAGTCCGAAAACAGAAGTATTCCTCTGTCTGGGTTTTTAGATCAGAGAGTCTGAAATAATCCTTGGGCTACGTGAGAAACCATGAGAGAGGGATATCAGCAGTGTGTGGATGAGGGTATGTCTCCATGACTTTCGGGTTTGCAAGAGGACATGTTGTCATGTTTCAGAGTGAAAAGCCTACTGGGGCAGTGGTGAGAAATGCAAGAGATGAGGGGGGCAGACCTGGTGCAATCTCCTCCTCACCACCCTGTGGAAATAACCTCAATTGTGCGATCGCTCAGTGTGTGTCCAGGCATTGAAGTCTAGCTGGCACTGGGTGAAAACACGCCAGCAAGAATGTGAACAAAAAACCAGTATGTGTGACAAGGGCTGCATGGATCAATGCTTAAGGTCATATCACAATCCCATTTTATTCAGTTGTAGAAATGTGTATTTGGACATTAATAATATTACTTATTCAGACATTAATAATATGAATCTAATTGTAGAAATGTCTTTAAACACACCTTTGTGTTCACCCCTAACACTTTTTCACATGCTAGCTTTAAATTTTGGCTTTGATATCCATGATACTGAGGCATATACCTAAAATCAAGGATGCATATGAATGCCTTTCTGAGGCACTTTCCTAAATTTGGCCTGTTATTTATGTCGTGGTGGCAGTTCCCAAGCTCACTTTCGGTGTTTTGCAAGTGTAAGCGAATCTTTTCACAAAACAAGGATAAGAAGATAAAAGGCTGACAGCTTTCTAAGGCAAATGAACCAACAGCATTAGAGTGAGGAGATATGACTGGGTATTTTCAAGGTTTCCATTGAAGGAGACTTTGGTTCTGGAAACATCTCATCTCAGCCAAGTAAAAGACAAATTGTCTCAATCAGGGTGATTTGTGTGAGAGCACAGGGTCTGACAAATTGATTCAGTAAAAATCTTTGCTTCAGTCTCTGAGCTCTTGTAGGATAAAATCTGCCCATCTCCACAAGTGCAAGAGAGGAGAAGCCTCCTGGGGAGGGGGGCAGCTGGTGAGTGCTCCAGGGCACTGACAGCACAGGTGGTGTGAGCTGTGTRCTGATACACCTGCAAGTGCCTTGGCATGTGTCCTGTCCACTCACTGTTTACTGGAGTCCAGGAGTTTGCCTCTAGCTTACCTGGAAAATAGAAAACTTGAATGGTGGCATTCCACCACTTGCTGTGTAAGCATTAAAAAAAAAAAAAAAAAAAAAACAAAACAAAAAACAGCACCCAATGAAAAAAGATTATTAATTTCTTTAAAATAATTATTGTGAGATTAGACCATGGTATCAGGTTTGTAAATAAAAGATTTTATTGTTATACTGGCCTGTGTTTCTTTTTCTACCCTCCTCCCTATTAAACAAAATTAAAATTTTAAACTTCATCCCTTAGAATGGTTCAGTGAAATATGTGACTCAGATCTAAAATTTAAAAGGTTGCCATGCCAAGCTACTACAAAAGGGTTTTTCTAATCGATCAGAACTTCTAAATTATTCTACAGTCCAGCATTGCACAGTCCTGCAAACTGCAAGTTCCTATAAGCTGCCTTAGCAGTGGATGTCAGTAAAAATTAAAACAAAAGAACAGACATTTCATCAATGCTTTATTCTGTTCAGACAGTTTTCACATATTTTCATGGGTGGCACAACTATTCATACATTTGAATTGATCATGGTAATGCCTCTGTGCACTTGCAATTGATACAAATGAGATAAAAAGGAACATTTAGTCATCAGATGATAACTTCTCTATTTAAAATTCTCTCCTAAATTAAATGGGACAATAACTGTCAGGAATTAATACTGAAGGGGACTAAATCTGTAGCTGCCATTATGTGTTAAAAATACCCTGCCATTGACATTTTCACTATACATGTCAACTAAATCCATGATTAGTATTAACTTTGAGGAATGATCTGACATGTGAATGGGCCACAGAATCGGGAAACACCCCCCCAAAAAATTTAATAAGCTTCAAAATGTGAATACACAATTAAACAAAATTTAAAATAAAATAATGGGAAATACAACAAAATGTAAGTTGTGGACACCAGTGCAGAGCTTTCTGCTGAGCTCTAAACCTGCAAACTGTGTCAGAGTAGATACAGTCTACCACACTCTGAAGACAATATTCTCTTCTCTCACTTCCACTGAGTAGTCACACACTCTTTGGGCAGCACACAGAAATCTGTGGGTTTGGAGATTAATTGCATTGCCCAGGGAAATACATCAATATAATTAGTGAGAAATATGTTCTGGACAAATAATTGAATGTCATATGAGCATTTCTTGAGTTTTGAGTGTATAATAGCATTTAATTATTTTTTAATGATGAACTTAATAATTAACTTAATGATTCTGTGATGCAGAATATTGAGTATCACATGAGATATTATTTATTTCCAGTGGCATGTTTTTACAGACATGTCCTCTGTAACATTTACATTGTGATTCATTGAGGTCTTTAATCCAGATACTGAAAGAAGTGGACTAGCACTCTGCTTAAATGTGGGTGCTCATTCCTTCTTTTTTCTCCCATCATTAGTGCTGAGATTGGTATCCATGTAGCTGGACAGTGAACCAGGCCAGGAACAGATCTAMGTTAAAACTAACCCAGCAAAAAAGGGGGGGGAAAAGACTAATTTAACTCAGTCCAGTTTGTTGCATGGGTCCATAAGTGCTTTTAGTGGCTTAAGGGAGAAGGAGCAAGGGACTGCTGAGGAATGAAGAGCGAGGGTAAGGTTAGAGACTATACAAGTTTTGTATAAACTTGAAGTGTTCACAGAGCCATAGTGTTTGCCTTGGTAATCTGTTCCGACTCCTTCACTGCTATGCAGTTTCAGAACAAAAAATTATTTTAAAACTCCAGACTTTAATTAGAAAATTGCTAGAATGAAATACAGCATAGAGTGAATCACACTGTGACAATGATGTTTTGTCTACTATTGTGTGTATTTTTTAATCCAGCTGCATTAGCTTACATTAGCTAACTACATCTTCCTCTCCTTAAAAGAAATCATCGTGCGCAAACCATCTCAGGAAAAAAGGCAGTCATCAGCAAAAGGAAATTTATTTCTCTTAATGCGAAGTATTACTGTTTTATGATAAGAGCTATAGTGTTTAGCTCATTATGTATAATATAACACTTAGAAAGAAAATAGGGACATTCTTTTTGAGATGGTCAGTTCATGTATAATTTAAAACATATATGACTGGGTAATACTGAAAGATGAATCAAAGACAAAATACTGTTCCTACTATTAAAGGCTGTATTCATGCTGCAGGGGGAGACTGAGCATTTTTTTTCTACAGTGAAATAAAAGTGCATTTTTAAAAGCAGGAATAAAGAACATGGGTCTGGGAGAGATCTCTGATCCTGAAGTCCCAATGCCTTGTTACAGCAGGCAGCATCATCATATAATCCTATCTGAAAAGGTATCAGGTTCCTACATCAGCTCCTTGCTTTCCTGCTTGAAAGTCTTTACCAGAATCTCACTCCTTTAATAGTCAAAAATCTCCAATTTTTTAACACAAGTTAATTCAAGTGACCAATTAACTTATATGACTAAAGAATCCACATTTGTTTGTCAAAGTCTAGATTACCTAGGATCTTGGAAATCTTATTTTATCCCTATTTTGCCACCTCCAAGACATATTCTTAATAAAGAAAGGTAATACAACATGCCATGATAGCGTTAATTGCTAATTCTGGCTTTCCAAAACCAGGCTTTGCTTGGCAAGCTGAAGTAACAGTCTAAAATAACTAAAGGTTCCCTTCCTTTCACATAGCTTGGTGGGATATTCAGGGACTTCAGTGGAGAAAGGCATGGGTGTATTTTCTTTTTCCCCAGCAGAAGCACCTGCAGTTGGCTCTGACAGCAGACCTACTTCTTTCTATGTCTTTTGTGTTCAAGTGGCAGATGAGGTGCTGGCACAAAGATATCACAGACTCACCTTTGAATTTTGCTAATTTTTGAATCTGTAAGAAAGACTTACCAGGGAGCATTCCCAAAGTCAGTAAAGATGAGGCCAGGTTGTTTTGGTGGGGGGTGAGAGTACAGCCATGAGAGTATGAGCCGTGGTGTGCTACTTGCCCTCGGGCCCAGCCAATAGTCCATGGTCCATTTTATTACCAAATATAAATAATCATAGTCAAAAGGACTTGGCTGTAAATTTTGCTCCTATTTCCAGACTGGTAAAATAGCTCACTTTTAGTTCTTGTTTTCTAGACCATACACACTATTCCTCTTTACCTCAGTTTGTTAGGAACTTGCATGAGCTCATGTCAATGGTATGTATAATGTTACACAGTTGCAGTATCTGTCACAACGAGAATCAGTTGATGCAGTGGTGTGCTTGGTGAAAAATAAACATCTTTTTAGCTACAACACCACAGTTCTGTTTTCTCAAACAGTGCACAATAGTTCATGTATTCTGTGCTTGTGGAATGCCATGCAGAGTTCACAGTTTCTTTAGAAAAGTTAGTCCCTCAAAAGGGATATGATTTTTAAAAACAAATGTGTAGTTTCTTCAGTATTTTGTTCAATTTCCTAATAGCTTTTTCAGTTGTTGGCTATTAGTGTGATAAATCATCTAGAATTATTTCTGTTACTTGACTGGATAAAATATTCAAAATTCTGTAGTCTAAAGATTTACAAAAGCATATAATAACTTCTGTTTATTAAGACGAAAGTTAAAACCTCTCTTTCTGTGAACACTCCTGGCAAAAAGAGTACTGTTCTGATGTTTGTGAAGAGCAAACAAAGTTGTGGGTGTAATGCAAGTCCAATTTACATATAAAATCTTTCCTGTATTTGCAAAATTATCTTTGAATAAAAAGTATGTTACTCGTAAGACCTACTCACATTTCAGGGGCAGCCATATCTTCATTTTCTTATTCAATGGTCTTGGTTTTGTGTTTCTATGTGACAGTAATCTTATAGAAACATACTACCTACAGCTGCTAAAGCATTTCATCTAGGTTGAAGAGGTTGTTAGAATTCTCTCCTCTTAGAACAAGCAGTGTTTGGTACATTCAAAATATTGTGCTTTGAACTAGAATAAATGTTACTTGCTGTGCAAAGAGCACCATCATTGTGAGGTGAAAAAAAACTTCCTTTCTCTTCYGTATTTATGTCAGAAGTGGAATTAACAGCAGTAATAGCAGCAGGCCTACTCATGATACTGGGAATTTGATTGAAATTTTGTGGCAGAAAGTGAGTATAACACATAGCCGAGTTTAGCCAACTGATACTCACTAACTCACACTTCAGCACTTGTCTTTACTTCTGAGATAGACATATTTAATTTCAAAGTGGTTTGAAGTGTTCAATCAGAAAAATCAAAAATTCTCAAGTAAAACTGTTCCTGCAAAGATTTTATATTGTAGAATTCAGCAAGAAAAGAAAGAAGTTCCCAACTGCCACTGCTACTCTTCTCCTTGTAAGCCCCCAGTTTATCTTTTTTTTCTGTTTTAGACACAGGAAAGCAGAAATGCCCCCCATTTGATTAGTATATAAAAAGCACATGAACTGGATGTACATTGACATTGGCTTGACTTTCCGATCGCAGTCTGCAGCTAACTGAAGGGGAGTTACGAGAGTGGTGGACTCAAACTCTTGGTAGTGGTGGTGGTAGATAGTGCAGCAGCCACAAGTAGTAGCTTGGGAGGTTCAGGATGCAAATTAGGAAAAAAATCTTCACTATGAGGGTACTCCAGCTTTGGAAAAGGCTTTGAGAGAGGCAGGGAGCCTCCATCCTTGGGGCTTTCAAGACTTCACTACACAAAGCCATGACTGAACCAGTCTAGTTCTGTCAATAGTCCTGTTCCAAGCAGGAGAAGCAGATGAACTTTTGCTTGATTATGGTCTAAAGTAGGCCATCTTCAGAGATAATTTCCAACTAATGTTTCTATGATTTTACACAATAGTTGAAATCCCATAGCACAACATGCAATACATAAAGGATTTATTTAGTCCTATCAAATGCCCATCTTAGCCTTTCCAACTCAGTCCATCTAAAGGCAGATTTTGGAATTTCAAAAAGTGCTGGTATGGATAGTACTTGAATGTTGCAGGCACACCTTTGTTCTTGATTATTGTTTGATCTGACCATGTTTAAATCAATTTTAGCAGATATGTTACCAAACATTTTAGATGTTTCAGAGAGGTACAGAGAAAGGATAATTTATCATACCGAGAAGAGAAAGGGCGGATATTAATTTCCACCTAACTTAAGTCTTACAAGAGTTAGACTTTCATGTCTAAGACAGCCAGAGCCATATGTTAATCAGTCAAGAGAAACAAGCAGCTTGTGAGGATATGCTGGCTTTCCTAAGATAGTTGTCTAAGATAAGGCACACGAATCACCTTCTGAAAATGCTGATTTCTTTTCATTATGGAGTTTCCAAGATGACTCAGACATAAAGCTTTTAAATGCCTAAACTAGGGCACATGAACACAGGGTTTGACACTGTGTGACTGAAAATACTTTTATTTTATACAACAAAGCACTAGAGGAAATCAAGTAAGCTTACAGCTTAGTATCCTAATTCAAACCTTCATAACCTCAATATTATGTTTTGGGATATCTGATGCCAGTGCATTACTTTTAAACACATCAGAAAGGGGCTTTAAATTATTACTATGTTTGGAGGTACAAACACTTCAAATCATTTCAGCTGCTTTGATCCTGATTTTTTTTTCCCTATGATGTATATAACAGAAATTCTAAAGAAAAAATAAAAGGGGAAAACTTAATGGCTTAAACTGGCATTATACTATGTAAGCATATATTGTATAATAACAGCAACAGTGAAAAAGAGTAATGCTGACAACAACTCTGTTTTGTGACGAAGCATCTTGCATGTTTCTTTGGCTAAATCCAAGTTAAACTTTCCCTTGATCAATTATTCAACAGATTTCATGAAAGGAAGAATTCTTTACATATTCTCATTCAACTGTAATGTAAGTAACCTTGATCTTCATAGTTGTCTTTTGGTAACTTGGTCAGAGCCATGGCAATGCATTTAGATTTTGACTGATGTCAACATAAGCAGTTTAGTCCTAAGATTTTCATTGTTGTTACACCCATCAGACCTCTGAGATACAAAAGATGACGTGATAATATCTAGGCTGAAGCATACATCATGGTGGCAATGTCGAGTTATATTAGAAACAATGAACATTTGATCTTCATGAAGACAACAACTTGACAGGTCAAGAAGAATTGTGAAAATGAGAGTCACCTGGCCATTTATGCTGTTCTGTAATAAATCCATTCACTGCACTGGAATCAATCACTCTCTTTAAATCATCGACCTGCGTCTTAGTACTCAAGAGATGCACATCTATAATACAACCATAGAACAGTCAATTTTGGTCTAGCTATTTTCACCTTACAAGTGAAAAACAAGTTTAGATAGTATTTGCTGTTTCCTGTGGAGTTAAATTTAATTTTGCTGTGGTAGTGAGGGCATAACTGAAACTGAAATAAGTTTCTAGGTATTCTTGCTTGGTCAGTATTGAAATGACTTGTTAAAATTCTACAGGGTCCAACTCTAGTTATTATTCTATGCCTATTATACCAGTCTATTGGAAGTTGTCAGGGATCTTCAGGATTATAAATCCAAACCTGAAGTGAAGAATGTATAGGCCCTGCTGCCTAATGAAATCTGTTTTCGGACTGTGAGTACAGGTTTTAGTCCCATTAAGAAAATTTTATTGCAGAACACAGTGTATTGTACTGGCATATCTCATATGTGTTAGATAGACATTTGGCATATATATGCAAGTGTTGCAAAGTAGGCAGCTGACAGAGCAAAAACACCAGAAGAAGGCAGTTTGTTTTGATTTGCTGTATCTTAGCCATCTGGGGAGTGAGGTACTACTAATAGAAGAAGTACAACTAAGGCTATTTAAAGAATCTCACAGCAAGTAGTGTAAAAGTATAAACCTGTGAGGCACAGCTATTACTGTTTATTGATTCCTTACAGAAAAATTTACTCCCAGTGCTTCTGAATTGAACTTCTCATTAATATAAAATGCCTTGGTCACATTTGCTGAACATATTCTTATTTCCTTTTGAAGAGTTTGTCTCCTACAGTTTTGGCATTTGGGTCCATAATCATAGATTTGGGGACAATGGATTTATTATTATATGGATTATGTTACATTGTTGTTGTTGTTGTTGTTATGGTATGTATGTATATTATTGAGTTAGTATTAATTAGTATTATTGTTGCATGCAGAATCTTTAGGTGAGCAGCTCATTCCAAGAGGGACAGTAGGGGATGCTCATGAGCAAAAGATAAATCCTGGTGGAGTTACAGTGCCACAAAAAAAGCAAGAAGCAGAACTTTCTCTACCAATTCATTGAGGAACATAAAGTAAATTTTTGATAAAAAGAGAAAAAAATAAAAGCAGGAAAATAAAAATAGACTTAATGTGTCTGATCTTTTTGTAATAAAGACTTCTGTTGAAGTCTACAGTATTTTTGAGATTGGGTCAGCACTGCACTGCACAGAGCAGTGTAGAAGAGTATACAAAAGTATAGGCTAACAGCTCTGAGTCTGGAAACCTCCATCATTACCCCCTTGGTCAGAACAGCACATTAAGCTCTTCTAAGATTCAGGGTAGGATAACATAACATAAGAGGAAAACTAGTCAGAAGACTAGGAACCTAAAAGAAGTAGCAACTGGCTAAATGGTGCTCTTCAGAAAGGGAATGGTGCACAGAACAAAACAGGCCTACTAGCCTTTTTAAGAAGTGAAATAACCTGTGAGTCTAAAGGATGGAGCAGCTGGAGCACAAGAAGGAGAATTTCACCYAAAAACCCCAAACCCTTTTTTTCACAAGGAGGAGATTATTTCTGAACATTTTCTCCTAAAAGAAAGGAAGAAGCCAAGGCCTGCTGCAAGAAAGAGATTTAATATGGCTCCATGAACAAAAGCTAGCTCATTCCCCAAGGGAAAAAAAAAAAAGTGACCAAGGATCATACCTTCCTAAATAAAGAAAACAAGGTTAGTGTACCTTTGTTTCATCAATTCAATCATACAAACACAGCATTCAATAGGAATTACATTATTTTTTTCATTCTCTGTCTTGCCCAGATGAAAAGGTTCCTTAACTGCAGCACTTGTTAGTATATATATCTACCCTTGTTATAAGATGTAGCTATATACACAGATGAGAAAGGTTAATGTACAGATTTTAGCAAGTGAGAATATTTTCCCTTCCTGCCTTGCAGCTAGCAGAAAGATTTCCTTTAAGAAACTTACTCAGCCTCCAAGATTGTGGCTGTGGAGTTCCAATCTATTTCTAGTGATCTTACCACATACCCTAAATTAAAAATATCAGGGATTTTCATTCAAAAATGCCTAGTGGAGGTTACTTGCAAGGACTATTTTTGCCTTATCTTACTACTTAGTATTATTTTAGCAAATAACTGGTGTAAACAGGAGGGAAAAGAGATGTGCCTTTTATGGCTTGTCTGGCTGATTGACTGGTAAGTGCTGTTGAAATGTGCTGTGTTAACTTCATGAGTAAACTGAGCAAACACAAATTGTCAAGTCAGTTAACATTTCCTGTTCCCACAGCTCTGACTTCCAGCCATGACAAACACTGTCACTGTATTGCCTGAGCTTTACCTTCACCTTTCCAATGAAAAAGGATTACGTATGTTACTCTTGCTCACCTACTATGCTATGGATCCCTGATAAGTGTTGGTGGTGGCAGAGCACCCCTTGCACCTCTGTGATAGCATGTGAGTCTCACTTCTGATTAAACTCCTGACTAAAACTGTAAGTTGCTTCCTACCTGCACAGTGAAAGAGAAAGTGAAGAACCTGCAAATTTCCTGCTTGCATTCAGTACAGGAGTGTCCCGTCACACTGGCAACTCACAGCGCTCTCAGAAAAAGACCTTGCTTTAGAGAAAGGCTGGATGACAGCTTTTTCTTCTTTAGAATTAGCTTAACTTGTGCGGTAATCAAAGCTTCATTTCTTTAATATCGAAGCAAGCACACTCCTAGAAGTTCTGGGAGATGTTGTGCCTTCTGGTATGGTGATTAGTCTGTATTTTCTTGAATGTGAGTTAGTGTCCTGAAGGGACAGTTTTAGCATCAGTGTGTTCAAGGTAATCGTACCATGTTGTCAGTATAGAGCTCTCAGAAGAACTTAAAATCAGAAGTTTAATCATAAGTATTTGAAAACATGTTTGATCAGAAATGTCTATGTCCTGAAAACAYACATGAAAAAGACTCAAATCAGAATATAGAAAAAATTCTACTATGGTTTACATTTACATTAATATTTTTGTGTTACTGTTTTATGTCAATCTACTTTCATGTTAAAAAGCCTATTTATCCTCCTCCAAAGAGGTAATTTAATTTTATCTAACAAGTTTCCTTCTTGGAGAGAAGCTTTGCAAGAGTTCCCTTGATAAAACTAATAATCAACCTGGAGTGAAACTCAAGAATCATGTTTAAAAAAGACAGGTTGGGCAATAAATAGAGAAAATAATAGAATATAGATTTCACAGTTAAAGGATCATGTCTTTAATTAGGAAGACTTAGCACTGTTTGATAATGGGTGGCAAAGAGAAAGTGAACAAACCACATATTACTCAGAAGTAGCCTATAAATCTGTACAGCCAAGCTGTTTAGCTGATTAATTTCTTCCCCAGCACTCTGTGTTATACTAAGCAACTAACAGACTTCCTGCAAACTACAAGCTTTCTTGGAAACTTGTTTTAGTACTGTTCTACATTTTTACTTTTGTATTACTACTCAGATATCCTTTAAAAAATTGGCTGTATAACATGTGCACTCTAATTGTCACCAGAAAGGCGAGGGTAGTTAAATTGTTCACATTCTGAACTACCACTGGGCTACTGTAATTACAAATTACTCAGTGTTTCAATACCATCAGATTCATCTAGCACCCAAAGGAAAATGTAAATACTTTAAGACTGTGTGTAAGCAAGATGTTAAAACAAAAAATAATTCTACTGCTTAGTATAGGTGTGTCAAAAAATGGAAAAAGTTTTTTTTGTTTGTAATGATTCAATCTTTTTCAGACAATCAGTGTTGGAATGCAGTTATGTCACAAGAAGAACCCTGTTGTGTCTGAGGTTGTCTGTAAGTTTGGCTCATTTCAGTATAGCCACATTGTATCATCTATGTGACTAAAAGGGACAGTACCCTGTGAAATATGTGTGACTGAACATACACTTTGCATACCCCTTCAGTGAATATTTGAATATTTCAGTGAAAACAGATTTGCTGTCAACATTTATGTCATCCAAATGCTTGATGAAAATAAACAAGAAAAGCCTAAGAATACCATCACATTCAAATTCACATTAATTTTGAATGAATATTCTTGCTACATATTCTCTGTGCTTCAGATGTTAATCTCAWCAACACACGCAAGAGCTGTTCACATGGGAAGTGATTCCAGTTACAGGTGGCGTGCAGCATGTGTATGCTCCATTGTGCTCATTTGTTTTTGCATGTTAACCCTTCTGCCCATAATAGCTATCGTTTCTCTTGTTTAAATAGCCTAAATACTGCACACTGTTGTGGCTTAATAATTACCATTGACACGCAACTAATGCAGTTTCCCAGACCTCTTCAGCTACTCCTCTGGCACATTTTCTGTTAGGCATGCTGCTCTTTGACAGTCATGGCTCAAGCGCAAACTGCTGTGACTGCTAATTTACCATTTAGATGTTGTAGGAGGAGTAATTCAAGACTTTAAAAAAAAATCTGTGAAACACAGTGATTTTTTTTTCTTGTTGTATACTGTAGAGTTTGCATCAGATGATGCTATATCTAGTTTTATTCCTTTGTTAAGGTTTTTTTTAAAAAAACTAAGTATCTCTGTAACAGGTTTTTAATATGATATGTGGATAGACACTAATGGTGTGAAGTGGTGATAAATAAGGAAACTGTTGTGTTTTCAGGGAAAAATCGGGATTCTCAAAGCTCCTCTGTATTTTTCTGGTGTAGGTGGAAAAGACTTAAAAACTGATAACATACACCAATCTGCATATGAAGAAGTTTATTGCTCTTTATGTATAATTCTACACAGCTCTCTACCACATGTTCAGAAGGAGAGATTGATGAAAGGCTGCTCTTTTCCAGTCCTGAATAGCAATATAGGTAGCAGACCTACAAGAGAAAGAGAATATGTTACTTGGGGGAAAGTGACAAACTTCAGCATCTCTGTCAGAATTAAAAAAATCTTTGGAAGAAATTACTCATTGTTCTTTGTTAAGTGCTATGGTTAATGCGTATACTGAGTAAATATAGCTTCTCATCTCCTCTCTAAAAAAGCAAAGCCTGAAAAAAATAAAACACCAGACAAACAAAGAATTAGGTCAATGTAATTTTGGGATCAGGGAGCAAAACTGCAAATCTACTTTAATTGCATGATATTGCATTTAACTGCAATAGCAACAGAACACAGCCATACTGAAGGGATATGTGTTTGGCAAGTGTGTTTGGGATGCTGGGGCTGTGTGTATTGTTGTTAGGCAGTGGAGTCATTCTCAAACACTGTATACATCGAGCTGTACTGTACATCATTTATTTATTACTAACTTTGGAGATAACTAAGAAGTTGAACAACCTTGCACCTCAGATCTCATAAAGGAAGATATAGGGGCCACTAAGCTTAAAAGAATAGCAAAGCACACTCAGTATATGGTGAATGACAATCACTGAGGGGAAGCATGAAGAGGGTAGGACATTTATACTCTTTTGGCACCATTAATTTTAATTTGAAGCTTGGGTCTGAAAGGCAAATCAAATGAGCACATAAGACTTTGCAAAAAGTTCCCTTGGAGCCTGAACCTACTCAGAACAATGAAGAAGGCTGAAATGCTGAACATTAAATAACTTGGAGATTTCAGCTGATGCAACCCCCTGTCACTCAGCTATATCCTGGCCTGCCCCTTCCATTAAGTGCTTGGGAAGACCATTGCCTGACATGGTGCTTTAGCAGACCTATCATGAAAGGTATTCTATGCCATATGGGCAGGAAACTCTGGGGCCAGGAATGTCACCACCCTTTTTTAGAAACACTGCATGAGAGTATATGAATGCATTAGTGAGTGAACTCAATTACTGGACTTTTCTGGGTGTAGCCCCTAAAGCTGATGAAGCTGTGCCTACGCGTTCCTAACCAGTTGCTTCCTGCCTTCATCGCTCGCTTGTTGCACATTGCTTACATGGACAGGAACAAAGTGTTTGTAGGAAAAAGAGAGGAGGATAGGGGAAAAACAATGTTTGTAGAATAGCACCTAGATCTTCAAGTGAATGAAATGGTCAGTTAACAGCTYCTGTGGACAGTAAGGATCCAACAACTTATTCAGCCCTATAATAATCCATGTGGATAATTTCATGTATCTGGACATTACCAGACGCATTACCTCAACTGCTAGCATATGACACTAAGGTAATTTATATACCAGCACTTTTATAACAAGAACTTAGACTTCTAGCATTTCATTTTCCTGCCCTGTGAAAGAAGAAAGATGAATCTCAACAGTTTTGACTGATGAGTCAAATAACTGTAATGAATCAATGTATGTTTCTAGCTGCCAGATATAATGTGCTAACTATAATGTTACTGAACAAAACTATTTTGGTAAAATACCAGCAAATGAAAGAACTGGAGCCACTCTTTTTACCTCTTTGGACTTACCATCATGAAGAAAGAAAATCCTAATATGTTTATATTCACGCCATTCTTACCATCTTGACTTGTTCCTCTGTGTGTATATAGATGTTTTTTGACTAGCCATAAAAATATTAATTCAAGAGGAGGCATCTAACTTCCCACCTAGCTCACTGGGAGCTGCCAGCTAAACAATTTTCAATTTTGAAGAATGCTTTGTTATGAAATTAATCTGAGTTTATAATAGATGAGAATAAAATATTCATAAAGATAAGCACATATTTAATGTGACATCATTTTTAGCGTTTAATTTTTCCTGAAAAAGTAAAAGAATTTAATTTTATATCAAAGTGAATGTACTTTTTCCGGTTTTATTGACTAATTTTGTTTGGTGCCTGAACCAAATAATTAGTTATTGATATATCTCTGCTTCAGTTGTGTTTTAATTTCATATTGTGTTGTACAGTGTAGAGAGAGAACAGTGTCATGAGCCATTCAAAGGGTTGCAAGTCCATATTGCCTTTAGAGTAGAGCTGAGGCAGATGTGTAGGTGAATAGTCAATTCTGAGCCACAATTACATCTTCGTTGATACACAAATATTGAATAGTGTAAATAATCCACGTAATAGCAACAAGAGTCAATGCAAGTTTTTCTTTGCTCACTAGAAGTTGTTACCAAATAGTCTGATAGGTGAAATGCTGTTGTGATTGGCAGATATTTCCTTATAATAAAATGGATGCATCTTTATCCTTGTAAGTAGATCCTAACCCCTCTCCTTCTCCCTCAAGAGGCCCAACACTTCACATGAGGCTTCATATTCTGGTCCAAAAGACAGTGTGGAAAATAGAAGCATCTAATGAGGTACATATAGGTGTRGGGGTGTAACGCGTGGGTACAAGGGTTCATTATGATACTTGTGAGAAAGGCACTCAGACTCTCTAAGGTTGAGTTGGGTGTCCGTGGCGAGGTGCTGTCTGCAGGGGCTGCAGGGCGGCCTCTGTGAGAAGGGCCCAGGGCTGCCCTGTGCCAGACACAGCCRGTTCCAGCCGGCTCCAACCGACCCCCCGCAGGGCAGAGCTGAGCCCCTCGGCCATGCTGGTGGCCCCCCCCTGTGATAATGAATTTAAAAAAGGGAAGAAAATGCCTGAGAGAGGAGGAGGGAGCAAAAAGGAGTGAGAAACAGCAGAGGAAATACCAAGGTCAGAGGAGGAGCAAGGGAGGAGGTGCTCCAGGCATCGGATCAGAGATTCCCTGCAGCCTGTGGAAGAGACCATGGAGAGCAGAGGGAAAGTGCGAGGAGGGAGGAGCAGCAGAGGGAAACCTCTACATACTGACCACAAACCCCACGCCCAACCTCCCGGTACTGCCTGGGGCGGGGAGAGGAGTCGGGAGCGAAGTTAAGTCTGGAAAAGGGGGGAGGAAAAGTGTTGGTTTAATATTTGTCGTTTTGTTTCTCACCACCTGAATTAGTAACTACATTTTCATTTTAACTGGCAATAAATTAATTTTCCCAAGCTGAGTCTTTTTTTCCTGTGATGGTAATTGGTAAGTCATCTCCCTGTCTTTGCCTCAACCCATGAACTTTCTTGCTCCTGTTCTTCCTATTTTCTCCCCCATCCTGCTAGGAAAAGACTGAGTGAGCAGCTGTGTGGGCATTTAGCTGATAGCCAAGGCTAACCCACCACAACAATATTCTCTGAAGTACCATTTAGTAGAGCTAACGCAAGATGGAAAAAAAAGATAGATAATCTTGCATACCTTCAGACACTGGGAATCCCAGCTTGAGCAGCATCAGACAGGCCTCCCATCATACAGTGCAGATCCTGTCCGTGGAGAGTTTTACCAGCATTTAGAGCTCTAATAGGATTTTCTTGGAAGAAAACAGCTCTATTCATCATTTCTACTGTCAAGCAAAAGGATGTTTGCATGAGAACATGTTGCTCAACTTTTAGATATAGCCAAGGACTTACAGGTGGTGTCATGGCTGGTGCCAGGTGAGAGCTGTCTACAGGCTCCTCCRTTACAGTTAGCCTTCTGAGTTTATCTTGTGGCCAAGGAATTTGTGCAGCACAGCACAGGCCTGAAGCCACAGCTATATGTGCAGGACAGCACAGCACAGGACAGGCCTGCACCTACTCAGATTAACTGTTACATGGATCACAAACTCTGTGGTGTACAACGGTCCAGATCGCTACCGCTGGTCTCTCAAAAAAGGCAGGCCTGAATGCAGGATGTACTTGGGTGATTGAGTGTGGTGGGTCAGCCTTGGCTAACAGGCAAACACCCAGCCAGCCACTCACTCAGTCCCCCTCCTCAGCGGGAAAGGGGGAGAAAATAGGATGAGAAAGTTCATGGGTCGAGATAAAGACAGGGAGATTGCTTAATAATTACTGTCACGAGCAAAACTGACTCAAATTGGGGAAAATTAATTTATTGGCAATTAAAGTAGATTTGGGTAGTGAGAAACAAAGTCAAATATTAAACCAACACTTTTCCTCCTCCCTCTCCCCGGCTCAACTTCATTCCCTCACCTCCTTACTCCTCTCCCCCCATGAGTGATGCAGGAGGAGATGGGAGCTGTGGGTGGTCAGTACGCAGCTTCTCTCTGCCATTCCTTCCTTCTCACACTTTTCCTCTGCTCCAGCATGGGTTCCCCACTGGAGCCAGCTGGAACCCTCTGTGTCCAGCCTGGGGCAGCCCCTGGCCTCGTCTCACAGAGGCCACTGCTGTTAACACCTGGGTACCGTCACCCAATACACAGATAGACCCCAAAGATGCATCTGGGTGTGTCCTCTAGCAGGACTCTGGCTTCTCCATCACACCATGGCACATTTTTCCTGTGCCTATCTATGGGCGCATCAGGACAGACAGTTGTTTCCAGTGCATGGGACCGCAGGATGGGAGAAAGGCTCTAGCTCAACCTTACCAATGGTGAAAAGCCACCACACAGATGATTGGTTGCTGTTTTTCTGTTGCTGCTTGTTGCTGTGGATTATACTTCAGCTCTGAATTTCCCTTTGCACTTATTGTGCAGAATCTTTTTTCTAGATTTGTCAGAAGTCTAGATCAAAATAACTTATGATCCTAGCCCTTTTCCATTCAACATGTCTGCTTGTAATGTTATTTATTTTCTGAGAAAATGTGTGAACGCACATCCAATTGTTTTCTGAAACAAAAAGCTTTTCTCAGTTCACATCATGCATAGACTTAATACACCCTCCAGCAATAAAGTAGCTGTTGATTATTGCCCTGTACAGTTGCAACAGCCTCATTAGTTTCGCTATGTAGCTTGCAGTAGTTTCATGCCGAATTAAAAATACAGGTCATTCAAAGGACTAACGTGAGATCAGCCTGCAAAAATTTGAAGCTCACCTGAATCCAGCAATTCATAAACATACAAAACCACTTCATACTCCATCCAAAAGCAAAAATTCACAATGGGTATAATTAGGAGTGTTGTTCTGTCTTAGCAATTAGGCTGTGGCTGATAAGTACATGATTATGAAAATGAGAAAGATGTTTTTTACTGCTCGCATGCTATTTAAATATTGAATGCTTATCCAGGGTTACCCTGGTCATGGGAAATGTTAAACAACTGAAACAACTTATACTTTTAAAAATATTACTTACTGGGCAGTAAGCCTGATTTGAAGACCACTGAAGTCAAGGCGTTCTTTTCATTGTGTGGAATACATTATTGGCCATGCTCAGAGTCTAGCTTTGGGTGGGATAGTACAAACAGGCACCCTCACTGTGATGACACTTTGATGGAATAAGATGGGTCCTTCCTATACCCAGAACATGTTAGGACAGTGTTAAAAGTATGGTATCAGGCACTCATGAGTCTCCCTTTGGAGAACAAAAAGGGTGATGAGGAATGGAGAGGCTCTTGTGAGAGCAGGTTGAAAGAGCTTGGACTGCTTAGCCTAGTGAAGGATCTTAGAGGACATTATTCTTCTCTACAGGTAAAACAAAAGTAGAAATCAGGTAGGTGGCCACTTGTGAATACCATTGAGGTCTCTTTTCACACATGAGTCATGTGCTATGGGGAGGTGGAGGGAGGAGGCATAAGCAAAAGAGATACTAAGCCCCATCTCCTCCCTCCTTTGCATGAGAGAGTTCCCTGCATGTCAGCACCACAACTTCGTACTGGTTTGTAAACCTGGCATATGGGATTAGGGAGATGAGAAGCAGTATCCTGGAGACAGGAGCTAATAGAAAGCTAAAGTTCCCATAATCTTTGCTGATAAATCATCACCTGGGTAAACACTGAGGAGGGAGACCATCTGCTAATGAAAAAGAAGAATGTTGGCTGTGGAAAATGTGTGAGAACTGATGAGAAATGTTGAAAATCAGAATAAGGTTGCTAGTAAGCTGCAAAGTAAAGTTTCTGAGCACTCTGTTGTTAACACAGTTTTGTGTTTAACTGGTTTAAGGAAGGAACTTAATGAAATTATAATGAAGAGGATTGTATGACTTGGCTGCAGGGAACTGGTTTCAATTGCTCAAGATGTTCTTTCCAAGCTTTCACAATCTGTTTCTAAGTAATTTTTCTTCTGATGATTGAAGATTGCCAGGTTTCAAAATTATACCCTAGTTGATGTAACTACACAAGCTATTTTTGCATAGCTGTTTACAGATTTCTTCTCAGTGTTATGCGCTTTACTCCTTATCTTCTTTTCGCTGACTGAGTCTTTTTTTTCCTCTGTCATTTATACGAAGAATTTTCTCCAGCATGCAAACACCTACCATCAAAAGTCTTAAAGAAGCTGTTTTTCCAGTGATTGCCCACTACTGGAAAACTCTCTATAGATGTGAAAAGCTTAAGGACATTCAAATAATTAAATAATTGAAATGAAATAATTTTAATTTAACAATACTTTTAATACAGTGCAGTGCTTTCTCTGCTTGCAGACAATAACAGGTTTTCAAGAATTTCACAAGTCCTCTGTATGGCTGAATGTCTCAGAATGCATTCTCTTCCTACAATTTTCATGCCCTTAAAAGAAAGGGATTTTTTTCCCCATTTGAAATCCATGTAAAAATAGTCTGCTCCACCAAAAAACTAAAATRCTAGAACACAAAGGAGCCATTTAGATTTTAATTTGGTCAGATATATGCAGACAATATACCTGCCTTACCATCAAGGAGTATTAATAGAAATAAAGGCAAATTTGCATCAAACTCATGATGAATAAATTGTAAACAATAGCTGCAAAGTAGTTAATTAGCAGATTCGTAATAAAAGGTTTTAATGGATGCTACATTTCTGAAGCTATGTGAAATAGAAAGTACTTATCAGAGGTAATAACTAGTTTAATTTCCTTCCATAAGTGTAACAGCCATTCTTTGCAAATTATTGTGCTTAGGAGCTGTGAACTGAGACCATTGAGAGGAATTCTCTTCAGTTTGGAAAGCACATATATGAAAAAGTAATTCTGTCCAGGTGTGACCCCAAATCACTGAGATTAACAAGGATGTCCTCATTGACTTCAGTTGCAATGGTGCTCTCCAATGTAGTGTTTAAGTATATTAAAGATATAGCACAATATTAAAAACTGGTAATAATGTTCATCACCATCACTGTAAAATAGTGAAGTACTGAAATAAAGCAGTATAAGACTCCATAAAAAAATCTAAGCATCCAGCATTTCAATAATGTTACCATATTCATATACATAATCAGTCCTCTTCAATAGCATTGCATGAAGAGTGTCCACAGTGTCATAAGACAAAAACATACATTTTTCGCCTGTTAGAGAGGGGGTATGATTCCATAGGTGTTAAGGATCTTAATGGGGTTACACAAGTTTACTTGAGACCATTATACATTTGAAACCACAGGTAATAGGGAATGTATTATTTATTACTGGAGCAAATAAAAAAAAAAACCCAACTACTTCACAACTTCACAAACCCACTTCAATAAGTTTTAAGCAGCTATATTTAATAAGCTGAGATTCATGAGATTAAATTACTACATATTACTTAGAAGGAAAAACCTTCTTAAATTAGAGGAAAAGGACTGATTTCTATATCAACATCCATATTAGAGTTCCACGTAATCTCAATATATACAAGACTTTAAAACTGGAATAAAATACACAGCACACCTATGGCACATACATTATAAATCAAAACTAAATGGAAAGAGAAATGCATTGTAAAATGTCTCTTCCTAAGAAATCTAGAAGTATTAAGGTAGTTACAAGTGTAATGGGAAGGCCAGATAACAGTTCTGGACAGATATTTGAAGTTTTGCTCTAGTGGAGATTGTTTAGCAAAGAAGAATTTGAACTTCTCTAAATATCTCTAACCATGACATTCTAATGAGCAAAAGGTGTGATTCAGGTCTTTATAAACACAATTTCCTTCCCCAAGCAATAGATAACTAGTTTAACTGCCCCAACATCTAGACAAAATGAGATATCAGAGTGAATGATTTAGCAGCTTTGATGATTTGTTTCTATGTTCCAGGAAAATGATAATTGGGAACTAAAGGATACAGGAACCTTCACTTGCAGACTGATGACAACTAGCCCAATTTCAGGTAATAAAAGGGAATGAAGAAATCTGCCAGGTGCTGAAAGAATGGGGCAGTTCTTAACTCGACTGGAAAGACTGGACAAAGAAACCCTGGAGGTTCATTCGGACTAAAACATGCTGCTTAAAATGCCCACCATCTCTCTCCTGCTTAGTTCTGCCCTCTCTTTCTAGGCAAGGGGACAGGGTGCAGATATCACTTTCTGTGACTGTGGGTTAGGATTGTCTAGATCAGAACTTCTCTTATTTTTAATAATGTCCACAGAAACAGAAACCCTGAGATACCGTGGTAAAGAATTCAATATAAGGGCATAGATAAGAGAAAGCTTTGGGAAAGAATATGTCAATGTGCAGATGAACTAAAAATATCCCACAGCCCTCCAAACATCCTTCACTCACCACACTTTTCCATATCTCTTTCAGCTGAGCACTAGAATATTTCTTACTTACATTGTAAATGATGTGAGAAGCTGAGGTGGTGACTTTGTTGTTGATAAGCAGCTTGAATATTCAGAGGCAAGAGGCCAGTGGGGACTGAAACTTCACGTTCAACACAATGAACTAGTTTGGATGCAGCAGAAGGGCTAGCGAGAGCTATCTTCACCATGAATTTCTAATTCCTCTACTACTACTAATGAACTGTTCACCAGTCCTGAGGACAGCAAATTCCATTCCATCAGAGTATTAAAAAATTATGTAAATGAGATATGGAGACCTAATTAGAGTGCAGGAATTGCATGGTTCAAGAAAAAGTTAGGTAATGTATCGGTAATTACACAACAGCCCCTTTTCCTAACAGGCTAAAACAACTCCATTTCAGCATAATAAGTATTATAATTAAAACAGCTTTTCAAACTAATGATGCATGAAATATATAATAAAAAATGTAAAGTCCAAACATCTATAGGATTTGTTTAAAGACCCAGGAAGCATGCAAAATAGGAAAAGCCTTATTTTGATGCAGATAATATAATAGCCTTTTATTTTTAGCATCAGAATGTTAATGGCAAGTGCAAAATACTCAATGTCAAGGAAGATTCATACTCAGCTACAATATGAGTTTAAAATTTTAACTTTGTTCTTGTTCTTAGAAGTAAGGCAGAATGAATTACATAGATATGGATATTGAAGGAGGGGCCCGGGTAGTTGCAATGCATGTTCAGAAAGAAAGGTTTTAATGATGAATTAAATTTAATGGGCCAATTCAGTCTTTTCAATCATACTATTATTAAGTATTGAAATGCACATTTTCTCCTAGGAATTATTGTTCATTTTGTATCTTCCTGACTTTTGCTTCACTTATCAAAAGATTTTTTTTCTTCTCTGAAAGATGAAATTGCAGCAGACTAACAAATTGTAACAAAGCAAAAAGAATTGTGCTTCCTAAAAAGGAAAAATGACTGAACAGCAGGGATATAAACTTCTGGGTGTTGAATTATTTTTACATATATTTAAATTATACTTTTGGATCACAGGAGTTCAGTATCCTCCACTCTATTCAGAACCTAATGAAAACTTGATTCTGGGATGTTAAAAACATAAGTTTTTTTCTTAGCTTGCAAAGCACCTGGCCTAGGACTAAACCCTGAAGTTATACSACATTTCTTTCTGTTTTTTTTTTTCTTGCAAAGCTCTCTTTGTTGATCAGACCACTGATACCGATGACCTAAAATGTGTTATGTTGTATTGATTTTTTTCAGAGAGGAGAATGCCCTCTGACACAAGAAAAGCCAAAGGAAAACAAAAATACCAAGAAAAATGCATGTAAATGTCCTTTTCTTCATGCTGGTACATGCTGGGGAAGAAAACTGGGAGACTGGTTAAAAGTCCAATATAATATACATATTACCAGATCTTGGGAGGATTTTGTGTTTGGTGTTTTTTTTCCCCCCATAAAGTTTGTTCCGGCTTCCTTGGAGCTTTCACTGCAAATCTGACAAGAAGTTCGGGCTGTCTGTATAACACACAGAGTAAATCTCTAGAGAAAAAAATAGCATTAGGCTTCAAGATAAATATTTGCTCTCAAAGGTTGGTGTAAATAATATGCCCAACACAGCAGCTTTTTGAGCTTTTTGTACCTCTGGGATATCTTTAACTGTGCTGAGCAATTATTGGAATTATAATTCTTCAATTATTCCTATGTCTAAGATTAYGCATATGAGTCTTAAAGGAGGAAAAAGGCCTGTTTTCTTCCCCTAACACCAATTTAATTGTGTTGATGCTGAAGATATGCACAATTGAATTATATTTGGTATGAGGAGATGAAAGAAACTTGTAAACCAAATTACTTATGGATCATAACTGATGAGGCCAAATAATTCTATACCTAATTTAGCTTTTTTTTTTTTTCTCCAATCTGTTTATCGTGGGAGCTGAACCTTAATGTTACATATTGCATTACTTTCCATTTTATTCCTCTTTTAAAGAAATTTGTACTTTGAACTTCCAAGATTCCACTAGCTGTGTAATGCAACACATCTGTCTGCTGTAGTTGTATGCCATCACATCTTTACAGCATGTAAATAAAAAAACCTAACCCAAGTTTTCTTATAAAATTAATGCTTCTAGAATACGGTATGATGATAATTTCCACTCCCCAAATGACTGTGAACTGGAGGCTTAGGATAGCAGATGACAAAGTTTATTTCAGTAATTTACTGGTGCTATGAGTAATGTTTGAGACCATGCCACTTCCCTAACACTTCTGACATAAAAAGTCACTTTTGCTGCAAGAATGTTATACAATTTGGCATAATGGAGTTTGTTTTTCCATGACTATTAACTCCCCAGCTACCAGACTTGSAAGAAGGAGCAAACAAGACTCTATTACACATTTTTCACAGAGCTTATTTGTACTTCAGCTACCAAAATATATCTGTAAAGTTCCCTCTGGAATATTTTCAAATAAAATGTTTGACAATAAATATATTCCATTTCAATAGAAAATGAAAATACATGCAAATGTTTCACAAAAATCTGTATTTCTGTATGCAGTAATGTATCAATGCCCATTGAAAGGAGTGCCCATCCAGGGCTCTTCCTGAAGATATAGTGCTAAAAATTCAACAGAAATGTATGACTGGCTTTCAAGAAATTGAATCTATGCTTTTGTTAGCTCTCTGTGCTTTTTAACTGTGTATGTCAAAGCATCAGGTGCAAGTAACTTAGACTGCTGTGAGAAAGGTAAAGGATATGTGGAATGATTTTAGAGGAAGTTATAGTTTTGCAGAAAGAAAAAGCGGTCTATGCCATGCTGATTCTGTTTCTCAGTTAGTGATTCTTGGTTACTACTCATGAACCTTTAATGCAATTCAGCCTTTTGACATTAATGGAATGTCCTGTTATTTGACTGCATTAACTCATTGAAGTTGGTAGTTATTTACATATTTTTCAGGATATTTATGTAAAGAAAGTGTCAAAGATCTTTTTAGACTAAGAAGCTGAAGAACTAGGAGCTGTTGTCCAATGCATATGACAGGTCATCTATAGACATGGTTTCTATTCCTGAAAACAATGGAAAACCATTGCTCTCTGCGCTCTCTTAGATTATTTTTGTCGCTGTTAAGATCCTCACTGAAACATGATCTGCAGCGTAAATTTCTCAAACTTGTTTCTTTCTATCTGATCTTTCCTGGTCATCCATGAAATTAGGATGGCACGATTTTCTTTCTCGTACCCTCCAGCTATTTTGTCTTTTCAGGTCAAAGGGATGGTTTTATATTTTAAATCTGGTAGTAACTTCTATGTAGCTTTCATCTACATAGAAGATGTACCCCTTCATCTCCAGCTCTCACAAATTTACTTTGATGAAATAGCTCTTCAATTTTTCTTTTATGAGAGGAGCATTTTCAGATACCTCCTCATCTCAAGTGTTTTCTTTCTCAACTCAAAACATTTCTTTGCTGGTATGGTGTAATCTTTGGCTTTTACCTTTTTGTTTACTTTTCCTGTATAACTGCTGTCAAGAAGTCTGAAATCTTGCACATTACCTACATTATTCCAACTTTCCTCATCTTTATCCTCAATTCTGTCTTTTCTCAATTTCTCTTTCCCACATTCTAACATTTTATCTTCAGCAGATGAATGTTATAGGTGAAAATTTCTTAAGTGAAAATAGGCAACTGGTCATTCCTTACATCCTGAAGTCCCATTCTGAACTGCATCCTTTGATTTTTAAAGTTCTTATATGATTGTTTGGTCATATCTCCTATACTTGCTATGGTTTTCTATCTTTGTTTCTTCTCTCCGCTCATGGTCACCAGCCTTCTCACACACACACAGCACTGCCAACACATTTCTCAGACACGCCTTCCTAAATGTAGTGGGATTTTTTTTCGTTCTGTAAAAAAGCACACTTCACCATTCTCTGCCATTATTTACTGTTTCCTTAAAACCTATCCAGACCCATAGTCTGTGTGAGAGATGTGCAGAAAAGAAAGGTAAATCACATTTCATTTTAGCTCCACTGAAAAGGTACTTGTCAAATACATCAGAGGTTTTTTCCAAGTCTGTTCAACCGTAGGGATATATTATAAAATGTCAAATACAAACAGAGGAAAGCAGAGGAAAAAATTTTGAGTGAGAAGTGACTGTTTTCTTTGTATTCTTCTGAATGGATGTTTTTAGTGAATTTCTTCAAATCTTGCAGTGAGATTATAACCTGAAGCCCAGCATAAGAAAGGCATAGTGCACGGCTGTGTTAGTCTAAGAGCAAGGCAAGAACCAGAATGGGACCTTAGGTCACAGCCTGGATCCAGCTCCTGCCTTGCCCATGGCAGGAAACTAGCTGCAAACCCTGGAGCTAGTCCAGGTAACATCTTCATCCCTGTTTCTTCCGTATAACAGCTGGTGGCTACTACAGAGTGACTATTTCCATGTCTATCACTGTCTGCCGTTAATTGTTTTGCTTCATGAGCAGAAGTGTAGCTACTTTGGACTATTTTCAGTTTTCATGCTTTTGTGGGGATGTGCAGCTGTCTAGCAAGCGGCTTAGTCATGTGAATGCTGTTCCAAAAATCTTTTCAGAAAATGTCTTCTTCTAAGACCCTATTGCTGTCCTCTGGAGACAAATAGGAGGGATTCCAACACCATTCTGATTTAGAAAACATCTAAAAGTCCCCAAAGGATACATATTATTGTCACATCTGCACATTTAACTAGCACCCTCTGTTAGTATATTGACGGTACATTGTATATGTCAATTAGTGCATTTCCTCAGGACATCAATCAAAGTACAGTGAAGCCAGAAGTTGTCATTCTGCTATCTTTAATGGGTTAAGCCCATAGCTTCTTCTTTTTCTCTGACAGTTTCAGTGGAAATGATTCAACATAAAAGGCATGACAGCTTCTAAAAAAGGAATATTTGCATATTGGAAGTTGGTCTGGGTGTCTGCTGGAGACCACCTGATCAGAAAGAAGTAGAAGAGGCCTTCTTTGGTGCTGATGAGATGCACCCATGAGTGCTGAGAGAGCTGACCAATGTCATTATGAGGCACTCTGAATTCTCTTTGAAAGTTCGTGGTGGAGGTTCCTGAGGACTGGAAGGCAGCAAATGTCTCTCCTATCTTCAAGAAGGGCAAGAAGGAGGATCTGGGGAACTACAGCTCAGTCAGCTTCACCTTGCTCCCTGGGAAGGTGTTAGAGCAAATCTTGCTGGAAGCTGTTTCCAAAGATGTTTAGGACAAGAAGGTGACTGGGAGTAGTCAGCATAGATGTAGGAAGGGCAAAAAATACTTAACCAGCCTGATATCCTTTTACAACAAGATGATTGGCTTGATGGATCAGGGGAGAGCAGTGGCTGTTTTTTATCTCGACTTTGGCAGGGCTGTCAACACTGTTTCCCATAATGTCCTCATAGACAAGCTCATAAGTACAGGCTAGATAAGCATACATCGAGGTGGACTGATAAATGCCTGAAATCCTCGGCTTGAAGGGTTGTGATCAGCAGAACACAGTCTAGTTGGAGGCCAGTCACTAGTGATGCACCTGAGGAGTTGATAATGATGCCAATACTGCTTAACATCTTCATTAATGACCTGGATGATGGGATAGAGTGCATCCTCAGCAAGTTTGCAGACCACGCAAACTCAGAAGAAGTGGTTAATACACCAGAGCAGGCTGGACAAATGGGCAAACAGGAATATCATGAAGTTCAACAAAGAGAAAAGCCAAGTCCTGCATCTGGGAAGAAATAACTGCATGCACTGGTAGAGGCTGGGGGCTGACTGTCTGGAAGGCAGAGAAGGATCTGGGGGTCCTGGTGGACGAGAAGTTGAATTTGAGTGAGCAATGTGCACTAGAGAAAAAGTTKATTAACAGTATCCCGGGTTGCATTAGGAGGAATGTTACCAGCAGGTTGATGGTGTGATCCTTCCCCTCTCTTTAGCACCAGAGAGGCCGCAGCTGGACCACTGGCTACAGTCATGGGCTCCCCTGTAGAAGAGGGACACGGACATAATGGAGTGAGTCTAGCGAAGGGTCACGAACATGATGAAGGGCTTGGAGCATGTGAGCTCCATGGCTGCCTGGAGAGGCTGTGGAGTCTCCACCCTTGGAGATACTCAAAACCCGGCTGAACGCAGCCCTGAGCAGGTTGGTCTTGGTGACCCTGCTTTGAGCAGGGGGGTTGGACTAGACAATCTCCAGATGTCCTTTTCAGCTGCAGTGACTGTGATTTTCTGACAAATACTTAAATCCTGATGAAACACTGGTAGGAGGTTTATGTATGTGCGTGTGTGTGTGTGTGTGTTTTCAATGGGAGAGACTGAGAAAGCATATGTGTGTGTATGGATATGGGAGAAGAGATAAAGCAAGCAACACATTTTTATTGCTTAAATATCACCTAATTCTTCCAGGGCTGTTGTTCTTTGCTCTGGAAAGTGCCAGCAACCACTCAGTTTCATGTCCGATTTCCACTTCTGTCCCACACTTGTGGGTAACTGAGATTAAAAGAACTCTGTGGAAAGCAAAACAGAATAAATCTGTGCAGGATATTTTAGCATGCTGAGCAGCTGCTACTTAAAATACAGATCAGAACTTGTTCTTTTGGGAGAGTACCCAGTGACGGTTTACCAGAAGCACAAGCAATATGTTTACTAATCTCGGCTGGCTAGCAGCGGTATGTTTAGCTTCCATAAGTCTGGAGGCCAGTAGTCCTGTGAGAACCTACAGTTGCAGCAGTTCAAGCATAATAACTTTGACTTCGAATGACACAGTAATTCCTCAGCTTTTATACAGTTCCAGCTGCACACTTCAGCTCTACAAGGAATACAAAAGAAGTGACATCATGACTACCTATGTAATATTTTTAGCTTGTGCTGGAATCTAATACTGTTAAGAGACTAAAAAAAGAAACCAAGGTCTAAATCCTTCAAAACATCAGGCATGCGGCAATCACATCTGCAGTGTCCCATTAACTTATGCTGGATTTCAATGAAATTTCAGAGGGTGTTTGTGTGTCTGACAGTCTTTTTTAACATCTACTGACTATAAAGAGTACAAGCACCAGAAAAAAAAAAAAAAAAAAATGCATTGAAGACAGGATTTTTCAGCTCTTTTTGTCTTTTTCTGGCAGTTTTTTGACCAGTATCATTTGACTTGATTTTGTTTATTTAGAGTGTTACCTTTCTGTGGACACAAATATATACAAAATGCATCAACATGTATTATATATTCATAAATGCACACACATACTTTCCCGCACACACTAAGGTACCACTCATATTTCTGAATTTGCACTGGGCGTCCATGGCAAGATGCTGGCAGTGGGGTCCGTGGGGCAGCCTCTGTGAGGAGAGGCTGGCTGCCACATGCTGGACACGGACAATTCCAGCTGGCTCCAACAGACCCACCGCAGGGCACAGCTGAGCCCCTCAGCCAAGATGGTGGAGCCTCTGAGAAAACATATTTAAGAAAGGGGAGAAAGTGCTGGACAGGCAGAGGAGGGAGAAAAAAAAAATGTGAAGCAGCAGAGGGAACACCAAGGTCAGAGGAGGAGGAGGAGTGGAGCAGATACTGCTGAAGGACTACAGCTCCTGGAGGACCCATGCTCGAGCAGAGGAAAAGGGTGAGGAGGAAGGAGTGGCAGAGGGAAACCACCATGTACTGGCCGTAACACCCCCAATCCCACCACTCCTTGTGCTGCACGTTGCCTCACTGAAGGGACTGAGCGTAACCTGCAGCAATAACAAGGGGAGAAGAGAGGAGTTTGGGGTGAAGCTAAGCAGGGGAATGGGGGAAGGAAAGGTGTTTTCMCTAAGTGTGTTTTCCCAAGATGTTTTAATGTTGGAGTTTTCTGTTTGGTTTTGTTTCCCAATACCTGAGTCAGTAATTAAATAACTGGCAATGAATTAATTTTCCCCAAGCTGAGTCTGTTTTTCCTGTGATGGTAATTGGTAAGTGATCTCCCTATCTTTATCTTGACCCAGAAGCTTTCTTGCTCCTGTTCTTTCAATTTTCTCCCCCTGTCCTACTGAGCAGGCGGCAAGTCAGCAAGCGGCTGGGTGGGATTTTGGCTGCTAGCCAGCGCTAACTCACCACATAACTTTGTGTTAATACTCATACACATGTATTTTTAAATTTTGGCTAGAAGTTTAATAGAGTTTCTTGGAGTACTTTAGAGTAATTTGATTGACAGACGTATTATCCTAAAAGAGCAATCCCCACAAATAAATTATCAAAAATGTTACCATTTTTGTGTGTGTGTGTGATTGATTTTATAATGTTTCAAATGGAGGAGCTGGTATGCATTCACCAGACAGATTTCCAAATGGATTTAATTCTAGCCAGGCCCCTCCAGTCACCTCACATTCCTTAGGCCTCCCACTCCTTTTCTCAGCTTCAGTGCAGTCCCCAGCAGTAATTCCTGACTTAGGTTCTGGCTATGAAATTTGGGTTGAGTTTTTTTTGTCTTTCCCAACCTCCTCTTATGTGCCTGATGTTTGATTTTTATCTTAAGCTTTATTTTTTTGAATCTTTTTTCTTGTCAGTCTACCTACATTCTCTTTYTCACCTTACATGCATCTACTTTTCAGTTCCTTCTCTCCAGACAGATATAGTACAGCRGAGAGAGGTACTGTGATGGCTGATGATCAGGAGCATTCATTAACATTTCTTGGACCTATCAGTTTCTTTTTAGTATCATTGTGAAATAATAATAACAGTTTTTTTTCTGGGTCTGGTCAGGGTACTCTTGTTGGCTAAGAAACTCATGATATTTTTCTCTCACTGAGAAGTCATGGGATAGTATGTAGTTATAGTCATTTTACCTACAGATGTTTCAAGCTGGATTTTTACACAGCTCCATCTTTTCTCCATGTTTTATAAGTAGTCCAGGACTGTTGGAAAAGACAGTGAGATATAGTGAAATATGATGGTGGCAACCACCTGGTGTCCAGCTGTGCAGTCAAATGTCCTAGTAAAGAATGGGGCATCGATTAAAACTTGGGTTTAACTTGGAAAGTATTGGTCTGAAGCTATTGGTCTGTGAAATATGTTTGGATGTCTTACTGTGTTGTCCTTGTGAACACAGCATGTCATTTGAGTTTCAACCTAGAGTTTCAAGTAGTTCATTAGTGGTGGTCATTAACTGAAAGTAAAATCAGTGAAGACTGGGTTTTAGTGCCAGGAGACTGTGAGAATTTACTTTGGGTGCGGATCTTGTTTCCGTGAACTCCACTCTCAAGTCRGGGCTGAACTCATGATTGTCTGAAGGTATATCAGTGTGAATCATTTTGGAAACAAAGGCTGTTATATAATACAGCAGCCTATATATTGAATGGTTTATCTGCATAAAATAAAATTTCAGCTTATAGTTGTAACCTGCATTTACTGTTTGAGCATTGTCAGGTGCTGTTCAAAGTATAACACTGGACATTCTGAGTGACCTGGGGTTTACCTTTCAAGGCTGTCACATTTCTGGTGAGAACAAAGGAGAAATAAAGCTTTTAAGCAGAACTTTGCTACATTCTGGAACCAGACTATGTACAGTCTGGTTTAATTAAACTTTGTGAAAGATGACAAAATTCATTTATGAAGGTGTTAAGGATGACAGAAGGGACTAAGAGCTGAAATACTAAGCAAGATTATGCTTTTCATGCCAATATATGTAACTGGTTATACTATTATGCATGTGGGATGTATTGCTGAATTCTATTGCATTATGTATGGTATTATGTATTGTATTATGTATGGTTCTGACAGAAAAGGATGTGCAATTTTTCTCTTAATTATTTATGCACCTGAATACATAAAAATGAACAAATAATGATATGTTATCAATGTTCCTTTATTAGCATGTGGCTTTCAGTAGTTCAAAGAGCTTCATCAGTCATGATTTGCTTGCACTTGAGTGGCCTTCTTCAGCAGTAATGGTGTGGCTGATTGAATACCTATTGTAAAATTTTAAAAATGCTGATTTGCTCTGGGAAATAACAACTGACTCTTCATTTGAAAGGAGAAGCTGACTTTGTATAATCTGGAGGCTTGACAATGAGTCTAATTTCATGGATGTATATTTATTACTTACATATTTTTGTTAAGTTTTGCTCAGTATTTAAGTGAATTTAACCTACATGAAAGATACTAGGCTGTGAGCCCTGGACTGCAAAACTATACATATAAGGGCCATCAGCAGTCCACGTACCTTTGTCCTGCATTTTAGTGCTGATTAGCAAAGTTAACTTTTAAGATTAATAATTAAAGTGCTTCATGCAAAGATGTACACAAAAGAAACCATGCACAGTGTACAACAGATTTTATTGATCCTACAAAGACCAAATCTGTGCTATGTTTGTGTGCCACCTGCTGCACCTCATCTATCTAYTAGCTCTAGGCATATGAACAAATCACAGCTTTATAGAATGCTCTATAACATGGTAGCTTAAGGGAGTGCTTGGATTTTCTGCTGGAACTACAGGACAGGTGACAGTAAAGGTGCAAATTATGATGCATGAAACCGTACAGTGAACTGAACAGAAAACACAAGTTTTTTGCAGAGGTTATACAATCTCAAATTTACTGGCCACTGATCTGTATTGGAGCTATGACCATGCCAATATTATYACTATTCTTATTATTATCAATCATCACCTCCGTGACTAGCTAGAAGGTTTGCACAGAATGAATCTAAATAGAAGGTGTAGGTGAGAATGTGAATAAGAAACATTTTCTTCCTTCCCTCTGTAAGTGTGGCATGGAAAGGTGGTATGATTTACCAGAAAACCTTATGGCAAAGCTAAGAGAAAAGTCTATAGTTTGAGCCAAGCATTTTAATAATAAGACTAGATTTTCACTCTGACCCTAGAGAGAAAACTCTCCATTTTATTTTGCTAGTACCCTAAATGTTGCAATCTCCCTCAATGTTAAATTTTGGAAGACAGTCTAGGAAACATATTTTTAAAAATACATATTTTCTGAGGTTGAGAGACATTTACATAATCTAGTAAATATTCATATAGCTAGAAGAGCATTCCAAAATAAGGAACGGAAAACACGGATTAATGAACCTATACAAACCAGAAGGAAACAAGAAATGAGTTCTGCTTCCTGATTATGAAAGCTGGCTTAGATGTCATTCATCCCTGAAGACTGTCTACAAACTGCACCATGGCAATGAGATTAATGATAATTCTCCCAGTTACATTTAGTTGTGAAGGAATGGGTTCTTCCCCGCTCTGTGGCTTGTGTGGTATAGTCATTTCAAATCCATTGAGGGCAAATGTACAGTCTGGTAGTATTCCAGTAAGATAGGTAAATTGCTTTGCACAGGTGTGAAGGACTACCCATGCTGAAAGGGAGGGTAATAAATCTCAGATCCAGAGCATCACTGGGCCAAGGGGAAAGCACAGCTCAACATGTGGAAGAGGCTTTCCTAGGGCCTGGACACATCTGTACAGAGAAGCTCCTTTAATGCAAACTAGACCGGCTGACAAGCTGGCCTCCCCTGTGCCAGCTTCCTCTGGGTGTAAGCAAATGACAGGGGAGCTGGAGATTATCAGGGTGCAAGGAAATTGAAATTGCATGTCTTACTCCAGCTTCTGTGGGACTGGTGTTTAAGAAAGCCTGCTACAATAATCCAAACTTATCCAAAGATACCTTTGTGTAGGGGTGAACTTCCTGAACTGTTTTGTACTATTGAAGCAGAGTGAGGACACAGAGCGAGGACCAAGACCACGGTCCACATTTTCAGAAGAGAAAACGAAGTGGCCAGTTATTTCTCTCAAGCTATATTTAGTGTAAAGGTAAATAGATTTTTTCTAGTATTGCTTGCCATAGTGTAATGCTGGTAATGTAGGAGGCATTAACATGCTTTTCAGCCTGATCTTTTGGGCAAACAAGATCTCTGTGATTGTATGCTGTGTTTATTTGCTCATTCTTCTATGTATTATTCCCTTTCCTAAAAGGTTTCGAACCAGTAACCAATTTCAACCAAAGAGAGAGAGATCTGGGACATAGTGGTTTTCTACAAGCATGGTGAAAATCAGACACTGGCTAGAAGACAGAGATGGGAGAACTGAAAATCCCCGACAGAAAGGCTGCAACATGAGTGTCCCATTCAAGTCATCCCGACAAGTTCCCCCCCCAGCTTCAGCCAGCCATGCAAAACCTCACGGGCCAGTCAGCACGCATGTGTACTGGCATCGCCTCTCACCCAGCTGCAAGGCCAGGCGCACTCAAGGAAGAGAACTGCTACTGGAGTAGTTAGGGAATGTGGGTTAAGAGGGAACAAGAAATATTGAAGAAGTGATGTGAAGTTACTGAGGATGCAGATGGCAGAACTCTTGTGGTGGCATAGGGTATAGGACAGAAATCCATAGGAAAACAGGCTTCATTAATCCCATGTTTACAGAACAGGATGTTTTCTATTTGACCAAACATCTCTCTAATCAATAAGCATTTCATTCTGTTACGAACTGAACACAGTAGAGAAGTCATCTGGGTAAAGCTATTAAGAAGCTGATTTCTAGTGGTGAAGGTTGTCTGTTGTGTTTAAGCATTATTTATTTCTTATTTTCTCTGTTGGTAATTTTTTTCTGAATTATATTTAGGAAAAATATTTAAAACCAAACCCACAGTCCTTGTGATATCTCAGATGTACCATAAACTATTATTGGGAACCGTAAATGTGCTATTTTTAACATCTGTGTATTTTATACATTTTCAATATTAATGGGAAAAAAACCTTGCAGCTAGACAGAAATCTGAAAAGTCACAAGTGATCTTTACAAATTGGCAAGGGTATGCTTCTGGAGAGAAGACAACTTCCTTGCGGAAAAYTAGTGGTAACTTCTTAAGTTACCCTTTCCGCTGGTACATTTTACTTTAATAGTTCTGATTCTGATAAATGCTCAGGCCTACTTTATTTGAGGGAAAATAAGAATTCTCCTTTCAAATACTTACAAAAATGAGACTCTCTAGCCTGTAGCCCTTAGAGTGGAGAACTGCTCCAACTCCAGGCAGAGCTTTATTATGGAAATCTCCAAAGTGAATGGAAAGCACCCCACACAGTGTATCATCACTGCTTGTGAGTTTCCTCTGTGGGTTATTAAGATTAAAATGATTAGGTTACTGACTGTGTGCTAGGAACAGTTGTTCATTTAACTATGCATAAATTGTTTTAAAGGTGTGAATAGGTCTTGTTGTTGAATCAAACATTTTGCATAAAGATGTCATTAGAAAGACACCCTGGTGTGGTGTTATGGGATAATAATTTCAGTAATAGAAATGTGAACTCTCTTATATACAACATAAAAGCTTGTTACCCTGTAGAGTCCACAGAAAGCGAGACTGCCACAACTCCCTTGTATATTGTTGCCCTTTTATTGATGGAGAAATACTGTAGCTAGAGGTAGGTACTAAATCATCCTGTTAGCTCTGCCCCATTATCTTGTACACTTCATGTTGGAACTGAAAATATCTTGAAATATAAATTTATACAGTAGCGTTAAAAACCTTCAAACTCAATGTGTTTCTTCAAGGATGAACTAACTGTTCATATGTATTTTATATTTAACAGTCTGCAAAAATATACTAAAAAGCCAAAAGTGGGGTGTAGACCATTTATAGTTCCTGTATTTGAAATGAAAGTTCTTAGAACAACTGAAAAAAGTTCTGTTAAACGCACAGAATTTTATGGTCTAATTTTTTGCAAACTGTATTGATCAAAACTATTCTGGCAGCAGAAATGGAATAACAGAGTAATAGCCAAGCTCCTTCATGCAACCAAATAATAGCATAGAGTAGTAAATGGAAAGCAAGACAAAGAGGACCAGAGAGATCACATAAAATAGGGTATTGCAGAATATTAAATCCACTGCAGATAACCAGTGGCATATGAACAAAATTAAAACAGACAGTCTGAAGCTGCAAGCTGGGAAACATAAATTTGTATCTCACTAATGTTTCCCTAATGGATAGCTCCAATGCATGACGGGGATTTATTTTTAAATAATGTTATTTCACTGCTAACTGACCTTCCTGTCCAGTTCAATTTACATAAGGAATTGAGATGCTTAGAAGGTGTAATTTTTGGAGGAAAGACAATTTTTGCACAGTCACTCTTTTGACTTAGAGAAGTATTATGATAAACACAATTCTTAAAATAGAAGCACAGAAAACCAATTCTATTTAAATGTAATTCTGAGACCATACTACTTCCCCAAGATTGGAGTGAGCTGCATTTCATCTGAGTCTTGTGCTCCTGTGAAGCTTTAGAGGCTTTAACAGGGCTTTGGGCAAATGCAGGCATCCGTCCACATGGAGCTTATTTCAAGTCAGGGGTCTAACACTAGATTAACTATATTGGACCATAAATAATGCACCTGTCAATTGCACAAAACAGAACTAAAGAACAGACGGTTCCTCAGAGTAARTGATGTGGGGCAATGTGCTAGTAATGCCAAGGCTTTGGGCAGTGGTAAGGATAGACCCTGATCTTGCTCAGGTGTAGGTAATAATTACATTGCATGTAATTATTAATGTAATTATGACTTCCTGTTTGCTTTACAGTAGCTCTTGTTTCCTGCAGATGTAGTGCAGGACCCTCTTGTTTAAAAAAAACATGTTTATAAGTCAATGACATGTCATCACAGTGTGTGACAGAAAAAACTCTTAATTCTGCTTCATCCTGGTTATCGTGGTTAGTGCTTGATAACATGAAAACCTGTTCATATGTCCGATATTTTAACATATATTAAGTCAGTCTGTACAGTCATACTATGTTTATACTAGTAAATTAAACAGTGTCAGGCAACATTCGTCATACCGGTATTCAGTTGTCTACACTGCTGAATTATTAGCACAATTCTTTTTTCAGTTTTGGCCTGGGCAAACTAGCTGTCTTCTAAATAATTCTTGGGTACAGTTTGGGAGTTATCACAGTCCAATGACTATTCCCAGTAGTCATTTGGATATTGTCAATGTGTTCTGCGTAGAAAGACTGTTTAACAATACAGGTGCCAGCCTTTCTAGGTTAGCTGGCTTCAGTGCCGGAGAAAGGTCAGAAGCATATTTAATTTATTAGCATTGAAATTGCTTCACAGTCTGGTAGTACATCACAGCTGTAACTTAGCAATTAGTAGCTCTGGGGCTGGGGAAAGAAACAGCATCCAAGAAAGCTTTTGAGCTGCAAATGATCATGTGAGCAGATGTTATTCTTTTAGGCCAGACTTAAACCAAATTATTCAGAAATGGCTTACTTTTGCCTTTTCACTTACTTTGCTTTGCAATAGTCTAGAAGATCTCCTCACAGTCTGTAAGAGCTGAGAAGTATGTAGGCAGCTGCTGTATGTCTCCTTGTTGCTGTCAGTTAACCTATTGGGAGATAGCTTTTAGCTCCTAGACTTCATCTTAGAGCTCTGGACATCGATTCACGCAGCATGAAGCACAGGCTTAGTCAGGCTCTACTCGGCTTCTATCACAGTGATTTACTCACCCTCCACTATGGCCTGGTTACATCAGAATTATTGTTCTGTGGACACAAGGCACAGGTAATGACTGCATGGACAGGTTATACAGACATTTCAGAATTTTGGTTTGTGCTAAACCCTAGGTGGGTGAACATGAAGTTGTAAAAAATATATACATATATACAAAATAGGGTGACAGCAGTCCCAAAGGATGGGGGGGAATGAGATTTCCCACCTTGAGAAGAGTGTGATAGTGGCCCCCAGTGGGGCTTCAGGCAAGGAAAGACTCCAACATCCTTGTGAATCCTCTGGTTCTCTCCTGCCACATCGCTGCCAGCTTCCTTCTGACATGGACTCTGGCTGGAGGGCTGAGGGAGAGCCATACTGGGAGACCATAGCAAGGCTGGGGAATGTATGCCTTCCCTGGTAAATCCATGCTTGAGCTGTCTTCCTAGTCTTCCAATCACATAAACAGCTTCTGCTTCTGTCCTTCTTTTTGTTGGCCATTATGGAGTCTAGTTATTTTAGGAGGTGACCAGCAAAAATCTCAATAGAGAATATTCAATAGTGAAAAAAGACAGAAGACACGACTGTGTCTGGGGGAATTTTTAGCCCAGATACGTATCCCTTTTCATATGGCACCTGTATCTTACTATAAAATTGCTATTAAATAAGGCAATAGCTTCTTTCCCCATTAAACAAGAACAAATGGGAAAATATTTTCACAAGAGTGACCTACTGATTACCAATCTGAAATGTACATTCCAAGTCCATTTTCCAGATTTATTATTTTCTGCCAAAATTGATTTGGACAAAAAACACAGTAATCACCTAATATGTGGTTAGCAATTTTCCATCTCATTACACAACCCTTGTATCTTATTACCCATTTAAATGAATACCTGTTAAATGAACAGACCTGTACAATGCAAACAATTTTTCGATCCATCAAGCCAAAACAAATAGAGGACTCCAATAAAGTCTTTACAACAGTATACCACACTATAGAATGCAATAAAAATGGGATTTATCAGTGTAATACATCAGCTAAATGAATATAAAACTTTGTAACAGAATCAAAATTACTTTTCGGGATGTCACATAATTGTACTGTAACCCTAATCTTTCAAAATCCCAAGGAGCTCTGAGGAGGCGTTCTGCATCATCCAGATAAGATCTTTGAATATTTGTCACTATAGTGCTTATAAAAGTGACACTATTAACACTGGCTGCAACTAAACTTGATACCAAATGTGCAATGATCTATCCTACTGACTTCTGTTACCACATCTGTCCTGATTTCCACTACTGTGAATCTGCAGGCCTGAATCTCTTTAAAACGGAGATAGCCACAGCAAGCTGCAGTGAACCTGAAGATTGCAGTGGATTAGATTTATCTATTCATTCAAATTGTGATTTAGACACAAGTTCTCAGAGGTGGAAGGAAACACATTCACTCCTCGTTCTCTTCATGACAAAATCCAGATCCAAAGCTGCACACTTTAGGAATTTTTTTTATGTATGTGAATAGAGTTAATTAGAAAACTTACTGACAGAATGAGAAGAAAGAGGGCAAACATTGGCTGATCATCTCAGAAACATTTTAAAGCAATTTGTTTTTAACAAGGATTAAGAGAGGGAAGAGAAGGAATATATATTTTTACTAGGAATCAAGTGAAAAGGAAGCAACATTAGAATGAAGTGGTAGGGCAAACCCTCAGAAAACAGTATTTTAGAATGACTCAAACAGAGTGAATTTGTTTACTTGTCAAAGTTACTAGGTAAACAGAGTTTGTTAAAGTTAACCTCACTTTTTCCAGACACGTGCTTGAATGTAGTTCATCATTTCTGAGTTATACTGAGTGACCTTGCATGGACCTTCCAAGTCTAGTCCTTTCTTTCTGTAGAATTATCTAAGGATATGCCTGCACAGCTACCTGACTGCAGTCACATAGCTCAGTCTTAGCATTCACTGCTTTAGCTGCCAAAAATACTTTAGGCTTGTAACTTCACTTCCACAGCTGGGCGTAGCTGAGGGGCAGTTTAATAAGCTATCCTATTGCACAGCTACACATCTGCTAGCAGCTATGCCCCAGTTCAGATCCTCTAGCTCTTTGAAAGCACTTCTGCTTCAGGAAGAACAGCTTTACAATTATGAGACTGAGCTGCAGCCTGTCATTTCTGAACACTTACTCCTTGCTCCCATCCAGCAGAGAAGGACTTCATATAAACACCTTTATCAACCAGGATGTGGCAATAACTTGTCTCACCTGAATGGTAGATGACACATTGCTTCTCCTCAGCTGTGTTGCTCCCAGATGAAACAGATGTCTTGCCTCTCAGAAAAGACTCAAAGCTTACATGCTGTTTTCTGAACCTATTGCCTTTTACCCACACTCCAGCTCTAAATTACATGCAATTTTTGCATTGTGAATGGTGGAATGCTGAGCCTCAAGCATAAGATCAGTGAGGAAGTTATAAGACCACGGCCTAAAAATAGTTGGACTTCATGCTCAAATCTTAGCAGCTAAATAGCTCTGCCAGAGTTTTGTCCTGGAAGAAGAATCATATGGACTTCATTCCATGTCACTGATATTGCATGCAAAGCGTGTAGATACTCTGGGGATAGCAAAGCAATGCTGTCTCTGTTTAGATAAATACCCATTTTCGACATATATTGTTTCCTCATTTACTGGCCACCTCCTCCTAGGATGTGTGCGAGTTCTGACAGCAGCAATATTGACACTTCTCTGTCTCAATAAAAGACTACATTTAAGTTATGAAGAATGAAAGATACATAGCATATCCTGCATATGCAGAAACAAACCATGGAGAAAGAATGATATGCAAAGATCTCAGTAGAAGTTGAATTGCTCTCAAAACAGTTGCAGCTTTTAAGAGGATCACCACCTTGAACTGTTCTAGAGGACGATCTGTATTTGCTTCCCATGGGATTTCTATTCTTAYCTGAATTACTGGCAATTTTATGTGTAGGACAGATTTTTGTATTATGATGACATTGACATTTTGTGTGTGTTTGTGGTTAGCCTCTGATGGCCCCCCGCTCTGATAAAATCTGCTCTCTCCAGGGTGCTTACATATTCTCTAATGAATGGATTTCAGCCATGAATGTCCAAAAGAGAATTTTAGTTCAGAAGAAAAATCCCTGCAGAAACAGAGGTGGCAGAGTTTTCCCTTATGCTATTTCTCACTGTAATTGTAGTGTAGCAGATACCAAACCAAGAACTCTTACCATTTCCCAATGATCAGACCAACCAAGTGAGAACATAGTCAACAGAGGGGTGGAAAATTCGTGTCTTGGCTGCAATGAGTCCTTAACTGAATATACAGAGTAGCATAGTTCAAACTGAAAAGCCTAAGGACATTCATCTTATAACAGACAGTTATTCATAATAACCACTTCCTTTTGTGATATGTGGGCATCTTAGATTCATGGTCCACTTCAAGTTCCCAGCTAGGACTTGATGTTGGCGCTCTGTTATGCAAAACAATTGTTCATCTATTTGTTACTCCAACATGAAAAGAACACTCTTTTCAAAGTTTGACTGTCCTCAGTTTCATGCTGATGGAGAAAAGGAATAATTTCAAAATAACACATTCTTCTTGAGCTATATTTATGTGTTTAAGCTCTTCAGAGTCTTGACTTCTGAGTTTTCTTTAGTTACCATTTTTTTTTGACATACAGCTGTAGTACCGTGCATTAAAATGTTGGAGAAAACAGAGACATAGGACACAGTTCATATAAACTTTATTTGAAGCCAAAAAATATAACTCTTGTAACAGGACAAAAATTATATCCAACCTAGAAAAACAAGGAGAGTATCTTGATTTAAAGCAAAACCAAAAAAGACGACCCTGTGCAATAATTAGAAGAATGTGTTATAGATGTCAGAAACCTTTTAAAGTGCATTTTCCCTTGGAAATATCTAGGCATTATTGTCCTTTGTTAGTAAGTAATGGTCTGAAAAATTGATGTTAAAAAGGCAAAAACAATACAGGCTCTGTGGGAAGTTTTTTCTTACTCTCTATCTTTCTCTCTTTCTTTCCTTACAATGTTACTGAAATTGAACTTTTTTTTTTTTTTTTTTTTCCCTGAATGAAATAATGTATGTTAAAGCACAGAAGCCTTGTTTTCAGAGTTGAGTGAATTTTTATTCCCATGCGATAAATCTCAAGAAGCAAGGAATTATGATGGAAACACTGAGATGTTCCTGGCTACATAATACAGTTACTAGGCACTGAGCCATGCATGTATGCACACACATACTTTAAAATAAATGTAGTCAAACAGAGTAAAATAAATTTTCTAAGAGCAAAAGCTGAGCTAAGCTTTTTAATACAAAAGGTCAGCTTGATTAAGGAATCAGACCACCCACTGCTGGAAGAAAAATACTTGTACCATATATTATGCATCTTTGGTATCCACAGGCTGATATGAAGCATTGCAAGGTGGAACTCTACTGACTGGGTAATGAAAAAAAGATGCATTGAGACAATAAAAGAAAGCCAAAAAGATTTATTAATTCATGAATTTACATTCTCCATAGCCAAAAATTAAATCTTCCTGTACAGAAGTCTTCAGCATGTTCACATTAAGGGTTCAAATCATGAAGCTACTTGCATACATGATTAACTCTACCCCTATTTATTAAAGCAATCTAAACATGTGCTTAACATTTACAAATGCTTAAAAACCTTACTGAATTAAGGCCTATATRTCTGATCCGAAGTCCTTTGTCATCACTATAAGTCTTTCTATCAAACAGAAAGACCTTTGTGTTTATGCAGGGGTAATACTTAGCTAGAACATTAGAACGTGCTCCTAAATACCCATCACACCATAAAGCTAAGATTAAAATTAACATTTTGAATCACAAATTGCATTGCTTTGGTTTTGTTTGTTAGCTTTTGTTTGCATTTCTCTTTGTTACTAATACCACTGCTGTATGCCAAACTTAGTTTCTGATATGAAATTTAAGTTCTTGTCTTGTAGAATGATAAAATATTTGATTTGACTTCAGTATATCTGTTTTTTTGCATAAAGAAGACTAATTTATTTGATTAAAGAATTGCCCCATTAATGTTACATGAAATCAGCACAATTTATATAAATACTTCCCTTCCCCAGAAGGGAGGGATGTGTTTGTATTGTATCAGTTGCAAAACCTCACTCATTCTGTACCAAGTCATAGTGGCTGCTCTTAAAATAGCAGACATTTTCTGAGAAGAAGAAATACCTAAATTTATAATAGTTTTTCTTTCTTTCAGTGAAATGGTGCTATTGAAGTTGCCACCTTATTCAGGCACAGTTTTCTGTAAGGGAAGGCTCCTTTTTCTTCACAGTAACTTACCACTTCCTCCTCAGCTATTGATAAGGACATTCAGCATCTCCTTAAGAAGTGGTTTAATACAGATTATTTTCCTTATGAGAATTATATAGGAAAGATATACAACCTGAAATTCAATTGGAGCACCTGAGTTGAGAAATGCAATGGTTAATGTCACCAGAAGTGCTCATTCACTGAGGTCTTGATCCAAATTTCACTAAGCCTAGTGTGACTATAACTTTGATAACTGGAAAGCATCCCCACCTTGTAGTTTGAGTGAGTTGAAAGCATGAAGCATATGAAGTACTGTCTTCCAAAAGTGCGAGGTGTAACAAATATATCAGGTAGGTAGATGCTAGATAATTAAAATGCCTGTGGGTGACTAATAACAACTCCGTAAGAATAAGAGTTAATACAGTTCTTGAAGAAGCATGAATATACTAACACTTCACTGCATTTCAGATCATATTACCATTTTCAGGACTTCACTTGTGAAGCAAAAGAATGTCTACTGGTGGCTAACAACCACTGTGCACCAGAGAAAAGTAACTGCCATTTCTTGCAGTAACAAAGAACACAGAACTGGAAATAAAGTATCCTATTTATCTGTTTATCTTTCACAAATAGAGATTCTGGCAAGGATGAGTATGGTCATCACTGAATGGTTACATTTTAGCCCATTTTTAGTTGGTTGCAATATTGTGAAACCCTTAAGCAAAGTTGGTTAACTATCCTTAACTTTCTTCTTCAGGAAGCAAAGACTGGGTCTGAGGCAACTAGGAAAGCTGTGTGGCCTAAAGCCACAGGAAATTCCAGGGTCCCTGAGTGACCTGGTCTGCAGGGACTGCAGAAGCTTTGGAAGGGTTGTTGCAGCAATGCTGTTTCCCAGGAACACCCAAAAAAGAGCCTGCCTTGCCCATTTTTGTTCACAGCTACCAGTTTTGACAGAATGAGACTGCTTGCTTTATAGGTGCTGAAGTACCACATGCTCACACTGTTCCTCCACTCACTACTGTTTCCAACTCATTTCAGCATTCATGGTGTCTTTCTAGTTTCCAGAGACCTGCTTTGGTTTGCTACTCTCCTCTGTGGTATCAGTCAACCAACCAGACTGAGCTAGTACATTTATCTGGGACCTTACTGTAAGAAATAAAAATGGGTCCCTTATCCACCCAACCTACTTCCTATTTACATAGCTCAATTAGAGCTCTGGCCTGTGGACATTGAACAGCTATGCCACTGATTCAGCCCCTGGCTTCATTCCAGCATTGCTACTGTGTTAGTAGTTAGAGGTCCCTACCACATAAGATTGCACTGGGACAGGAAAGAAATCAAGTGATTTGGAAGCTAGTCTCTAATTCTGAAGACCTGGGGTTGGTTTCCTCCTCTGTCATGGACTTCTGTTACTGGGGAAGTCATTACTCGTGTTGATTAACTTGTGTGGAATCAACACAAGTTTTGTGTTGATTATTGGTCTGGGTATCCTGTCAAACAGCAGTCCTGTTTCTTCTTCCAAGATTTATTGACTTGTAGGAATTAGTATAATGTCAATATAATAATATAAATGAAAAAATATTCTTGTAGAAACTTAAGTGGTCTTTTGCAAAACCAAAGAGCATACAGGGACACCGTGCATTATGTAGGCAATATCCTCCTAGCATGGACATTACTTAGACCAGCAGAACAGTTCTATTGCTGGAATAGCTGATTTCTTGTCATTGTAGAAGGCTCCAAGCAAGAACCCTGGCTGTTGACTAAAACAGGTACATTTTCCCTTTTCCTGGTTGCATAGCACTGTGTTCCTATTTTACCCCTGAAGCGCTTTGCAGCTCAACTCCCTCAGCCTCAGACTGTCCCACTCATGATTGTAAACCAGATCCCCAGCTCCACACTTTTTACTTTGTAAGCCTCCTGCGTAATAGCTTCTTCAGAAGCAGTATTGTGGGCACTGCTGATATGTATACACAGGAAACACTTATCATCATTTAAGTTAATTGCTATGAGAAAACTCTTTCTTGAGGCACACACACAAAATAACTCCAAGTCACTTAAACTTTAATAGATGACTGAGTTACTTACCTCTCCTTTGTTACTGGACAGACACTTCAGAGCAGTTGATGTGTGATAACCTGATGTAGGGAAGTGTTGGATTAGCCGTACCTCTGGGGTTACTTAAAAGCATGGGACTTCAAGCACTCATTTGGGCTACTTGTGCCTGAGGCTGTCACCCACACTGAGCAAAATGATCTATACCAACCAAATCACCCCCATCTTATTAAAAGAGAGTTACTGGCATAGCTGTCCACCAAAGGCAACATCGTGCCTCTGGCTGATTTGCTAGTACAAGTTTTTTGTTTGAAACTAACCAAAGTTTTAAAAGACAAAATGGCATAGGGGTATTCATTAGGGACCCAATTAAAATTAAATTAATGTCTAATTATGTGCATTTTTGGAATAGAACAAATACGACTTTTTTAAAGCAAAAAATGTATAGCTTCTCTAAGTGGCAAAGTTAATTAGAGTATTTTTTATGTTACCTCTTCAGGCCATTTTTAAATTAACAATCAACATTTATCTTCTGAACCCCTCTTCCAGTCCTGAGAGGAGTATATTTAATCATCAAGTGTCAGATCCTCTTTTTTTTTCTTTCTGTTTGATAAATTTCCTCCTTATGAATTCAGTTTCATATTTACAGAACATAATTCTAAAACAAGAAAGCCTGTTGAAACCTTTCAAATTGAGTACAAAACAAACTGTGTCATGTACAGCACCATGGACCTGAATACGAAGCAAGAGTTTAATGTCTTGATAGGATACAGGATGTTCTTTGTGATATTTAAATTATACTAGCAGCACTTCTAGCAAATGTACAGCAAATAGTCCAAACCTCAGAGAGAGAATTCATCTAAGCTTGTGGAGAGAGCAAATCCTTCGTATGTCAAACATTGATGTAACTGTGACTCTGACCTGTTCCCACCACATAATCTCTTGTGCTCCCAGGTGTACTCCTAGGTATCTTGCCTACTTGAATTGTTTATTTTATGAAAGAATGATAGGATAACAAGGCCTATGAAAGTCAGAGAATAGATTTGGAGACTATAGAGGCATCTCTAATCCCTATTCAACACCATGCAACATTTAAAAATTCCTGTACGGAAAAGTGTCCATACGGTGATTCCATGCTCTGTGAGGCTAAATAAATTGAACAAAAATGAGAATTATTGCCTTACAGGAATTTTACACCAAAATTTGCCTTATTCTAACTCTTCCTACTCTATAGTTAGAGTATCATAGTAGAGTAATTTAACTCAAAATAATATAACAGATAACTTCTGGTCCTTGAAATTAGAAAGTATAACTTCTGAAAAATTAGATTTTTTTCAGTTTCTTTCAAGATTTTATATTAAAAAGGACTAGGCTATCACAAAGAAACTGGATATCAYATTAAGGTTCCCATAGAACAACTGAATTATGGCGTAACAATTTAAGTGGAAAATATTCTTTAAAAGTACATGAAGAAACACAAATAATTAATTTTTATCTCATCCTTAAAGTGAAAGTGGTTTCTGCAAGGGCCAAAACCAAAGCAAGTTGAATCCAATGTGAGATTTTACTATGCATTCAATGGTTCTTGGGTCTAACTCTTTTGAGAACATCCAGGTTTTTCTCCTTTATGGTAATATTGGTAGAAAATTATTACTGCTTCTCTCAGCAGCTAGAACAAAGAAGCAAGTGAAATAATAGACACTTGATCTAACGGTTMTTTTCGAATAGCATTCATCCTTGTGCAATGTACCTGGAGCCTGAAATGTTGCAAATCAAAGTTCAGTCTTGCAGTGCAAATTTGGAAAGTGTAAAATATTAAAATTCAGAATGACCATTACTTAAGAAGACATTTCCCTACTTAAGAAGACATTGCTTAAACTACAGTGATTTTATTATTCTCTCTGTGCAAATAACACTACTCTTTCTATCATTTATGTTTGATAGTTGCATAGAATATATACTTAGAAAGGTAACAATAAATAAAGGACAGTCCCTGAACCACAGAAATCTTACAGTTTATCAGACAAAAATGTACGGTGAGATGCATATTGCTGAATAATGAAACTCTTATTCATATTTAATACTAGCTTGGTTTCAGTGGGATCAGTGTGGGATATTTTTTATCACAAATAAAAGACTCAGTTGTGTAAAAAGAGTAGGAAGGAAATGAAGAAGCAAAAGATATAGTTTGACATGAGTGGCTTTATTTTTGCAGTTRTTATATCTCATTTCAATTCATTACTTATGGCTAAATGGAAGGTAAGAATCTGTTTTCCTAATTTTGTTTGAAATTTTTGTYGTGGTTTCCTTCAGACACTTATGTAGCAGCACTAACTGTATGTGTCTGTATTGGTCTTCCCCTAATAACTTTTGAATCTATGAGTTTATTCAGTCAAATCTGCCAAGGAAGGTTTCATAGGGGTGGGATAGTTTCAGGGATGACCACATTTCCACCAGTTCTATGAATAAGTAAGGGCTGAATGTCTCTTTAATTGCCACAACACTTAAGGCTACATCATGAGTTCAGTCTCTTAGAAGTCATAGTGGTATCCACTTTGCAGAGAAACCCTATAAATGATCCAGCATTGGAGCTGGGAAAAATTCAGTTGGAACTCATCCCTCCCTGACGGTCAAAGTCAGTTCATCATAAATCATATAGTGTGGAATTTATCACCTACCTGTATATGTCTACAGTGTAGATGTGTACATCTGAGCTAGTCATGCTTTTTATAGTCAGTGGGGAGTAAAAGGCACTGCGAGGGCACAATTCGTCTGACCTGCTTTAGACGTCTATTTTAAGGTGAGATAAATTGTGCCCTAGAAATGCCAACTTCTCTCTATTGACTTCAAAGACAGTCTAAGACAACTTACTCAAATATAGATGGTTATTTAAATCCCAGTCAAAATGTATGGGAGATCAAGGTACTTATTCCTCAGCTACTTAATAGAAATTTAACTCTGAAAAAATGTTTCCCATGCCCATGACTCATTTGAAAAATAATGTGACATTTTTTAATTCACTAAAGTTTTTGAAAAAAGCTGARTCAATTGTATATTTCTCACACGGGAGCAAGTACACTGTCTTTCCATTATCTGTTTAGATGTTTGTTACATGCATGCATATGCACACACATGGACAGTGCACAGTTTTCTAGGCCTCTTACTGCCTTGTGCTTTGGTTGTGTGACCGTGTCATGGAGGATCTCAGCCTGGTGTATGTGCCAGGTAATGAAGCTAAAGTGGGGGGATAAAGACCACAGCTCAAACTTGCAGGTAGGAATTATTGCCTTCAACTGAGACTCTGTAAAGTCTGAAACCTTGCCAGGAGACTAGCCTTCCCTAACGGCAGTGAAACTCTCTGGCAGTGAATCCTCTCCTGCATGGGCTTAATAGGGGCGGATGGGTCTAACCGGAGATTAAAGGATATGTGACCTGTAGTCAGTCAGGCCACGGAAAGAAGAGATACTCTGGTTCTGCATTGCAAGCATGGGAGCTACAGCTCTCATTTCAGGGAAATGTAAGGGAGTTCTCAATCTTAGTGCATGGAACTGAACTTTCAAATCCCCAAAGACTGCAAGTGTGTACATAATTACGTGTAATAACTATGCATTATATACAAATGTATAGCTCCATTCCATTTTGCATATATATCTACATAGGTCTAGTAAGTGCATAGTTGTGAGATGTGTTATAGTGATATTAGCCAGAATCAGACTAGGGAAATAATCTCGTAGTCAGTACTCTTTTTTTCAAAAGCAGTATAAAAAATTAATCTAATATGTTCCCCTTCCTAATAATTTCAGCATATGATCTTCTCTTGTTGCTGCTGCTTGCCTGCATGAAGTCCCAAAAAGAAAGCAATGGAATATCTGAAGCAATCTTTTTGTTTTCTGTGTGCTCTCTTAGTCTGTTAGCTCTAACACACTGAAAGAATGGAAGTGATTGGACTTGGAAACCTATAATAATAGGCTTATAAGAAATGCATATATAAAATTATGTTTGCAATTTAAAAACTTCTGCAAGTCTGAACTGATTTCTCTATCCACTTTTCTTGATCCTCACCTCAGCTTTTCTTTTGCTCCACTTACCTTTTCATCCCTGATTTATTAACTTCACACTGTTTCCCTTTACATTTCATTCTGTTTAGCTTCTCCCAGAATTCATGGGGATTATTTTTCCAAGGATTACAGACTTCAAATTTCAAACTCTTAAGTGTTGTGATGTGACTGCTATCATTCTGTTCTGGTTTTACTCCTGGTAACTGTCTCGTTCGTTCAGATTAGAGAGAACATACATTATTTTGGGCTCTAACAGTGCCTTCCGTAGTTGAGTAAGTGAATCTTTTTTTTTTTGTGTGGCCCCTCAGACACTGAAGTAATAGGTATGACTGATAATACTAATGGTAATAAAGACACAAACTTCCAGGACAAAGCTGGAAGCTCTTGTTCTTCAGCAAAATAAAAGTCATTGAAAGGATTTTAAGTACTATGCCTGATCAATGTGTTTTTTCACTGGCAATTGTCTTTATGCATGTGGAACTCCATGCTTGACAATTAATTATATGGTCTAGTTTCCAACTGTAGTGGTCAGAATATTTATCACTAGGAACTAGGCAAAGAACTATAGCATTTCAAAGCCAGAATAAGAGAGTTTGGAATAGACGCCTGAAAAATTCGATTGTGTTAAATGGCCAAGGACTATGTATGAAGGTTCCATGACCTTAGTTAAGTTTCCTCTGCACATCCAAGTCAATGTTTTTTGAACATTCTCAATTTCTATATAGATCCTCCCACCAAAATAATGTTGTTGGGTTTATCAGCAAGGCAAGAAAAGACAAAACGTGGAAGAGGTTGTGATACCATCATCTGGTGGGCATACTTTGGTTAGTTCAGAAAGTTACAGATGTAACAAATGTCACTAAATGGCGGGTTTTGTTACTTTATTGTTTCACATTATACATGAGAAAGGCTCCTGATTTCAAAACCTAATGGAAACTTTTAAGGACTTAAAATGTTTTGTTTAATCTAAAGCGATTTTTTAAATTTAACTTTTAACATTTTTAAAAAATTTGTTTTTAAATATTAGGTAAATTTCAAGACAAAATCATTGAAATTCACCAAAAGCATTGGAAAAAACCCCATTTCCRTTTGATCTGAGTGTCTTCTTTAGTTCTAAGTGCAAAATTTTGGTGAATAGTTTCAGTGCAACAGAGACAAGTTTTATGTGAAAGAAGTGGATGGGATATAAATAATGACTAAACCATGGCACTTGTTATCCACATGCCTTACTTCTCACATTTATTTGGGACTAAAAAAACTTTTCTCAAGGTTTTTGTAAGGAGGAGAGGAGAAGGAAAAGAAACAGTACAAAAATTTCAAGATTAAAATAAGTTTTTTAAACAATGCTTAGATATTTTATTTACTGTAATAGGCAGGAAACAGCCTGTTCACAGCAGGGAGCTGACTCTTTTACACATAAACACAGCTTCTTCGACTACTTTGCTGTACTTCAGGAAAAAATGAAATGATGAATACCATTTCTATTAGGCAGAAACCCCAGGAAATTGGTAGTTACAGATTCTAGCAACTAGACTGGTGGAGTGTTAATGATTAGTTACTTTTTACTGTGTTTTACTCTGATAAAAAACATTTTCTTCAGGATTAGTGGCTAAGTTAAGCATCTGGGTTTTTTTCTTTTTAAAGTGTTATTGAAATTATAAAACCAAACTCCAGCAGAACTGCAAATTTAGTGGCTTTTTGCTGTTGTAATTATATGTTGTATTTCTTTAGCAAATGCTTGTAGATAATTGCTACATTTGTACTTTTACAGGTGGGTTGAAAATGAAATATAGAGTACTATTGCTGAAGAAGGTATAACAAAAGATATGAGCAATAAATTACTGTGTTTGCTTCAAGTGTGTAAAAGGCAATGCTTTTTCCAATCACTTTGTTCATTCAGCAGTTTTCCTGTGGACAGAAGACATTTTTACACAGTCAAAAGGATAGTCATCGATCTGTTAGACAAAGACTCTGTGGTTATGTGCTATCATGACCCTTATATCCCATAGAATGGAAGTGTTCCTCTCATGTAGGAAAAATAAAAGGTTTTCTTATTTTCTTATTTATTTTTGCACAATGTATGTTGTAGTTTTTGAATCTCCAGTTCAGTGCCAGATTCCTGTTTGGGGAATGAGGAATAGCTTGCCATTTCTGCAGCTCTAACTTGCTTCCTCAGCAAGTTCTTAAACATCCACCAGCAGAATCACATTACCAGAGGTCACTGAAGAGGCTGCTCCTGACAGTATGTGTTATAACAGAGAGTCATCATTGTTGCAACCGTAATTTTTATTAACATTACTCACAACCTGTAAATGCCAAGAGTAATTCAGGCCCAAACCCCTTTCTCACTCTCCTCCCCACAACTACTTCTCTCACTTTCCTGCCAGCTTGCTTATCTCCAGGGTTTCTTTGAAATACTGACCTGCTAAATTAGAACAGCAAATGCAAGTAGATGTATTTAACATTGAAAGCCTTGTTGGCAGAGTCTTTTCACTTTGTTTTGAAGTAACTTCTGCCTTGGAAGAGCATCTTAATGTGATATTATTCTGTTCATTCCTTTTTATCACAAGCACAGCTTTCTTTCCCATAAACTCCAGAGCTTTATTTCATTAATTGTCAATGTGATAACTTACTCTACAGCATAATGAACATTATCTGAAGTGTTTGGTGTGCTTTCCTGCCTGGTGCTCAAAATGTATTGCTGTAAGCACTGAAAAAATAATGTTTTGTATGTTAGTATTTTCTTCCAAGTTGCATGAAAAAGTCTTGCTTTGCTAAGTGTATTTACACTGGTCAGGAATGGCAAGGGGAAGACTCTTACCTCAAAGGTGTATTCCTCGGGCATTTTGCTCATTGGCAGCAGCTAGTTCTGGCACCCTACTCCCAGTTCATCACTGTGTGAGACTCCCAGTTGTCACTGGGCACATCTACGTGGGTGCACTTCCCCTCCAGGGCAGCTCCGTCCTTCTGGGAAGCGAGGGCAGAAGGCAGCATGAGAAGGGTGTAGCAGGGCTATGAAGCGCACTGATATAGAGGGTTTGTTTACATGGGTAAGAGAGGACAAACACAGGGCACTGTATGCACTATGAATTTACTGCAGAAAATTTGGGATCGGTTGGGAAGACATGTAGGTGCACTAATGCAGACCTGTGGCCCAAATAATACATTGGTACCTCTCTAAAGATTGAGGTAGCTTCAGCGTGGTACCGTGAGAATGTGTGACTGACCTGTTTCTGGCAGATCAATGTGTGGGTAAGAACAAACGTGTATGTCTCTGCACCTGCCTATATAGAAATATCCAAAGACATCAGTGGACTTTACATCAATGATAGATTAAAGCTAAACCCCTCAGGTGAGAAAGCAAAGGATTAGTTGGCACTCAATGCTGCTCACCAACGGTGAACAACCATATCCTAATTCAAAATGGAAAGTGTAAATAGTTAATCCGAGCACAAAATAAAAGGTGCTGTCAGTTAGACCTCAAAGTACCTTTTATTGTTAACCTCTTACCTTTACATGACAATATGTGAATTTCAGTATTTTGTTTTCATGATAGTAAATTTGCATTCACAAGCACATGTCTACACTAGAAAAACCAAATCATCCTTGAGATAAAAGCAGACTGCTGGATTCAATTCTAATAGCTAGTTGCTAACTGAAAGTTTCCTCTATGAATGATTTTTATTTTAAAATGAAGGGATTTTTCCTAACTAACTCCTTTGCTGCTACTGCTACAGACACTTCACGTGTCCTGTTTTTGGACACAAATGATTCCACCCTTCATGATGGCACAACTTCAGTCTTCATCAGGTACATTAAGCTTCTGCTGACAGGTTTTGTAAATTACAAATTACAACATAATGTAACTTTTGACCAGAAGGGATTGTAGTAATTAAAGCCTGATCTTTTGACCACATTATAGCATTAAATTTCCTATGGCACAAAAATATTTATTAAGGGCATAAAAAGCAAGGATAAACACTGAGCCATTTTGTCATTATTATTTAACTACTCTAGTCACTGGCCCTGTCTGGTTCCATTTCTGTAAATACTACACTATATGACCCACCTTGACCAATACATTTTACAAGCTGGAGTCATCCATTAAACTTGTGAAATGACTTTGCCAATACAGCTTGTACAAAAAGCCAATAAGTAAAAAATGGTTCTCCTATGGGCTGTCTTGGCGTTTCTTGCCATGATTAATATAAGCAATTGTCTCATTTTGACTCTTCAAGGAACCAATAACTAATGGTGCTAATTGAAGGCAAAGATAAACTTGTATTTTATACCATTGCCTGGAGTTTACATGCAAAATATGTTTAATATGTGCCAGATTTACTGCATTACTAAAAGACATGGGAAGGTGATGGTGGGGATACAAGTATTAATGTCACTTACTGAAAGCGCCAAATGCAGAGGATGCTGGCAGTACATGATAGAGCAATGATGAATTTTCTTTGCCAAATGTGATAAATAATGGTGGCCTAGCCTTTTTAGGTTTCTATTCCAGTGGCTATGCCTCTACATATGAGAAGTAGCTCAGACTAATAAAAAAACAGTCTGTCTCCAGAATTAGCTTAACCATTATAATATTCACTAATTGTACATAACAAACCAATATGAATACCACAAACTCTGTTGCCTAAAATTGTCCAAGCAATTGTCTTCCATCTTAGTCTACATTTTGAAAAGTCTCCCACTAGTCTTTCACAGCCTCAGAACTTTTTGAAAGGAGACCTTTCAGTAGTATTCAGATGATGTGGTGTTTGCAGGATGCTGCTGGCCAGCATCTAGCTTCATTTAGACCTGTTACTAGAGAGAGATTGCTTATTTTAAAAAAACCCTGAGGATCATGGGAGAGAAAAGGATTCTAATAATTAAAACAGTCTCCAACAGAACATCATGCCTATTCTTTGCTAAAAATGGTCTTCCTATTATTAAATACAAACTATTCTGTCCTTCTAATCTAGAATTAATTTGTGCAATGTTTCTATTATTTATAATTTTCTGTGTCATCAGCCGCTCAGCAGATTAACAATACTTCTTTTCTTTCTGAGAGTAATTATAATGGGAGAGCTTTTGTATTCATCAGACTTTTTAATGACGTTATTAATACTTACATCTCATTACATCTGTTGAATCATAATTTAATTTTTAATTACTACATGCATTTTTCTGTTTTTTGTATCTGTATATGTACATGCTGATTATTGGAATTGTTTATATCACAGAGGTTAAGAATAATTCATTTTAGACAAGAAAACAGTTATTGTGCCATTGTTTTCAGTAGAACTAATATATTATAGACATTCTGATCTTTTGGCTATTGATCAGAGAACTCTTTAATTGCTATTTCCTAAATTTAACATTTTAGAACCCGATTCAAAACCTGTTGAAGTCAATGGAGAAACTCCCACTGATTTCAATGGCTGTTATGTCAGGTCATTAACATATTTTATTACTACATCTCTTTGTTTCTTAAGAAAAAGAAAATGTCTTTTAATAGTATTGGAAATGAAGGACAAAAAGGAACAGTGGACAGTAAGAAGGATKCGTAGCTACTCCAGGTGAACTACTCTCAGAAGACTGTATTTGGTGAAGAGAAATGAAATGTGACCTTTTTTTTCCCAAACCTAAAAGTCCGTTCAGCAAAGCTGGGGTAAAGATAAAGAAGCCACCAGGAAACCTGGGGAATACTTTGGCCTTGATCCAGCAAAGCACTCAGACAAGTGCTTGTCTTTAAGCATGTGAATACTCCCACTTGAGCCAACGGACATCTCCACCCCACATGTCTGGCTGGTAGAGTAAGGGGGTAGGAATTTAATAGTGGGTTCATGATTGCAGTCATGATTAGGGTCATGATTAGGGCCAACCTCTGGTCACAGGTACAGCCTAATTTATATCAATTCTAAATTTCTACTGCCTAAACTTGGAGATTTAATCTGACACTTCACTTCTTACAACACTGTGTTGAGCCACTCAAAGACCAAATTTGTATGTTCTGAAATTGAAGAGGTGACTTGGGATGGGATTTATCTTCACTAACTTCAGCCTTCTGGCATCTAGCCTATGTTAGTCACAAGAGAGAAGCTCTTCTAAGGGAATTTGTATCACCTGTAATTATTTTACTTTTCAATGGGATGAATTAGCCTTTCAGATTTCCTAATTCTCTCCAGAAGTTAAAAGGGGGCTCATAGAACTACCTTACTATAGCATCATCATTTTTTAGATATCTAAAATGAGTGGAGATGATGAAGCTGAACATAAATTTATACATTTAACAGATGTTCTGCTGGCCCAGCTGAACTTGTAGTGAACTACAAATACATTAAGCAATGAATTAGGTGCTCTGGGTATTTAATGAATCCCATTTATCTGTATTTACACACATATAAAACCAAATGATTGTTCTATTAAGTGCTTTCATTTGCATTACATGTACAGAATTCCTCTGTCTTCTCCCCACTAAAACCAAATATCAATGAAGGCAGAAATACCCAATGAATCTATGTGCAAGCATGGTATTTAGCTCATGTGTAAATTGATACTGTATTAAAAACGTGGAGGTAGATAATAAATCAATTCTTCAATGACAAGGAAAAACAAATTAAAGTTGATGATTATAGGTCTGTGATAACTCAAATGGCCATGAATGAACACAGCCTGAAGGCAGAAAAAGCCTCCTGTTGAAATCAATGCCATGAGAAAGCATGAAGAAGCAAAACAATAAACAAGATAAATTTGAATAAAAATTCTCCAGTTGTAAATGAATTGTAGGTAATACCAAGATAAGTTCCTTGATAAATAATGGAATCATGCAATCATAATGCCTCTATTCAAAATATATAGCTTAAACCATATCCCAGATATCAAAACCAAATCGTATATATTTGTAGTCATTTAATTAAAACTTTATAAATTACTAAATTTTCCCTTTGTAAACAGTTTCCTTGGTTTTAAGGTAGGTTATGCACCTCTTTTTAAGGTTATAATCTCTTGCTCCAGTATTTATCATTAATAAAGTTATCAGCTACCAGTTAGCTGTGCTGGCTGTGTCCCCTCCCGACGTCTTGCCCACCCCCAGCCTACTCACTGGGGGAACAAAGTGAGAAATAGAGAAGGCATTGATACTGTGCAAGCACTGTTCAATCATAGACAAAATATTGCTGTGTTATCAACACTGTTTCAGTCACACATGCAAAACACAGCACTGTATGGACTGCTATGAACAAAATTAACTCCTTCCCAACCAGACCCAGTATAGTGTGTACCCTTAAAATAAAGTTGCTTTTGACAGCTAGGTGTCCCATTTTTGCTCTGTTCTCTTGGTAGGTCTTATTAAAAAAAAAAAAANAAAAAAAAAAAAAAAAAAAAAAAAAAAAAATTGTAATTACAAAGTAAAATTATCTAATCTCCTAGGGAACTCTTCTGAAATTGTAATGTAGTAGGTTAGCTGTCTGAGAAGACAAATAAGATTTAGAACAGTACAGAAATGACAAATTAAGTAAAAAGGAAGGTCTATGAACAGGAAATATAGAAAAATAACAGTGAGATTCATATTTTAATTAGAGCAATTATGACCAGAAAAGAAATATTTTTATTAGTGCACTGTCTTGTAAGTAATCTTACAAAATTCTGTGCAAGTAATATCAGCTCAAGTTAGACTGTGTCCTAGGCAATTTAGTCTAAAGTAAAATGTTACCTTAAAGTGAATGGAAAGCAAAGTCATAAATAATTAATCTGGTAGTACTCTAAGTAGTGTTTGGATCAAATAACTGCTAAATAAGCTTTTAAGAAATAATGTGCATTAAGTGATTGCTGTGATTTTTAAATTATAATTTTATGCAAAATGGAAAGAAATTAACAAGCAGACTAGAAGTCACAACCAACTTAATAAGCAGAAGGCAGTGAGGTTCCAACCCTCAACCCTTGGATGTAAGTGTCTAATGCTAATTAAAGCTTCCTGATCCACGGTTACTTATGTATTTATAGTATCTAGGAACTCCAAAACTCTCTCAGCATTTACTAGGAATAATGGTTCTGCAATCCTGTAATTTGTCTAAACAATTTCTTCCTTTGCCAGCTGCATGACAAAATTAAACTTGCCAATTACAATTCTGCAATTGGCTTGACAGTACTCAGTTTGTTTAAGTGAATGTCCAGTTGGGTGATATCTTTTTATGAGAGAGTTGGTGGCTTCATCAGTATTTTAGTATGGAGAGAAAATACCAATTGACAGGAATAATGAGGATATTGGAGTCTTTTACCTTTTTAGTTGCGGAAGAAAGGTGATAATGCAAATCTCACTCATGCATAGTCTCATTTATTCTTACCAAACTGCCCTGTTAGAGAGCTTCTCCATATGTTTTTCTGACACAGGAATAAAAAGTTCAGTGAATGTGAGCTATGTAATTTTTCAATTAATTGACAGGAAGGCATTTTTTTACCTGCAAGAAAATACAGATCTATTTACCTTCATATGGGAAAAAAAACATACAGTCTGTCTATCAGTCAACCTAACAAGCTACACCCCACACTCTGACAGTAGTCACACACCAAGTCTTTTGGGCTTCATTTCTAATGTTGCTCACTGACTGCACGCAGGAGCTCCGGCTGTGCTCACCTGCAACTGCTGCCATTCCCTTGCTGCTCGCCTGCTCCCACATTTTGCTCTTCAGCACAGAACGGGCCGCTTGTGCACGGCATGCCAAGGCAGACAACGAGTGAGGACCTTGTTGAATCTGTCTACATGGTGTTTTGCAGACACCTGATTGTGASCCTCATTTTTCACTCACTTGAACCTGAGTAAATGGTATTACTGTTGCTGAGCTGAACTAATATGTTGAAACGCAAAGTGTATTACCTCAATATCACATTACACAGAGTTATCTCACATTTGTCTAAAAACAGTGCAGATGACTTAAGGCTTTGAGGATTAGGATCTTACATTGTCGCTAGGAGACCCAGCTGATTGCAAATATTTTTCCACAAATACGAGTTGTTCCTTAGTTGTGTGCGTAGCAGCTCTACAGAAAAACTTGTATCCCGTTCTCAAAGAGAAAATTCCCCAGTACAGATTACATAGCAATAGAAAGATTGGCTTGTAACAACCTTTCTGAAGAGAAGTCAATTTATAAAATAAGATTTTTTTGTGTTGTTATTAAAATACTGGTTTTTAGCTTTCAGTTCATTCAGCAGACAGAAAAAAACATATTAAAGAAAAATGAGAAGAAATATTTTCCGGCCAGAATAGCTTCTTTTCCCGTGTTAGCACTTTTTAATTAAAGATAAACCAGGTGGCGAAAATTGTGTGACTGCTATTTAGAGTGACACATTTGCAAAGAATTTTAGTGCTTGTCCAGCTGGTGGTTTTGTCTGTGACTGTGTGTAAAGATCTCCTGTCTTTTCTGGGTTATATTCTACAGTGTTTATGAACACACAACTTGATTTCCCAGATGAAGAAAATGTAATGTAAAATCCAAATAAGTGGATCATAAACTCCATGAAACAACAGTGGAGCATAGTTGCTTTTTTCTTTTTTTTTTCCCAAATGGAAGGTAATTAAAAGGACCTTTCTTGTTTTATAGTGTATCACTTGTTCTTATTATGCTGCAAATTTGAACAAGTATTATCCCCATATTGGCTGGATTCTGATTTGCTTTATTTTATAAATTTGTCCAAAAAGGCTATATTTGGAATTATCTTCTGAGCTGCCTTGGATTAGCTGCCTTTCTTCATCAACTAAGACCAGTAGTATCTTTACCTTTAACTCGCAGAGACAAGAATGTTTATAGGGAGAGAAGGATCATTTCTTCTGTGAGATGTTTTTGGAGAGGTTTAATGCAGATTCTGAAGAAAAGGATGCAATAACTAGCAGAGGGTACCAGAAACCTCTTCACTCCAGTCCATTCTCCTGATAATTTTCTGATTGCCCATCTAGGCAATCTAGAACCCCTATCTAGGGTTGCCTATTTATGGAAGAGTTTCTCCCATCATGTTTTTAAATTTAGGCAGTTCTGCACGAGAGAAAGGTGAGATTCATCTCACCAGTCATAACCATTGAAAGATAAGATAGGTGGTTTTCAGACACCATTTTCCAGGGTTACTTCCCAGGTGGGACAGGGTGGTAGGCAACTTTAGAGTTGTCTCCATCCCATCAGCCTATAACTGTGATGAATTTCCTGCCATGAACTGTAGAGGGCACCTCACACCACTACCTTGGAGTAGATGTAGATGCATGTCTTTTACACAGCTAAAAGTGGAAAGGCTGATGCTCATCCAAGCTGCTGCTAATATTTCAGAACTTCTAATTTTATAGTGTGTTTGGACCCAACGAATTTAGTAATCTGCCCTGTAAGTGTACCTCTATGCAGCGCCACTGCAGAAGAGACCTGGTTTTGACTTCCTATTGTCAATCAGCCCTGCAGCTGGCAAGATATCAATGTCAGTGTTAGCTGAAGTTCTTTGTGTATATTAAGAAACAATGAGCTCTGGTGCATTTTCTAGAAAAGAGCGTGATAAATATAACCACAATTAGCATATGGTACTCCCAGGTCAGTATCTTTAGGAATGTATTGAATAAGGGAAGTTTCAGGGATTCTACTTAAAGATAGAAAGATATGATCAGTATCCTGCCACTGAAAGTCCTCAGAAAGGACTAAGAAAAAGATACAGATATGCCATCTTCTGAACACTAGCCTGAATTTTATCTTCTAATTGCATGACCTAGGTAATCTGAATTTTTTGTACTATTTTATCTGAGGTTTTCGTATCATCTAATAATCATTGCTTGAGGCTCAAAGCCTATGAAGGTGAAAGCTGTGACAAAATGTTATTCCTGTTTTCTCAATGGGAAAACTGTTTTAGGAAACAGTAATTTTTTATATTAACACACAAATAATAGTTGAACACTGGCCTTCTAATTCCTTCTTCTGTATTTAATCCAGTAAGACATTATTGCTCAAACTGGGAAGGAGCGGAGGGGAAGACGACAGAGAAAAACAGGACATTTCCCAACATAAGACCTGCACGTTTCTATCATGTRTGTTTTTCAAAGTCAAAGGACAGCCTTTAGGGATCCTACTGTAATGTTTTATTTTCTGAGGATAAGGTCCAAGGAAAAAATATTGAAAAGTACAACATAGGCTACACTACCTTCCAGCAAGCTTTCAGTGCAAAGCAACTAGATTACTTGACTGTCTCTCAGGATCCTGAGAATTAATTAATACTTGACTGGCTTTTCGAAGGAAGAAAGTATGGAGTCCTTCCATAGTTAATGCTGTAACTAAGTTTCCTTTTAAAGCGTATTATGGGTTTCTGTGTCCCTTTCTAATTATGTATCATAAATGCCAGATGTTCTGGGTGTACAAAGTGGCACTGATGTGGGGATAGAAGTAATGTTGTTTCAGTGACTTTAATTGTGCATTCCTATACTGACAGCAATGCTGGGGATCTGGTAAGTGCTTTAAATTAGAACTATTTGACACTGGAATACTGTAGTATAAAAGTTACCATTAAAGGAATTTTCCCTGAAGTTGTTGATGTAATTTCGTACTTAACCATGCATTTGGGTTTGATTATGATTCAGAGCACTAGAAGTGCAGCAATCAATATCCTTGTGTTTTACCACTCACAGGCCCCTAACTGCAGCAAAACTTAAAAGATCAAGCTTTTATTTGTAGGGGGTTTTGTTTGCTTGCTTGCTCGTTTGTTTGTTTTCAACTCTTAGTCTTACTTTTCTGCTTCATCATTTGGGCTAGATAGCCTGAAAAGATTCCTTTGAGGTGACTGTCTTCATTGCTGTCATTAATAGTGGAAGAAACTCCTGCAGGAAATGAGGTGGGCCACTCTGGGTAGCGGAGACATCAGTGTCTAAAATAGTAAATCTGCTAAAGAGACTTATGCTAAGGGCCCTTTTCTCCTTGCTTCAGTTTGTACTAATGATGCTATTGTATTACCCACCACCATGTTGTACAATACCTTTGTTTCTATTTCTGTGTCTTCTCATCTCACTTCTTCCAGCTTGTTGAAATTCCTGTAGCAGTTTGTATTAAAGGTCGGCTTCTCTGATGGTAGGGGTCACCCTTTTTCCCATGTAAGCGTACAGTGCTTGGCATAAAGGAATCTTAAAAATAAATAGATGGACACAGATGTTACTACAATACAAGTAATAACAGCCTGTTGGGTTTTCTACTAAGCTTCATTCTGGGTAAGATATTTGAGTCTGTAGGAGATGAATTTTTATTGTTTCTTGTTCTTCTGATGCCCTTAGGAGAGTAATAATTGCTTTACTTTTATGCAACAGTTGGGGACAACATCCTTTTTTTTTTCTGGACTGCTGATAGGGTAAAGAATTTTCAGAAATTAGGTTTATACTGTAGTGGATGAAGCATAGCCACACCTAGACTAACTCAATTACATCTGATTTAGACCGAAGATATGGATCTCCACATCATAGCACAGGAAAAGTGGAAAAGTGCCTATGTAAGAATTACAAAACATTACTGTTGATTAGCTGGCAAATTTCATAGTATAACCTATTTTCCCTTTGGTAGTACATGACATTTTTTAAAGAAAGAGGTAAATAGCTTTGATAGAGACAGTAACAATTGAAAAGTTGTTGCTTATAGTTTATTAAAGAACGGCTTTTGTTAACTCTAGAGAATGCATGGGTATTTATTCACAGAGCCGTATTTCCAGTTAATATTTAGTTGATAGTCAGTAACGTAGCAATAAAATGAATTTGCTTTTCAGGTAAAAGGACAGAATAAACTCTCGGATTCTCCAGTAAAGCTATAATGCATCTTTATTTTTTTGAGAAGGAAGCTTAAAGAAATCAGATAGCATTATACAAAGGATAGTAATTAGGACTTACTAAATCTGTCCTGTAAAGCTATTAAAGATTCCCAGCAAAATACCAGCTATTTGTTTTAAGTGGGAGAAAGCAATTACTGTTCCTTCATGGGGGCAGTTTCAGGGCTAAAGCTTATGTATTTCTTTATTGCATTCCAAGTAAAACAAGCTGAAATTAGTGCAAATATACTCTCTTACATTTTGGTGTTCTGTGGCAAACTATGATCTGCAAGTTCAGACCTGCCATCGCTCCTGTCGTGGGATGGGTACTGAGGCAATGGATTCCAGCTCTGACAGAGAGCACTCTGAGAGCAGATACACCTCTGCAGTGCTATGTTACCATGTTTGGTATAGTTTTGAAGCTTGAAGCTTCTTGGAAAGTCATTTATAGCACATCATTAATGTTCACAAGGGTTTTGCTGGTTATGTTATTGATAACCTTAGAAATAACTTGCAGTTCTGAAATATCCATTCACATGCACGTGTTCAGCATTGATTCTACTAAGTTTAAGTGTCAGAAAGAAAAACGTCAAGACCATATATTAGTTCAGATGTTCTGCAGTGGGATAAGAGAACTTAACTGCACTGTGTGGGAGACATCTCTGTGCAGAGTTCAGTCTTCTATCTTCCTTTCTCCACATTAAATTCTCCTTCTTCCCTAAGAATATTTTTTTGGAAAGTTCATTTTAGCTATAAGGTATCTTTTTCTTTTTTTTTTTTTTTTTTTTTTTTTTTNTTTTTTTTTTTTTTTTTCTCTCTTTTAAGGGGTGATTTTTTTAGAAAGCAGATTACTAGCTAGTTCTTAAAAGGACACTGAAAGTTTTTAGCTCCTGCCCTGATTCCAATCACTATAATTGCTCTTAATAGCATACAGCAAATCTAGTAGCTGCATTTATTTCTGCTTCCCTCACACGAGGTAAGTTATGGGTTGTCTGGGAAAACATATGGCCAGTGGCCAGGTATAACTATATTAAAAGGGTACAGGAGGGGGAAATGCACCAAGAAAACACTTCTACCACAGTGACAGATTTGATAAGATGGTACCTTAATGATGAAAAATTACTGTAAAAAATATCACCAGTTAAAAGCCCCAAACTGGTTTAAAATCAAAACCACCTTGATTTACATCTTGGATAAACATAAGGCTTGAGGAGGTTTCAAATAAGATCCTCAGATATTGAATGTTTTAATTTTAAATTAAGCATCTCAAGTACAAAAGACTTTGATAGAAAATATAGAAATGTGGTTGTCAGAGTAGGAAAATCCGTATGTCAAGGAGGTGAGAAATGAAGATTGTCAGGCAACATAAACTTGACAACTGTTGTCCTGACCTGGCTTGTTAATAACAGCCAGAAAACACTCAGCTGACAGAAATAAGAGTAAAGGCTGTCCATGGGAAACTTAACACAAGAGATACCCTGACCCTAACGTAAATCATAATAGCCTTGTTGTGAAGCTGATTCTCTTTGGTTGCACAAGGCATTTAACTTCTCTATGTCCACAGATTACTTACTTACATGTCTCTCAGATTATCTGATAAGAGAAACTTTGCATGGAAACAAACAAAATTCATTCCTTACTGCACACAAAAACAACTATTTAATGCTAATACATATTATATTTTATCTACTGGTTTTCTGCTTTAAGTCCACTTCCTACATAACATGTATTCTCAGGGAAACGCTCTGTTTTAAGAGGAGTTTGTACTTTTGGTGAAGAGGAACTTCCTTGTAAACTTCTTGGAGTACTTCTGGAAGTTATTAAAAGCATGTCTACCTTTAGTTTTACCAAAATTATCTCTTTGGTTTAATTATTCTGCTGTACAAATTCCTGATTAAAAATATCTTGTGAAGGGAGAAAAGGATTTGAATATAAATTGGAAAGTAGAATAAGCATGCATACAGCTATAAATTTTCTCCTATCTCCTGAGAAAATGATGGGTTAAGCTTGGTGGGGGAGTGATACTTTGGGTGGGGATGTTTACAAATTTAAAGTAGTTAGCTTTACCATCTAACTGAAATAAAAGCTCTAGAGAGTAAAATGTAAATGATCCGATGAACTGAAAGATAATGATTAGCTTGTGACTGTAAGGACATTGTTTAGCATGGACTATTTCCAAAGTCTCGAAAGTTCAAAGGAAATTGTTGAGCATTCCGTATTTGAGCTATCACATGGGAAAGATATTTTTTTTTTTTTTAAACACAGGATTGAGGGCTGTATAATGCTAAGAACTGCATGGTATGGTATGGCATGATAGGTAGGAGAGAAATTTAGAGTAGAGTGTTGCATGGGAGAATTAGATGTGCAATTCATAAAGGTGCAAAGTCTGTTTACCGTCTTATTGCCTCTAAAAATTTATCCCTGGTTTTCTAAGAAGCCTTCTCTATCGAAGGAACTGCATTAGTGTTTTGAAGTGCAGTATTAAATGATCATTATGAAGCTGAAATATTAAGTGTCAGGAAAAGTATAAATCTATAAAAATTTTTGGAGCTAGAGGAAGTAACTTCAAAAAAGCAACAGGCAACTTTTTCACATTTTTGTTGCTGTTCTAAAACTGAAACTAAATGGAGGTAACAACCTATGCAATATTATTTGTAATGTAGGCTTGACTTTGCTTGTATACACTGTACCAGACCACGCTTGTGTACCACAGTCTGTCTTTCAGCCTATTTCACCTTAAAAGCCATTAGAATAGTGCAGGTAAGACTGCTGATCTGAGAATGGTGCCTGCAAATATTTGTGGTATTTTTATTCTAGTTACTTTATTTCCACGGATAGACAAACTCGTCACTGGTGATCCATAGGGGAGCAACATAAAACATTAAAATTGAGGAAATATTTTTTTCCTTCTTTTTTTTTTCTTTCTTTTGAGTAGCGATGTTAAAAGGGAAGAACTGCTCTTTAGTAGCTTGATAAGGGGGAAATCTAGAAATTTCATTTTGCTTGCAGTTTCTGTCGATAGTAGTGGAACTTATTTTGGTTAATTTTAATTAACAGTAATTGGGAGTTAAGTCCAAGTCAGTCTCTTCAGCTTCCAGTGCAACTGCTGGAGAAAGAGAAGCGCTATCAGATGACAGTTCATGTTATCAAAACAGTTGCTGAAAATAGTTGCACCCATTCTGCTAGTGTGCTTATTTCTCTGTATTGGCAAAGATAACTGTCTTGAGCAAGATACCTAACTCTTACATGCCAAGCTGAGTGAGGTGTATCATGTAATACACAGTGAACGAGAGTCACTTTTAGGTTGTATTCAGACTGTGTATGAGAGATGACTGACACAGCCGTTGTGACAACAAAGCATGTAAATAGAGATATGAGAAATGCTCAGTTAATATTACTGTGGGCTTCTGCATCCAGACTCTCTATAGCAGAGTAGTTGTGATGCCTAACTTTGGACTTTCAAATAGGCAGTTTGCAACTATTTTTTTGACTAGGTTACACAATGTAGGTATCAAGTGCTCTGAATTCCTGATAATTTTCTTGAACAGAAAAACTATGACAAATTCATAATAGGGAGTTAGAAAACTGCCTTTACCGTGGTTAGAGAGACATACTAGTACCTTAGAGTCTGATTTATCATTTGCTCAGGAGCTTCTTTGTCAGTATACAATACAGCATGCAAAATGAAAAAGGCATTCAGAAGAAAACAAATAGAGGAGTCTGGTAGGATTGCTTTGCAATAAAAGATTAACAAAATTTCTAATTTTGGCACATTGCTGAGTCAGTGTGACACAAGTCTAGCCATTTGAATTCCTTGTAACTGCAAAGCCAACTGAAACTAAATGCAAATATTCATATCTCTCATGTATCTAAGAACTTCCCTATTCTACACGTGTAGCGATATATAATTTACAACAGGGTTGCAGAAAAGTTATCAGTATTACGTGGGTTGCTTTAAATCTACTGATATCTCTGTTGGCTTCAGAAGAGGAGGATCTTGGCTCTTTGCTTTTCTTCCACAAAACAAACATTATTATTCTGTTACTATCTCTTAGTTCTCTGTATACTAGCACCGGCTTTCCTTCTCCTGTATATCGTCAGCCTAATTCAGTAGTATATTGCCACGCTTGCATTATTATCAGGAACCAGAGAACCACTTAGAACCATAGTTGGAGGAGTTGACAAAAGATGGGTTTTGTTGCTTTAGTAAAGAAAAACCTATTTAATAGTAACACTGTAATATTAGTCAAGACTTTCAAAGCAATTATTTTCATTCATGCCCAATCCTCATTCTGCTGAACGTGTACAGCTTTGTAACTCCAAAACCACGTTACCTGTAGCCAAAATTTTGCTTTTCAGGCCCACACACTTCACACGCTTCTTAATTCGTTCCTGTGTTGTCTGTGTTGGTAAGGGACCTGCCATCTGATTCAGCATGTTAGGTCTTTGCTGCCAAATCTTTCCACATGTGCTCGGTGACTTGTTCTATTTCCCGTGCTCTGCTCTATCCTTTTCTCCCAGCTATGCTTTCTCCCAAACTTTTGTGTCTTTCCTGCATCATTTCCTGCTGTGAGAAACTCTGCTAGGCTCTGGCTTGGGCTGTGCTCTGGTGACTGTTGTGTTATACAGTTGTGAGCAATTAAAATTCTCATATGAAGGAAACTGGCCTCTGTCAAACTCCTGGGCTATGAGCACCTGCTGAACAGTGCAAGCATCACAACTTAATTCATAAGAAGTGAACAGAATATGGCAATTGAATGCAATATGCAGCTGTAACTAACAAATATATGTTTTCTGAAAACAATGTATTTTAAAATGAATAGATGTCAAAATATATGTGTGAGGAGTTATGTTCTTTTTGACTCCTTTGAAACAAATGTGATGGTTTATTTCATTTATTATGTTGGATTTTTAAGAAAGGCCTGACCTTACAAGTTGCCTACGGCAGCAAATTCCTGGCCTCATGTGGAGACACGTTAACATCAGTGTGTCTCTGCCTGGCAGAAGTCTACCCACTTGATTTAGTGCGGAAGGGCTCAGCATCATAAAATCTTCAAGGCAAGATCTGTGCTTTTTACTTTCTTTAATAAAGAACCAAGCATATAAATTGTCCTGAATAAATAATAATGTCAATAACTGCAGAGGATTTTCATGAACAAATCCTGCCTTTCCATTTTTAAAAATGTCACATCTGGCACAATGTTATAGGTAGTAAAGGTTTGATTGAACATGCTAATCTGAGCAGACTATGTTTGGGGGAATAGGTTGTCTTTATATATTGTTCTCCACTTTGCCTAGCATTGTCTCTCTATATATATTAAACAAGCATTCTCTTTTCCCTCCTTATCTCTTTAATATCACGCAGATTGATAAAATAAATCTCAAATGTTCCTCTATTACATCTCATTTACATCTGTTCTTGACAGATTTCTCACTGTTTTCAGAACTGGCAATGTAATGAAACTGATATGAGTTATAAGAAACTGGAATAGAAGATAAAGCCAAAATTATAAAGAAAACAAAAATGAGAAAAAGTGGGGAGGGCAGATGGGGGATTCAGTTAGAGATATTAAAAGATATATAAAAGGGCGAAATTCATCCAAATAAGATGCAATAAAGTAGATGAACTAAAAACTTCAAGGGGTAATTCCTTGTTGTTCATTTGTACACAGAGCTGAAAGTTAAATTAATCCTCAGCAGGCAGAGATGAATGTCTGTTCATTGATGGCAGGTATCTGTGCACCTCTGTTCACAAAAGACGTGGCTGCAGACTTGCTAGTATTCACCTGTGCCGGCATAGAGCAAGCAGCAGGAATACCAGCAAAACGACTTGTGCACATGTGGGATTAAATTAAGCAGCTCATGGAGCAATGAAAATCAATGCACCTTTTCAGAACGATATTTCGCCATCTTTTCCTCATACAGAATTTTAAAAAATATCCTAAAATTTAAAAAGAAGTATCCAAAGAGGGTGAATACTGTGAAGAGAACATAAAACTGCATCTTGTCCAGAATGATGATACACTTAACACTTTTTTTCAGCTGACAAAAAATATTTTATATTTGTGTCTTGGGAGCTGCTCTAGTTTGTAGAAACTTAAAATCATCAATGAAATAGTCTAGAGCCAAAAATATCTCTCATACTCTTATTCCTATGGAAAGTATCTTGCAAGTGCCATGCCAACAGTCCCAGTGGAATTGCAGTTGTCTCTAGTCTCAGACTAATGTAAGATTCACCACACCATCTCAAATCAAAAGCCTATGCAGCCTAGCACCTTGCCTCTGATGGGGACCGATAGCAGATACCTTGCAAAGAATGTAAGAACAGAATAAACATAGAGCACATAAAAAGCTTATCTTGGGGCTTTACCAAACACCAGAAATGTGGAGGTCAAGAATACCAAAGTCATGTGTCAGTTCTATGTTTATAATAAATTTTGCTGCATTGCTTTTCCACAAATTCATCTGTAACTAGTGTACACCTCAGTTACTATGCATATCATTGGGCTTGAGCCTGGTTCAAATGATGTTAAGAGATTTCTTGATCAACCACAACTTATTTGGCAGGTTAGAAGAACTTGGAACACCAAGAAAATTTTGTATATTGGTCTGTAAAAAAAAGCACAGAGTTGTTTTTTTTCCCCAGATAACATAACCTGGGGAATTTCAACCTTATCTCCATTTAGCATTCTGAACAATGCTAATTTGTCAGTATTCTTCTGTGCACAAATCTGTTAGTCACTTAAGTATAGCTGCCCCTCATTAGCTCCTAAATATCACACTAAGAACTGGGATTAACATATAGCAAGGAAACTGTTCTGATGTTCCTCAGGTCCATTTTATTTCTATTTATTCAAAGGCCATTAAACTTCTCTTCAAAACTATGATTTCATTGATAAATTTTTCTTTTTGCTGAGAGATCTTAACATTTTCACAAAAAAAAGCCCCAAGCCATTCTTCTCTGGGGACCATTGATAATTTAAAGACGCAATTGCCTTTTTAACCTCATCCTGTGAAATCTGATCCAAGAGAGCAGTGGAATCCTTAACTAGAACTCCAGGGAGCTGCATGTTATCCAAACAAGTCTTAATCTGGGCAAGATCAATATTCATTTTATTAAAAGCTTTCTGCAAATAATGTAACAAGGGAATATATCTAGGTTTTGGGGTGTTATTGTATTTTAATTGTTGTGTTGTTATTACATCTTAATAGCTAACTTACTTGCCATAAAGTTTAAAAAATAATAACAGAATTCGGAGATGTAAGCAGGTCTGATCTTTTACATATATGTTTCAAAGATCAGCTACTATAGTGAAACATCTTTATTAATGGCTGCATCGCTTGTCTACCTCCTTTGCAAATCAGATGAATCCTACTGAGTGTGCCAAATGCAAATGTTAAATTGCATTGTCTCTTCTCCATACGTGCCCAGCACTGATGTTGCTAGCATGGTATCCTTGATCAGTAGGAATGACTATCTTTAGAGAAGCCATGCTGCTGAAGTGCGAAAAATATATGGTGTCATTTTTCTAGGATTATTCCCAGACTAATACCGCTGCTGACATTGACCATGGAAATCACTCCTAACAGGATAAGTTTACACTGTTGTTGACATATTGGCAGCTGTTTAATAAAAACCAAGTTAAAACAAGCATAAGCTATAAAACCAGACTGTTTTACTTTTTGCACAGCGTCATGACATAGAAAGAAAGTAGATACTCCCTTTTGTTCTGAAGTTACTAGAGTTACTAGAACTTTTGTTCTAGTAATATTTCATTAATAAGACACCAAAGAGTTCAGGCAATGCAAATGATAGCACAGTCTCCCGTTTTATTTTTAGCCTTAAAATATTGTAGTAATAAAACCTGTCATAATTAATTCCAACACTGAACCATAGATAACAGAGACAAAAAAACCTTTAGAAGAATGAGATCTTCTGGTCCTCTCTTGAGGCCTATTGTGGGGACTGCATTTGTGAGGCTAGTTTCATATTTTTTTTTCTCAAGAGAGACAGGTTTTCCTATTATACATATTTCTCCAATCGGTTGTTATTTTTGTATTTCTAAGTACCATGTCCCAGATTAATGAATTTGGTCCCAAGGAAACAAACTGAACTTGGACCAAAATTGTATCAATATTTCATCCAGAACTGGAACTGCCCCTGAAATTTTTGCTGACCTCTAACTGGAACAAAAGAGGAACATTTTCGGTCACAGATGAAATGAAGTTGGAACTAAAGAGAGAATGTTCTAGTTTAACTTCTTGTTTAGTACTTTTCTGTCAGCTACTACTCAAGCTTACTTAAATGAACAAATTTCATACAAGAGAAATCAGTGGTAAAGCTATGGCCAAGGCTATAAAACAAGTTAGTAGGAAGTCATGTGTTGTGGGTTCATAACACATCAGCAATGACATGGTAATTGTAAGTTCTTGCAGCAGAGAAACACTGAGGTAGTTTGATATCAAACAGGTAAGCTGCCTCATCTTCACCATAGTGCTGGGTCATGGGTTAGCACAGTTGGGTTGTGGGGTGGCATCCTCAGGTGGTACCACCCTGACCACTACAGTAGAACAGCTGACATAGCACTTGTTCACAGCATAGCTCACCTCAAGGCTATGTTATTCAGCTGCCTGCTCCCTCAAGCACCATTCCCTCAGCTTCTTGTTAGTAATGTGGGAAAGCTAGGGAAATACTATTCTGGAGTGAAAACCATTAATTTATAGGCATTTTGCTGTCTAAAATTTTTATCTCATAAAAATATTTCAGTTTCTTCTCCTATGATAAATTTAACATCTAAAGTATTGTCATTGATTGTTGGATGCTGTGTTACGGAAAAGAATCCAGCCCCTCAGACCCTAATGCAATAAACTGTAATAGGACATTTCTTAGGAAGCGGGAGTGTTGTCTTTAAAGACAGAACTTTAATGCCTATTTTGCTAAGTAATCTGAAATCTCCTTATTAGTACCCTAAATGGAGGATAAATAAAACTGTTTTCACACAGCAAAGTTATATGTGAGACAAGGGCATGCTGATAAAATCCATGGTTGGGTGGAAAGGATAATGCAGACTGTTGCAGGAGTTTTTTGGTTTTAAAAGCAGCTCTACAGATGATTTTGGCAACTACTTTCCTCTGACTTATAGTAAAAGCAAAAACATCAATCATTTGACAGAATGACTCCCTCTACTTTCATTTTCCTACCTTATCCCATAGCATTTTGGAGATACGATACATCAGCAAATCGAAACAGCATTTGTGGTTCCCACTGCAATTTGGGGAGGGACTGCAGAAACCCAAGTTTTCTTATGTTGTTCTAAATTATACTGTCTGCACTGAAGAATTTATTTCCAAGAAACTTATGTCCAGAATAATTCCTGAGCACTACAGGCTACCATGAGTACGTGTAAATTAACCTGAATGAAGAAATTGTTTCATCAGTCCTGGCTCCATCAAAGATAAAGTTCCTGGACATAAAGAAGATAAGTAGAAGAATTTCAAGAAGCTCTTCCTGTTAGTAAAGTGGAAGATAATTTGAAAGTGGTTTTATTTTTCATAAAGGCATTTACAACAACTGCTTTTTCAAATTAATTTGTTTTCTTGACCATATTACTCTGCTTGACTTAAATGGAAATGTCATTATTGAAATGTGAACAATGGTGCACCCTAGGTAAAAATGAAACTTCTGGGTTATATATTTTTAACCAGAGAATACAAATAAAACCAACATTTTAGAAGTTTGTCACAGAAGGGTTTTCATAAATCTGAAACCAGATTAGGAACAAAACCTTAGACTCAAAATTAACCCTTGGTGAGAAAATTTGAACCAGCCTTTCACGATTGTTGTTGCTCAGCAAATTCTAACAAGCATAACACAAAGCCACAATCCATTTTGAAACAGAGCACAACCTGAAGTATCATGTAGCTCCTGGGAAAAGGTGCGAGGACCTCATCTGACATAAGCTGGTCAGAGTTGCAAGCATCAAAAAGTACATATAGCATAGACAAAAAGATCTTGATAGCTTTGGTGAATCCCTTCATATAACCTTTGTGGCAGAAGATGAATGGACTGTTCACCTGAGGGCAAATTGGACATTCATTATTTTAATATGGAAACTGGTACATGGGTATTGCAGCAAGCCCTAACACTGGAAAACATGAAGATGTAGTAAAAGGTAAATAGATAAAATTTGGGATTGAGGAAAATGAGCTAACCCTAAAAAAAGAAAAAACAAAGTAGGCATAGTAGGCATATAGGTCAAGGTGAATTCAGAAAAAGGAGTCATGAGCTGATGAAAAGCTTCATGGTGCCTTTCAAGAGAAACTTATGCTAACAATGTGGCAGAATAGAAGTGGAAGACCCAATTCATCCCATCATCTGTGCACTTAAGCAACCTTCACTTATCTTAAGGGAGAAATTAAAAGAGAATCATAACTGAGCTATGACTGCGAGAGTTATATTGCAAGGTTCTTTGTTTTGGTCACTTTAGGAAAAAAGAACGAAAAAAGACAAAAGGAACCATTCACTTACATTTTAACCAAGGCAACGTACGCAAATACATGAAAATACATTTTACTAACTACAAGGGGGAAAATGTTATGAGATATAGTTGATGTTAAGTAATTTTTATGCTTGATTGATGAGCAACATCTGACAGAGACCCCTAGGCAAACAGGGGACATTTATAAACACTTATACTTTGAGAGATCTCCTTAAACTGCCATCTGAGCTGTGCTCACTTTGTGTTATGGAAAAATATAATTAATTTTGGTGATAAAAATGCCACCACAGTTTACATAAATTAACTTTTAGTCCAGGGGGAAAAAGTAGATGAACATGACCAGAAAAACGTGAGGAATGGACTGAACCATAGTTGCTTGGTTAAAGATAAACTAACAAAGGTAATGTCCATAAAATGAAAATGGTGTAGGTGAAACATAAGACAACAAGGCAAGATATTCAAGCACATTGTTCTCACATGCACTGCAGTGACTTAACAGACAAGAAAGGGAAAAAAAGATTTGGCAGTAAGAAGACTGAAATAATTGCATTTGTGCTCAATCTAAGTGATGAAATAGATAGGTTTAAAGCACATGTCTACAAAGATGTCCAATGAGTATAAGGGCTAAGTATCTAAAAATAAGGACTAAGAAACTGTTAATTATGGAGGCCCTATTCCCAAGGCAGGAAAACAGTACGTACAAAAATTAGGAAGATATTTGATATTTTTTCAAATAACACAAACAAATGTATCACACTTGCTAACATAAGCTAAGTATTGATATGCTCCAGCAGAGAAGGAAACTTCAGCAGTAATGTGTGGATATAAAAAGATCCTTTCTTTAAATATGCACCATGCACCACTTGTTACAGCTGCCAAAAGGAAGCTGGAGTATCCCCTTTCCTAAGAATACAGATTTTATTTTTCTGTATAACTTATGATTTGTAAATTGAATATAAATTTCAGTGCACTTTGCTGATTGCAGCTGCCTACTTTGAAATATTTGTCAAATTTTAATGGAGTGCAGGCCAGAACTAGGCAATCAATGTATTGATTTGATTTTTAAAAAGTCTGCTTTTAGGCAAAATGCAGACTGTATTAGCCAGAGTAAAAGTTCAGGAGGGCATGGAGGATTTTAAACCACAACAGTAAGAGCATATATCCAGACCCTCTCCCAGCCAGGTAGGGAGCATTCCAAGGTGGAAAATTGTTTACAAATATCAGGATAGTGATTCAGAAAAATGTGATAGAAGACACACTACTTCCATTTGGGACCTGAAAAATGTGGGAGTAGCGGAGCTTACACACCAGATTTATTTGAGTTASCTCTGGCCTACCTGATAGCAATATCTGTCAGGAGGGTATAATTCAGTGGGTGTGAGTTTAAATGGCTTGCAGTGAAGATTAGTTTCATGGCGACAGTCAGATTCTGGATGAGGGGTCACATTTGAGACAAGAATCAGTAATGAACCAAAAGCATTAATCCTTTTTGTGTGGTTGTGGAACATGTGAGTGGGAGGCTATAAGTTTTATATGAAATGTATGATTCAATGTATTACAAAACTGACTTATTTGAACACACTCCTTCCAGGCAGAAGATAGTGGTTTTCCTCACAGTAAGCTAATCATTGGAGAATAGTTTAGTTAAGGACTAAGTCAGTCAATAGGTGAAGACAGCCAGACCCCTAATTTTACATTGTCGAAACAAATGATCTTAACTTCTGCAGTAGTTCTCGCATTTCAAGGGAGACCACAGGGCAAAGCAACAGTGCAAGCCATGCTGGAGGTCAATTAGATATGGCTTGTCAGTTCACTAAGGGCTTGTGTTTGAGTGCCTGCAAGAGTGTTGCATATAAAAGTAGCTGGAAAGGTGCAACAAATTTGCTTGGGGAAGGATGTCTATCACTAACTAGCTCAGTTTTAGGAGAGAAGATGCTGGAGCAGGGATGTGAGAAGCTCAAGGTCCATTAGGCAGCTGAAGTCTGAACTGGGTTCTCAGTGAGAAAGTGTTAGCCAAGCACCTTGAACACCGTGTTTGTTACAACATTAGCCTCCTAAACCTTTTTTTTTTATTTCCCTAGGAAGGGAAATTTTATTTTAGTTATATTATCAATATTATTCCTAGGGATAGTTTGTCTCTAGAGAAATCATATATTCTGTGCATTTCACTAATACTCTTAAATGTGTTATATTCCTTTATGTATTTCCCCTTTCACTGTACCTGCAACTTCTCTTAGTTAGTTATCACCTGTAAGAATGATTAATATGCCATCTGTCCTCTTCTTTCAGAATATGAATAGAAATGTTAAATCAGAATGGACCTAATACAAATTTCAGAGGTACGGGAGAGCCCACCTAAAACAATGTCCTTCCATTTCAAATTACATTACATCAACCRTCTTTGAACCACTACTCATATTACAGTATGCTCCTCCAGTCTGATTTTGTTTAATTCTATAAGTCTAATTTTATGACACATTGTGTAAAAAGCTCTACCAAACTCAAGTTATACTTGACTCATTTAGTTCCATTTGTTAACTGATAATGTAATCTTATTCAAAGTCATTCAAATTTACTTTCCATTTTTATACTTCAAATGCTTGCACTGGCTATTATTCTTGACTTTGTTGTTAACCTTTGAATGCTCATAGATTTTCTTTCCTAATATTTGTTTCAGTATTTTGTTAGGGAGATAATTTCTCAATCTCTTCTTTGTCCTATTCACCCTCTGCCTGATGCTCTTTCTCTCCCATAGTGACTGTTTAATGCTTTTTGCCCTGTAATGAATTCTGCCTGGAGACATAGGAACCAAACCTCAGAGCAGACTTTGCACAGCTTCACAGAATTCAGTGAAAAGTGTTGACAAAAACTCCATCATGTGAAGTCCTGGAATAAAGAGTGTCAAAAGATTATACTGAGAAACAGCCTGATTTCTGACCAGGTCACCAGTATCTCTATAATTTGATCAGCAAACCAGCACAGAGGAGTATGTCTGCCCTGTCAGAGGGACAGCCTGAGAATGGGCTTTGTACAATATGGTGGAGAAGGAGTGACTTAGTCTCTTCCAGAGACTCAGTTTTGCTGTCAGTCCACCAAAAGGTGCATCCTCTCCAAGAGAATATGGTGTGTAAACCACAGTCTGTTTTATAAGTAATCTGCAAATAMAATTTTCAAATTAACCTTGATTTATTGGGGATTGCGCTGAATGGAAAAGTAAACCTAGTCTTGTTTTCTTACTTGTGTTCACTTCAAGATTTCTCTTCTAGCTCTGTCCCCGAGTCTAGAACACACTCTGTTTGTGTTCTGGGACTGTTTAGAGCATGATGGAGACAAGACAAGAATTACATTGCCTAGTTCTACTTTAAATATTCAACATTCCTAAAAGTTAATCTAGGTTTCTAAAAGTTGACGGGTATGTGATTGCATTGTAGTGTCCTTCAAAGACCTTGAGAAACTACTGAGAATAGGGAGGTTAACAGTTTCAATTTTGTTTTAATGAGATACTGCAGTCTTGAGAAGCTGTAGAGATAAGGAGAGAAATAACTACAAAATAAATGAGAAAAAGCAGAGATGTAACAGAGAACTAGGAGATACAAGACTCTTTACAAATAAAAGGCTCGGGGAATATGCTGTGGGGAATAAAATAAGGCACAGTGAAAGGGAAAGATCTCATCTTTGTATTGCGCATTTCTATTTTTGTAAATCAGTGATAGTCATTAAAAAAGTGCATTGGGATCACCATCCAGTTCTGAGATCAGATTATGGTAATGCAACGCGTAATGCTGTTCAGCAAGACTGGGTGAACGATTTGAAAATATGCTGAGCTCTTCCTGCATCACTCTTCAAAGTGAAAGTCAGATTAGAGGTAGAAAGGAGACTGTGCAACATTTGGTTGTCCCAGGGTCCCTGCAAGGAACTTTCACAAGACTTTGTCACTAGTTTGTGATGAACCTGGTGCTCTGAATTTCACGTTTGTAAACCAAATGATTGAGGAATGCTATGGTCTTTTAATTTGTTTTCCAACTATTTAAAATAAAGTCCAAACAGCATGACAACAATATTAATTTTGATTTTTGGAAATGTTTGGGTTTGTCTGCCTGTAAGACTGCACTTTTTAAAATTTGCAATCTTATTCTGAGATTGACACTACTTGTGAGACTGTCCAACACCTGCTTCTGAGGAAACAAATACCGCAAAACTTCTGAACATCTCATCTGAGAGTGCTACAATTCTGCAGTAAGCTCAGGAGAAAGATCAGAAAAAAGTATTAAAATAACTGAAATTCATTGTCATAGACTTAAAAAATATCAGGATGATTTCTGAGTTTGTGTTTCTCAGACAGCAAGTGTAATCATTATATAATGTAAAATGCTTACACCGGTTCTCAGCACAGAGAACTGTTGTCCTGCATAATTATTTATGTTAATAAGTAAAATTGGCTTAAACAAAATTATATTGCTTTAGATTGGTAATGCAAAATGTATTTTTTCAGCGTAGGTGAAAAAATTCTGTTAATAATTTTACCTTTACCCTGGGCAGATTCTTCCTAAGTCAGGTTCTCCCTTGTAAATGCATTTTTTAATACAGATTTTTTTTTTTTTTAAAAGGAAATTTTCAATCAAAATAACTTATTCAGAATGTATGATTTGATAATGAGGGTAGTTGTCCAGCCCTTGAGGGTGGATGATTTTACTCTCCGTGTGAAATTGTGTTGAAATATCCACCAGTTGGTGCAAAGTTTCCTGTTCCAGAGGCAAAATATTTGTTTTTATGAGTCTGCTGTCTAAGTCAAATCTGGTGGAGACAATTTAATAGAAGCAGATAGAGGGAAAAAGTGAAACTGCTTAATTGCCTTTTCATTTTGGTTGTAGCACTGTAGCAAGAGGCCCTCCAATGCACATTGTTTTGTCTCTCTAGGCAAGCGCAGCTGTGAACTGGGCTCCCAGATCCAACTGGAATTGAGATGTGAATGGGAGAAAAAGGTAAGAGCTGCTTTGCCCTGGCTTAGCTTTCTGATCTGCAGCTTCTGCTGCCTGACTCTCCATTGTTCGCGAGACGCTGACTCTCTGTGATGCTGCCAGCCTTCCTAGAAACTTTAAAAGCTTCTCTCCAGTTGTTGCAGCTGGGCTGTGTGTTTCTATATTACAATGATTTCAAGTCTGCCAGGAAAGTGACTGATTTGGAATCTGTTTTTTTTGATGTGTGGGAGTAATGGCCTGCAAATTTTAGGTTTGTTGTTGATGGTATTTGTTGTCCAGTAGAAGTTGTACTAAATTGAAAACAGATTACTTTTGCATTTTGTTAGGAAGTTACTCACCTTAAATAAAATATCAGAGTGTTTTTTTACAAAAGCATGAATAGTGTTAACTTGTTAACTGTTAATTTGGAAAGGTGTAATACAGAGTACTTCTTTGACATGAAAAAACCCCAACCATTATAGAAATTTCAGGAGAAGGAAATAGATRTAAACATGTGTTGTGGTTTAACCCCAGCCGACAACTAAGCACCACCCAGCCGCTCGCTCACTCCCCCCGGTGGGATGGGGGAGAGAATCSGAAGGGTAAAAGTGAGAAAACTCGTGGTTTGAGATAAAGACAGTTTAATAAGTAAAGCAAAAGCCGCGTGCACAAGCAAAGCAAAACAAGGAATTCCTTCACTCCTTCCCATCGGCAGGCAGGTGTTCAGCCATCTCCAGGAAAGCAGGGCTCCATCACACTTAACGGTTACTTGGGAAGACAAACGCCATCACTCTGAACGTCCCCCGCTTCCTTCTTCTTCCCCCAGCTTTATATGCTGAGCATGACGTCGTATGGTCTGGAATATCCCTTTGGTCAGTTGGGGTCAGCTGTCCCAGCTGTGTCCCCTCCCAACTCCTTGTGCACCTCCAGCCTCCTCGCTGGTGGGGTGGTGTGAGAAGCAGAGAAGGCCTTGACTCTGTGTAAGCACTGCTCAGCAGCAACAAAATCATCCCTGTATTATCAACACTGTTTCCAGCAGAAATCCAAATCATAGCCCTATACTAGCTACTATGAAAAAAATTAACTCTACCCCAGCCAAAACCAGCACAACACGCTAAATTAATAGAAAGTAAAGAATTAACATAGAGTAAAAATGAAAGAGTTAACAGGAATATGTGGTTAAAGCTGGGTGAAATTAGTTCAGCAAACAGTAAATTTACTGAAAATACACAACTGAAAGAGACAGAAGCTATTCACCAATGTGAATCCAGAAACAGTTCATCCATGAAAAACAGTCAGAAAGATATGTGAACTACTCGTTTCAAAATCAGCCTAAGAAGTAAAAGTGTAAAAAAGTGTTAAGAAATCACACACATAGTAAGTTTTTTGTTTAACATGAAGATGTATGAGAGTCCTGGGAGATTCAAAATAAAGTTGGGTTTGGGGGGCTTATTTTTTGCTGAAAAAAAAGAAGCATCATTTTTCAGGTCAGCTGGGAAAAGATTTTTCTTTTCCTCAGTTTTAAGTTGAACAACCCACCTAAAAGTCCATTATTCACATCAGTCTTTTTGCTTTAGAAAGGACTTTTCTACCATGAAAGTGTGTTCTGCTGTTCCTTTTTCTGCTCCAGCTTCCTTTATCTCTGTGAATCCCTTCCCCTGAGTTCCTCTTTGCCTGATAACTCCCTTAGCAATGTCCTCCAGTGATCAAAGTCTCCCATCTGGTGATCTGTTGCTTAGTTACATCCCCCTAGAGTGAAACTTTGAAGACCTGGCTTGCTTTGGCAAAGGGACAGGTATCTTACTCTTCAAGGCTGCTCCATTTGAATAGATGATCATCAAAGATTAGTAACCCTCATTTTATGGCATTTCCACAGAATTAGAGGTATTGCTTGTCACCTCCTCTGGAATTATCCCTTTATGGAGACGAAAGTTAGTACAGAATGTGATTACATCCTATATTCAAAATATTTTTGAAGTCTGCCTCACATTTACAAAGTCAATTTTAAAAGGAAATGGAAGGATTAATTTCTAGATGTACAGCCTCCATAAATTGTCATATACATTTATATCAAAAGTCCTTCTATACAAGGATTAAGACACTTTAAATCTTTTTCTCTGTGTTTTCATTTCCACTTACTAAACAAATTTGCTATTTAATACAGAAGATTTGTAGAAATACAGAGTTTTTGAATTCTTAAAAAATAGGGAAAGAAATAATCTTTACATCATATAAAAGCACTTTGCTATAATTTGTGTTTTTTTTTTTTTTTTCCAATCTGTTTATTCTGCAGGATTTAATACTTTCAATACAATGTATTAAGAAACTATGCTTTGATCATAAAGTGTGTCTTTCCATATCTAGCACAGATGACAACAAATCACTGGAGATGCTTTATGGCATTGTTCCCAAAGGAAAAAAAAAAAAAGACACTTGAAGTAGGCTATTCTATCCCCATAGTAATAAATTAAAAATAAGGAAAATATTTTACAATTCTAATACTTGAGAGAGGTTTTTTCCTTTAATCTGCTAGAACTGTTCCTTGCAGATTAGGTTTGTGGAAGATACTGATATTGTGGTGGTTTTTTCTTCACAGATATTTTCTGTCATCAACATTGGCTTCTTAATCTCTGTCTGAGTTGGTAATCCATTGCTTCAGATGCCACTCTTGCTATCCACAAAAGACTTCCAAGGGAGCCATTGGGGCTGTATCTATACTTCACGGCAATTTTATTTGCCTCTCAGCAGTATTGGTCAGTTGGTAGATCAACTGAAGTGTATGTGCACTGTGGGAGAAGTACGTGAGGAGAATGCACTTGAACGTAGTCTCGTATCTATCTTTACAATGTTTTATTAGTTTAAATGCAGTATCATTCAAATTAACCTACTTGCCCAGAATAAGGGAAATAAATTCTTTACACAGGCAAAGTAAGTGTTAATCAAGAATTCCGTCCATGAATACCTGGTGGAAATAAAAGTGATCCTTAAACTTGAAAATATTGTCCCTGCTCTGCCTCAAAATTGCAGAGCAAAAGAGTTTTGAGTGGTTCAGTAGAGCTAATTCAAGTGCACAAATAGCTTTGAACAGGTTTGCATTTACTTTGATGACTCCAGAGTTGAGAAAATCATAGGAGATCTACAATGAACACCCAGGAAAAACTGTGTTAGACATATGCAGACCAACTATACAACACTTTGCAATAATTTTCCTTTTTTAAAACAATGTGTATGACAGAGTGGTGCAATGGAAATCTTATTCGAGCTTTGCTCCCTGACATTATTTTCATGCCTTACTTTTGAAATGTATTGTGGGACACTTACCACCATTTTTATCTCTTATGAATCTCCACATTGTCATTGATGTTTTTGGTAAATCCTGCTGGGTGTACAGGACCCAGTACAGCAGACTTGCCAGAGAAAAATCATTTGGCATTCAGAACTGAACATTCAGTGTGTTTTTTGGATCAGAGTTGACCTAAACTGTGCCAAAACAGCTCCCATCACCTTGTGGTTAAGCACCTTTCATGCTAAAAAAGGAAAAAAAATCTGTTCTCTGATATCTTTTTATTTCCTGAGAGCAACAAGCTTTACTCTTGATTTTAATGTATTTATCCTAACTAAGCACAGTTGCACTGACATCCAGACAGTAGCATCTTTGTAAGCCATCTGAGATCACAATCAGGAGTTTAGTACTGAAAATTGCAGACATTTCTTTCGTTCAGTGGTTCAGTGGAGTCTCTTTGAGGAGCCTAGTGATGCTGGGTTTGGCTAACTGTGAAGATCTATTCAGGTGATTCCAGACGGCCTGTATGCTCTCATACATTAACTAATTGACTAAAAAAAAATACTAAACATTGTTTTAAATAAAAACCTTTTCAGATTACCAGGAAAAGACACCCATCAAGGTATTTAATTAGAAATATTWCTTTGGCCTTCTTGCCATTAGACTTCAAAGGATTTTCTAGAAATAATTTCAGGGTGTCTAAAACACTTTACATTCAAAAAAGCAATATGATTTTGAATACACAATTCTTTAGTAAAGCTCTCAATTTACAAATTAATATAATATTTTCCTATGAATTTATTTCTTGAATATTCTGTAAGAGATCCTTTATTTATGTTGCATGCTATCCAACTTATATTTAAAACACTTTTCCATCCCTGTGAGGAAGGGATACAGTGTGTGTCAGGTTATGTGATAAAAGCTCCTCTGCTCACCCCCAGAAAGGAGACAGAGAGACAAGGTTGGGGGGACACTCAATACCCTGCCCTGGTGTTGTGGTTTAACCTGGCAGGCAGTCAAACACCACACAGCTGCTCGCTCACTCCCACCTCCCCTCAGTGGGATGGGGGAGAGAATCAAGAAAAAAAAAAAAGTAAAATTCGTGGATTGAGATAAAGACAGTTTAATAAAACAGAAAAGGAAGGGAAAACAATAATAATAATAATAATAATAATAATAATGATAGAATATACAAAATGAGTGATGCACAATGCAATTGCTCACCACCTGCTGAGCGATACCCAAGCAGCRATCGCTACTTCCTGGACCACGGCTCCTATTTATATATTGAGCATGACGTCACATGGTATGGAATACCCTGTTGGCCAGTTGGGCTAGCTGTCCTGGCTATGCTCCCTCCCAGCTTCTTGTGCACCTGGCAGAGCATGGGAAGCTGAAAAGTCCTTGACTAGYAGACTACTTAGCAACAACTAAAAACATCAGTGTCTTATCAACATTCTTTTCATACTAAATCCAAAACACAGCACTAGGAAGAAAATTAACTCTATCCCAGCCAAAAYCAGGACAGTATCCACCCCTTATTCTATACCATCTACGTCATGCCTAGATTTCATGTTTTCCAATACAGTCTAATTAATTACCACCACTTTTCTTATATTTTGAGATAGAGATATATATACACACACACACACACACACACAGATATCATTCCCTTAGTCTATGGGCCATCCCTCTAAAATGTCCATTGAGTTCATCTAGTCCATGACTTTGGGCTCCATCTGTCATTACAGTCTTTCAGGGCAGGAGAGATGGTGTGTGGTGTTGGGTTGTGGCATGCTGAAGCCAGTTCTGGTTCCATCACCGCTGCACTTTGTTTGGTTTCATCATTCTTCATTAATCTCGGTGATTCTTACTGTAATACCGTTGATATGGCCTATAGCAACCATAGAAGTGATGACATACAGTATTATATAGCAATTAACATCATACAATTCAGTTCATTGGCTATTTTCACCCAAAATCAAATCTCCTTGAGGTACACATCGGACTTCCCCATCTTTTCGCATTACCCACCAAGTGCACCCAGGTCCTTGAGCAAAAGCAATCCCATGAATGGGTTTTCTCTTACCCGAGGCAGGAGTAACCCAGACTGTCCTCCCCAGCATATTTTTTATGTGCACTACAGGGACTTTATCCCCRTCTACAGTACGTAGCAGTTTTGATTGGGCAGGGCCAGCTTGATTGAAAGATCCCCTGGTGTTGACTCGCCAGGCGGCTTTTGCTAAATGTGCATCCCAATGTTTGAATGTCCCACCACCCATTGCTCTCAGTGTAGTTTTCAGCAGTCCATTGTATCGTTCAATTTTCCCGGAGGCTGGTGCATGATAGGGG